>OY754328.1:38666491-39001710 GCA_963573305.1 Pyrrhosoma nymphula | reverse complement strand
ATTAAAAGGTTGTAGAAAAGTACGACGTATTTTGCTTTATCATGAATACAAACTAATCATCCACTTTATCTGCGATGCAGAATGCACTGTTGTCTTATAAGTGACGGAAATTCCTTCACATTCACTTAATTTTTTCAAAAGCATTCACATTGTTGTGAAGATATTTCACTTCTGCCGTAACCGGATATGAAAATACGTATAAATTGCCTTGGGAAAATATCCACCCCGACCGGGAATGGAACCAAGAACCTATCCTCGCGGTTAGTGGGTTATTTGAAGGCCGCATTCACTTACGAGTGCGATCTTTGATCGACCGTAGCGGCTGAAGTTCTAGCTCCCTTATAAACATCCAAATTTTCCTTGGGAATTAGGAAGTCTGGGTGTCGTGGTGGTCTGCACCTTGGCCCTGAAAGCCAAAGGTCCGTGGTTCGATTCTCTGTCCAGGTGCATTCTTTTCAAGGGCCATCCATTTATACGTGTCCACAGGGGTAATTATGTGAAGGGGGTAGACAGACAGCAGATGATTATCCTCTTACCCTCGATTGGGTAGGCCATGAATTGAATTGATTGGGAATGATTAGAAGGAATATTGAGTAAAGCCGCGATGATATTTGATATCCCAATTCTGTTCCCACAACTTTGAAGCGCCATTTAACCCGGAGTGGTCGCTAAGCTACTTATCACGCGAGCGGTCGCGTGTGAGACTTTTTCTCACACTCAGATGTACCATTGATTATCTATCGTTATCGCTGTCATAGAGCGTTTATTGCCAATATATTACACTATATTTAGGTTTAATTTATTTCTCTTAATGTTCATTTGAAACAATTATTTCCACATATACACAATTACTGATACAATTACGTAATCATTACTAATTTTACTGGCGATGATACCATAGAAAATTACCATTCTCAAGAAGAAATATTTATTCATGAGGACATACTTTCTCATGACTCATAAATTTGCATTAACATATCTGATCTCCACGAAATGAATCAACTTTGCCCGCATGTTGGGAAAGTGTAACGCAACTGAGTGATACAAAAACACTAAGGTCAGTGGTCGCGCGATGAGAAAAAGTCTCACACCTTGTAGACGACGATATCAGACATATCGTTACACAGCTGCGGACGCTTCATTTATACTTTTTGAGACGGTTGGTAAATAGGAAGATATAAAAAGTCAGCTAGAAGGAAAGGAAACTTATTCTAACTCATGATTACAAAGTGAGCACAAGTTTAAATTTGGCGTGAGAGAAAATCTCATAGCGCGACCAATGGCGGTTAAGAATTAGAAGTTTAGCGGTCTTCACCTATGACTATTGTGGTCCAGTTTGTTTTTGAAGGGGGAGCCGATGCTCAGTTTCAGAATAATATATCGTTCCAATGTTTAAAGTGTTTTCCGTAGAGAGACAAAGAATATGTTCCTTCGATTGATTTCTTCTATGGTGCTCCAAAAACTTCATTTAATTATTGTCAAATGCACGACCGGGGTTAAAGCTAGATACTACTCATCTATAAACATCCCACCACCAGTCCTGTGAGCAATGCTGCGTCTGTTTCCCATGTTTCCTGAAGCTACAGCTTTGCTGTCTCTAGTTTCCTCTAGTCTGCGAGTTAATATTCCCACCAGTTACTATATCAACCATTTTACTATCACCCAGTTAATTATTGAATACTGAGCTGTCCCAAGCACCCTCCTCGAGTATTAGGTTATGTTGTTTACGAACGTAGTTATAACGACATCTAGAATGGGATTTGGCTCAAAATGGGGGAGGTGCATCATCTTACAGCTCATAAACTCTATTGCTGGGACGACGACGAATAGATCGTAATCAAAATTCTCGTAAATTACTATTACGACCAATCCATGGGACATGTGAGTGGCGAAATGATATCGAGGAGCTGATGACTGATTTCACATCCATTAATTCGTGTTTGCAAATTACCCATGGAGGATGATCGAGGCGCAGATTTTTTTCGATGGCGAACTCTTTTTGCACGCCTTCGAGTTGAAAGAATGCAGTATCCGTGGTACTGGACATGGTAAGAGACTAAGTCGAAGCGGACGAGTTGAAAGATTGATTTCCTTTCAGGATGAAGCTCTAGATATTCCCCTAACTCGCGCGCATTGATGGATTTGAGAACACGATTGCCTCTCTGCTCCGTCAATCACACCATCCAGTTGTGCGTTTAGCCCCTTTCACATGGTACACGTGCATAATAATTTTAGACTATCACGTACGTTGTTACCATAAGCGCAGCGATTTCCAGTTATTCCATACTGGCAAAGCGTCATGGATGCTTTCGTGCTCATTTTATGTCAATGAATTAAAATGGTGAGGTGGTAAAAACTCATTCTCATCACACTTTCTTTGACCGAATGAAGGAAATTTCAAAGTGGTGAATTCGGTCGCGATGCCGGTACGTAAAAAATATCTTTCTCCTTAAAAAAAGCACACAATATTACCTACTGTTCGAAATTATCTCGAAGTTATATTAAATGCGAAAGCGACTTTATATTAATTCGTCCCCATGAGCACTGATTTTAACGTGGTTACTCTGAATTTTCGACAAAATGTTATCATATTATTACTGAATGTTATTTTGGCAAAATGTTATATTTTTATTGTTATCATATTGAAAAAAATGGTAACATATTGTTATTATTAATTAAGTTTTATTACGTTTGATGTCAACAATCGGGCTAGTTTTAAAAGGGTAAGTTTGTCAGCACATGCCATCAATGATGAAAGTTTAAAAATGGTTAACAATCACATAATGCTTGATGGAGATAATTCCCAACAGGAAACTCGCCGAAAAGCTTTAATGGGAGACGAAAGTTATTCGTATTCCTGCATTTATTTTTCATTAACTATTTGCCAATCATTGCTCTACACAAATGATGCGGTACGCTGTCACGCGCACGGGTTCAAAGATATAGGCCAAGTGGAAGAAATTCGCAATCAAAAAATCATTTGGCTTGACTGGGATCCCGGTCAAGCCAAGTGATTTTTCATGGCGAATTCCTTCCCCTTAGTGTTCATTAACTACTCCATTTAAATATCCAGGTATCTGCCTACGCCAGACTTAGATTTTTCATTTTAAATTACACGATTTGTATTGCTGTCAAACATAAAAAATCATAATTGCATTACTTTTTGTAAAATAAGGGCTGGTAAATATTACTTTCATTCAAATGTTTACTTTATTTTTAAACCACAATCATCAGATTGATTTTGAACATGAACGATGTTGTTCTGATGAATGTTAGTTTATTTATCCTGTCAGTTCTATGCGATTATGTTCTGATTTTAGCGTATGCATTCATTTTTTTAAAGAAAGAATGTCTATTTTTGTATTTTATTTTCCATTCATGATTTTTATTTTTATTGGCATTATGTGCAAGATAAAGGTCATCTTAGACAATGTTTTTTTTCTGATTGGCCTGTTTCATATCCGTGGTTAATTGATAAGGCAAATCCACGCAACACTCGAGCGTATTTTGGTAGGAATTTGCGTTTTACCGAGGTGTCTCTGTCCGACATTTTTCTGCCCAATCAGTTGGGTCGTCGCATCGAGGGAATTCCAGTGTACATAGAATGGCCGCAGAGGCCGCTGAAGCAATTTGCGTGCTTCTGGGCGCAGGGATTTTTTTTCGACTTTCCTACGGCTGGCAGCCAAATTCAACCAAAACGTGATAAGTTGATAATTGCATTCGGATGGGGATTTGGCTCCGACCCGGCCGACGACTGATACTTTTGATGCTCAAACCGCATAAGGAAATTAGATTGTTGGGTGTCGGCAGGGAAATGTTCAAAGCGCAAGAATCGTTTGAGCCAGTTAACGCAGCGCTTATACCTGTCATTCGTTTAAAACTGTTGTTGCTTGTCTGGTTGGATTTTTTTACGGCTCCCATGTTTTGATTTTGTCACATTTCATGTTCTCATTTAATTTTTTTCTTCAAGTTTTGAATGAAAATATTTAATTTATCCTACTTCAATTCAGGAACTAAAGTTTATCAGCGATGGTGATCTTTCAATTTATTTACATGCTTACTAGTAACATTCTAAACCATTGGTTATGTTAGACAGTGTAAATACTGTCCTTATATGAAGTTTTTCGGCCGTGGGAAAAGACAAGACCTACGGAGTGCGGAAAAGCGACCCGATAACTTTAAGCAGGTTCTGTGGTTTCACTCAACTTAAGAGAATTCGACGAAACTTGCTGGAAGCATTACTTATGCTGTCTGAAATCTACCTGATTTTTTTCAGAATTATTGACTTCAGATTACTTACGATATTTGATCGAGAAGTGGACAAAAAACTACATGGGTTCTTACGGGAACACAAGGTACGAGTAGCATAATTCATCAAAAAGAACCTTTTTCTAGTTTAGATAAGAAAAACAAAAATAATAAAAATAAAGTATATCAAATGATTTTCATGCATTATACTTTTGATGATTTAAATTATTTTTGTTTTTCTTATTTTTAACTAGAAAACGTTCTTTTCGATGAATAAAGCTAGTCGAACCTCGCGCTGCCATAAGAACCCATGTAATTTCATGCCCACTTCCACATAAAATATCCTAAGAAATCTACAGTAAATAATTTTGAAAACATTCAGGTAGCTTAAGGAAAACATAATTAATGCTTCCAGGATGTTTTGTCGAATTCCCTTAAGTTGAGTGAAACCACTGTACGTCCTTAATACTCTGGGAGATAAGTGGTCCATCCAAAATACTTCATGCTGTAAAATCTAGTACGGTTCAAGCATTGTTATTGCGATATAAAGGTGCGTACGCCCACCATTTTAGTGGTATAGGCAATCATAAAAATATGGAGGTTAGAGAGTGTTCTGATTTAATTTTCAAATGGGAATTCCTTGAAAAACCAGTCTTCAGTGTATTATATTTCTGTTGATAGCTAGGGAGTATTAACCAATTACTCAAAGGTTCCGCCATCTTTGTAATTTTGTGTGAAAAATTTTAAATCCTGCTCCACTTATGGCAGCATCAAAAGTCATGAAAATGAAAGAAGTGTTGCGTTCCACTTGTAACTAAATTTATAAAAATATATGCTGTTTTCAGTATTTTTTGTGATTACATCTATGCATATTTTATTTGTGACAGGTTTTGTAAAAATAATGACAGACTATGAATAACATGGCTATATGAACAAGTACCGGTAAAATTTGCGTTCCAAAAGGTTCTGCTCGATGAAGTCGACGCTCGCCGCTTTGAGCAGAAGGCTGAGCTATCTCCACGTGAATGTTATCACTCACTCAGCCAAAAAAACCTGCCACTCAAATGCAGTGTCAATGAATACCTTTTCGCTTTCATTCTCCATCTGTAATCTCTCAAATCATTGACTTCAAACGATCCTACAATCCGTTCATAACACTCTCAGTAGGAAGTAGTTCTCCCTTTTTCATGTTGCTTCGACGTCATACGTCATTTTACAACGCAAATTTACTGCATTGCGTTCAATAAATAGTTTATTTATCATACTGGGTTAAGGTGTAGATGGGCATGTGATCATATTGGTGACCACAAAAGGCGGTGATCATTATTTTAGAAAAGACCTAATGTATTTTCAAAATTAAATTATTTGGCTGAGACGATCAGGATAATCTCCCTAGTCTACTATAAATTCCCCGGAGATTGTAACACTTTAGCGAGTAGCCCGATATTTTTCGCGGTTGGCCAGAATGCTCAGAGGAATGTCGCTAACATGGCAAACCGGCGGTACTTATCCTTACTTGAAAACGTATGCGTGAGTTAGGTTACCGCGGCTGATCCTGTCTGGTGATTGCAACTTCCTCCCTGCGAGTGTGTTAATCTACATCTGCATCTACAAAATACCCTGCAAGCAACCTTAGGGGTGTGTGGCAGGGGTTAGTCACCGGAGTAGTCACCAACACGCATTTTACTATACCCTAAAGTTAGTGTAACTACGACTTTTGATGCATTAGCATAGATCACTAACGATTGTCATGAGGGGAAGCCTCACAAGAATGCACAGCACTATACATAGGCTACAAATGTTAGAGGAACCGTCACTAATTATGTATTTTGCAACTACATAAACGGACCATGTTCCTGAGACAGGAGAACCATGACCATGCATCAGGTTTAACGCCATGAAGGTTATTGTTTTGAAAGGTAAATACGCCATATTTCGATCTATTTCTTTTGGTCAAGGTTTCGCAATGTAACCCTTTGATCCTCCACGAGTACCAGGTATACTTACTTACTTACTTTGTTTTCAGCATTGACTGTTCCGATTTCTTTTCTCTCATCGATTCCAGAGTGCCATCTCATCCAACCCGCAAACCCTCGTTACTCCACTTAATCCAAATCCCTACTCTCCCCAACCCTCCAGCACCGGTCCTAGATCAACACTCATCAAACGTTCCTTCTCCTGCCGTCCCTCCTCCTCCTCCTCCACAAAATTTACTCCCCGAGGACATTGATCCCTTTCAGTGCCCTCAAAAAAATCTTTACCATCTTGACGAATGCATCGTATTTAAGGTTTAGCGTCCACCTGCCTTTGGATGGCAAACTTTCAGCGAGTTTCCGGTGCGAAAATGTTATTATGAAATTTTGGAAACGGATAAACTCTTCTCATAACAGCAATTGAATACATCATTGCCCATTAGAGACTGTAGAATCAGTTAAATACCAAGCAGTTAAACTGACTAATGGTCTCTCGTGGGTTAAAAATATTCGGGAAAATACCGTCCAAGCTACTCGTAAATTGGGATTTCTTAAAAGAGTACTTGGCAAGTGTGACGATAAAGTTGTGGAAATAGTCTACTTCTCCCTCGTTAGACCTCACTAGGAATATGCTGCCAATATTTGGGATCCTTATGAGATCGGTTTGGAAACTGAGTTAGAACGCGTGCAGCAAAGATCGGCAAGATACGTTAAAGGCCGTTATGATAATCTCGTTAACGTTACTGACGTTTTGCAGCAACTGGGATTGGAATCGCTTTCAGACCGTCATTTTTAATTTAGATTTAATCTACTATGTAAGTTCCAAACCGATTTATTCTCAGACAGCGTTAATAATATGTTACGAAATCCAACTACTACAGGAGACATTCAAAATGTCATTTTTCCCGCGAACGATAAGAGACCATGAGACCATGCCCATGAGACTTTTAACCAGGTTTGTCGATAGGTAGTACTTATAGATAGTTAGTTGATTTACTCCTAAATACTTGTATACCTATATGCTACCTAGTACTAACCGCACGCCTTGCATTTCTTATTATAATTAATTTATTTTAATCTTTACGCAAGTAATCACCAACCCATCTCTAGGCTTATCTACTTGTTGATGGTTGATGTTTGGTCCTGATGATTGTATGTTTAGGTCTTACACTTTATGTTGGCTCTGAGCGTAGTACACATTGCTAGGATCTTCGTTCCCGAAGTTCTTGAAATGTGCTCTCCATCTTTCCAAATGGTGTGTGGCCCAAGTATTTTGGCGACCATAGTTGACGCTCTCTCCGTTTACTCCTCGAATGTGGATGATGCGAATGTTGTCGGAGGCGGTGGTTTTAGGTGAAGGGAATGCGGTTTCGTGGTTTCACTCTATTCTGTCCTACACATTTATACGTACGTCCTACAACGGGCTGGCAGGGAGAGAGGGGGGCATACAGGTCTAACGGATGTTAGGATTGAGGCCTTTCACATTTCATCCCCCTAAGACACGGCGTGTGGTGCTTATTATATTCGACAGTCCAGGGCGAAAGGCGTCAGACAATGGGGGAGGAGAAATGTTGGAGAGGTGGGGTGGGGGGAGGTGGGTGGGCGGGGGGCAGGGAGGAAAGGGGGTTTTGAGAGATGGGGGTGGGAGTAAGAGAAAGGGGGCCGATTTAGAGAGAGAGAGATAGAGAGAGAGTAGAGGGGTTTTGTTGGAATTGCGTGCTTTGAACTCGGCTGGTTCTCGTCCTCCGCCGCCTCTCCGGCTCTCATATATTGGAATTCCTTCTTCTTCTTCGCGCGGGGAGATGTAGAGGGCGGGGGGTGGGGGCGGAGACGGGAAGGGAACGGAGTCCTTCGCATTCATTCCCCTTACATCTCTAATTCCATTCTTCCATTAAACATTCTCCGCTCTTCTCTCTTCTTATTTCAACCCTTCAAAACGCCTCGCCACCCTTCCGCTCCGTTCCGGTCGCAATATATCACCGCCTCATACTACCCGTCGCTTTATTTATGCGCGCATTTTCGTATTTGCGCACTCACGTCGTGTGCAGTAAGTGCGTGGATGATTCGCCGTTAACTCGGCCGATGGCCTCCGTAGTGGGGGAGGGGAGGGGTTGAAGTGGGGGTGGGAAAGATTTAGGGGGAAGGAGGGGGGAGGGTTTATTGTTTACGTCATCCAGAGCATGCAAGGCGAGCGATTCCGTTGTTTACCCCCGGTCGGAGTCGAGCGCTGCCTCCAAAATTTTCCGAGTTGGACTAGTCCCACCTGCGCAGTATGCTGCATGCCCCTGAGGTTGGGCTGTTTTTTTCTACATCTACGAAGTGCCGTTCAAGCCACCACTACGGTGTGTGGCATGGGGTGATTCCACACCAGGCATGCAGCACTCGTCCCAGTACAAATCAGAACCTCGCAGGCTCCCCCGACTCGGACCAAAAAGCAGTCAAGAGAGCAGTGAGCAGTCAAAGCAGAAACTGGGAGAGTACTACGTAGATGAACATGGAAACAAGCAGTACACTGCTAAAGATACATCTAGTGGTTAATATTACTAATACTATTAATTTATGAATTCTACAAGATACTACTTCATACGGAGAACAAAATAATGCCAGACATATCAAGCGATGTGAAGTGTTACATGTGTTACAAGTTGTGATGTGAAGTGTTACAAGTGAAGTCCATTTGTGTAGTTGCAAAACACATATATATTAATGGTCCCGCTCCATTGTGATAATATCTGTAGTGTAGTAGTGCATGCTTGTGAGGCTTCGCATCGTGACAAGCATTAGCGATTTATGCTAATGCATAATTAGTCGTAGTTACACTAACTTTAGGGTATAGTGTTATGCATGTTGGTGAATACTCACCCCCTGCCACAGACCCCTGAGGTATCTTGCAGGGTATTTTTTAGATGTAAGTAATGATGCTATGTTATTATACACAAGTAAAAATTCTACTCTATCTAGTGAGGGTGGTAGATTCATATGATTAATCTATCGCATCTATTATGGTCCATTATTGTGCGTGGAAAAAATGGCATTCTAAATCTATCGGTTCTGCAATATATTTCCTTTATCTTCTTCCTGTGATCCCTTCTACCGCAGTACGTTGGCTCTAGCAACATATGTTGAACGTCCGGAAAACGAAGCGAATTTTATAGCGAACGGAGTCAACTAACGTGTCTGTATCTTTCCGTGTGAATTTACGGCACTTGGATACTGTATCTGGCGTTGCGCGGGTATTGCTGCGATTCATAATGATGTACTATAAATGTTTTTTTTTTGGTATTGGTTTCTCAATGGCTGCAGAGATAGAGCCTTGGGACCCACAATGGGCACATTTTGTGTGGGAGGTCACCTTGCGGGCCAATTTCGCCAGAAAGCGTTGTTACTCTTCTCCGGGAATCACAATTTATTCGGAGCGGCAGGTGGTCCAGGGAAAAGGAGGTGCTCTGCTTCCCGGAATCTGTGAATTAAACACGACTTTGGGCTCACTTTACGGGATGGTTTCCGCACCAGCGTTGAGCTCCGTCAATTAATGCATGGCGCACTTTTTTCTTGTTCTTCTTGAATGCCCGGTTACGTGCCTGCGACGCTAGGCGACCTCTCACACTCATTTGCTGTCAATAATAGTGTTTATTTTTGTGCTTGTGCTGGCCTCTTTGAGTTCAGTACGGAATGATTTCCTGGCCTACCATTCCAGAGATCGTAAGTTACAATTTTTGATGTTTCTCCATGGTAATGTGTTTTCATATTGAGATATCCAAATGCCGTAATACCAGGAATTTCCTGTGAACAATAATGAAATTATGATTTTTATTGGCATTTAACCAATTAATGTCATATTTCCATCTAAAATTCAGTAACCATCAACTGGTTATTAGAAATATATTATAATCCGTTAGGGTTTAAAGGGGATAATAATGGAAAATACCTGGTGACCACCAGATAAACCATTAAGTTATTTCCCTAGTTAATTTATCAGATATGAGTTATAAAAAATTCAAGATCGGCTTTAAGTAGGTACTGCAGGCTTGCTCTCATAGGAAAAGCCATTCATTATTTGAAATCTTTGACCCATATTCACTCATCATAACATCAATGAGTGCTTGAGTGAAATTCTCGAGTGAATCTTCAAAGACCTCCTCATGAGGTCTTTAACGGGGTTTCTCTTTCTTGACCCCATATAATGTTTTGCATAGCTACTGAACGTGATTTCGGTCGTCAATAAGTTCCTAGTTGAGCCTCGAGGTTTTTGTTGCTTAGGGACATGCATGGCGGGGGCGTAGGGCACGTAGGTACCAGGAAAGTCCTCCGCCAATGGGAATAAGGAGTTTTAGTGGTGTTGCATGACATTCAGTACGCCTCCACCCTGATAAGGGTTTCATTAAATACGCCTTAATTTCGCTTTAAAATATTAATTATTTCACCGGAATTGCATATTAGGCACCTAAATCATTCTGTTCAGCCCTGTTCGTTTATTAGTTAACATCTTTAGCTGCCGTCCTTAGGATCTTGAGTTTGCAGTCCCATTAAGTCAATCGCTTTTTTCTATTTAATGCAAATGCATTTCTCGAATATTTTACGCAAAACTTCCTGCCAAAGGACTCGATTTAGTATGATATGGGTTTGAACAGGCTGAGAAATTCACTTGTTCAACTATTTTACTGGACGATAATTTGCTAAGTACTTATGACACTAAGAAAAAAATCGAGTTAGTGAATGAATCATTTACAATGAGTAAGAAACTAACTGTAGGAAATATAAAGTCAAAACGTGAAGATAATCTTATTGAGAACAGTTGTTGTGCAGTGTTGTATGGTTTGGAACGCGTACTATTTGGAGGGTGAATGAAAATTCGTTGGTAGTCCAAAATATATCAATTTATGTATCAATCAATTTATATAAGTATTGTGAAGCCAAATTTGGCACCAATGAGGAGATGTTGAGCATGACATAGGAAGAAACGAATCGGCAGGAGACAATTTTGCAGCGTCGTCAAGATGAGGAGAGCGCTGACACCCATGGCAAGACGATGCTAGGAAGAGGATTGATAGATTTAAGTTTTTCCCGGTGAATAATATTTAGGTATTGTTCTCGGACTCTGCACCAGGGTAATTGGCTTCATATTGGCTGACGTTTCGGAAAACGACTTGTTTCCCATTTTCAAGGCGTGTTACTCTCTCTGTGTAGGATTATACACTGAACTGAATTGACCGTTTGACGAGTCCAATTTTTAATAGTCGTTTTCCGAAACGTCGGCCAATATGAAGCCAATTGCCTGGTGCAGAGCCCGAGGACAATACCTAAGGATTGATAGATATAGAAGGATAGATACCATATAATAGAGTAGAGAATAAAACTAGTTGAGTGAAATTACCGTTTCTCCCAGGCTATTTTCCACGTCTGTTTAATTGGCTGACAAAAGTTTCGGTAGTCATCCTACTAACGTCTTATTTTATTTTTTAATTTGTTTGTCAAGTTCTGGTTGTTCGGCCCCTGACAATACCTGAAAGCAAGCCAATGGCTTATCGGTATCTCAGGGGCATACGGACCGCCGGAATCGTCGGAAAGAAAAGAAAATTAACATCAACCATGGAAAACAGCTCTTTTGTGGCCTTTTTATGGGGCTATTAACAATTATCAACGGACAAGCACACACAAACATGCCTGAGAGGTGAAAAATCCTCCACAGTGAGACTCGAACCGGCGGCCTTTGGGTTAGCAGGCGAGGACGTTACACCGCCGGCAAGATGACCTGAAGACGTCTTTGAGTTGAAGACGTCTTCAGTTCATCTTCGAACTGAAGACACCAGTGGGAGTAGTAGTAAAACTGTTTTTAGCCAAGTGAACAAACGTGGAAGATGACCGTGAAGAATGCAGAGGCATACGCAAAAGCACCGTGGACACCTACGAACCAACTTGCATTGAATAATTTCCTGAAAAGAGATCCTGCTCTATTCCGTATTAGGTTGAGAAAATAGGGTCTTACGGAAAGCTCTAACTGTGAACAAGCAAGGTGGTATGTACAAATATAGAAAATTTAAAACATTATTATTATACTACATAGATTTCAAGAGAAAACTTTTCCCTGAGCAAAAGGCGCTACGACACATATCGTAGGTATTCCTTCAAATAAGCTTATTTGCTGTCGTAGGTTTATTGGTTGCAAAACCGAGCATTTTTAAATTTCTGTGCGATTGTTAGAGACCAGAACGTAACTCAAAAAGAGTTTTTTTATTCGTTCACTAAGTATTTGCACAGCTTTGCTCGCCAAATGGCGGTACGTCTTCGTGCACGCAACTAGAGAAGAATTTCCGGAATCACTAAGAATGGGGTGTTGGAAAGCACCTTAGCTAGCAACGGCAAAAATAACTGGGGATATTATTCATAAACAAATGTACGATATGAAGATACATGATGATATCTGGTTACGAATTGTAAAGGCGGAAGCTGCCCAGACTTGGCGCACGGTTACTGACAATCTAATGGTGCTGACAGGCCTTGTCCATTTCCGCTGCTGCAGGCGACGCTAGTGCCTTCATTGACAGCTTTTGTATTGCGCTGTGGAGTGGAATGTGAAACTACTACATTATAACTCCGTAACTGCCCTGTTCTTTCTCCTGGCATTTTCTCTGGTTCTGGTATTGATTCACTTAATAACTCACGGAATGGTAACCGTCTTGCGAACTAAGATTATTGTAGGCATAAGAAGGTCCTATCATTCAGATCTCTACGGTCGTATTCATACATTTCAGGTGAAGAAGATGTCACTTAGTCCTGGTCCAGCCAAGTGAAGATTCAATTGGGGCTAGATCCAAAAAGGTTATCGTACGCTAAGCAGTAAGTTTAATCGTTTAACGCTTACTCAGTAAGATGAACACTCTCCGAATCGATCCTGCTGATAGCGCAACTCCAAAATAAAACAACGGTTTTAATACTTATTGAATAAAAGCACCGGAAGGACTGACTTAAGGCCGTTTTACACGGTGCATTTATTGGCACAATCTATTGCGTGAACGCTTTGGGGAGTGTACCGTGTGAAACGGCAAATTGTGCGAACGCTTGCGCGATTGTATGAATGACTGAACGGAAAGTAGAACCTGCTCTAATTCCATTCAGACAAGCATAAAATTTCATTTGGTCTCATACATTCGTTTGTGCAAAAATCGCACCGTGTAAAACGGCCTTCAGGAGCGGACTAGCACATTGTGAATATAGCCAGTAAGGAATTGCTCGCGGGTTGGTTATGAATGCGTCGATCGATTCAGGGATTTTGAGGCTTGCAAGTAGTGGCAAGTGGTATTAGACATCTGGGGTCTTAGTAGGGGCGTGTAGAGGGTATTCTTGCGGTGGGATTAGATATTTTGGGAATTAGCGAAGGGAAACGGCTCCCTGGAGGCCGCGACTACTCGGGAAGCGGTGCGGGAATACAGGAGGAGGAAGAAGGGGTGCGGGAGGAGGAGATAGGAGCGGCTGGCGGGTGTAGGAATGCGAGAGAGGGGAGGGGAATGATGCGGCACGGCTAGTGGAGTTGGAGGTCGTTTCATCGTTCACGGCTGAGACGACGACGCCACCGTCTCCGCCGCTGCTGCGTGATAGACTGCCGCCACGATGATGACACGGCGGTGGATTTTTCGCATTCATTGGCATCCGGGAGTGCGAGGAAAAGTCTTTGCGGCGTATATTTTTCCATCTTTACTCCCCAATCGGTCATAATTAAATTATATATTAACCATAAAAATATGAACATTGGCTACCCAAACATTTTACAAATATCTACTATAATAATCACCGATGTGTATATATATGTCAGTAACTTTCATACCAGAAATACACGTTATGCCTATTGCTCACGGTAAAATTTTCCATAAAAGAGTTTTATAAAAATGTTTATTGAGACTTATGAATCGTACGTAAAACGTACTTGCTTGCTCACGGTAAAACTATTCATAAAACCGCAATGTCCTGCCATCTATGAGACGCTTTGCGAACACGTGAAGAGATAAATACCCTCTCTTTTTTATGACTGTTAGGTTAAAACTATATGTATTGTTTATTTACTTACTTTCTGATCTTACTCAACGGTGCTAAGATTCTAACGCATTCTTCTAACAAGAAGGATACTGCCTCAACGTTCCATGAACTTCCAGCCATGTTTGTTTACGTTTTCCTTGTTTGGCGTCCCATGGATACGAGATTATTATCAACGCGATGAGCGGAACGTCTCATTGGTTGTTGCATAAAACGGTTTTATGGAAATAGAACCTGTCCTATTCCGTAAAACGTTTTATAAAACTAGGTTTCATAAAACGGTTTTATCGTTAGCAAGCTCATTTTTATAAAATTAGTCGATTTTATAAAACGTTTTACCGAAAATTTTATCGTGAGCAACGGGCATTAAGCTGAATCTAAATTTGACTGCAGACCTTTTTTTATTTGCAAAATTATGTTAGTAATAGTCATTTCCTGTGTTTGGGAAAGGTACCAATAGACAGAAAATAAAATTAAGATTCTCATTCCTTCAATCGAATATTGTATTCCGGTCGTAATTCCGAAATATTTGCTGAAATGTAACGATTTTTCGCAATATTTTAGCGTTGCTGATTCATCGTTCCCATAACGACCATTATACTTATTGTTTAAGTCGAGATTCCGTGTATATCTATTGACGAAATGATTCTTTGCACGAAATAATAAATGAATGGTTTATTGCAATCAATGTAAATGATAATATTTTAAATGATAAATCAAAATTTTATTTTTGCTATTAAATGGTGAAATATTTAGTAAATTAAATCGAAAAAGGTAATGCGCAGCGATGCGCAGTGTTGATTATTTTCCTTCCAGTTGATATTAAATGGGCACCTTCACTAGTTATTAATATGTTGCTATTCTGACATGCTAATTAATATGTTATACGGTTGTTTACTGTTTTGTGGAGTTGTGTGTTTAATTTATTCTTCTCACAACTACTTAAATGATAACTCACAATTTGAACCAATAAATCACAATTAAAATATCGCTCAAAATTCCACAAGCTTGTTCGATGAAAAAATACGTGTGGCGTTAGATGCAATTTGTTCCCATGGACGATTGTCCAAGCATGGTTTGTGTTAAGAAGACGACTGGGTCGGGACCATTGCATGTGGATTGTGGAGTCGGCTGCATATTGATTTAGCCATTCCGGCTGTTTATTTAGGGACCTCGCGTCCCGAAATCAGGGCCCATTGCAAGGCGCAGATTAAACTACTACTTACCACTCTGTAGGTGCCAAAGTTACATAACTGATCCCCCTCTAGGATTCTCTGGTATAAGCTGCTTCTGTGTGATTTTTTCATTCAAAAAACCCTCTAAGATGTGGGGTAGCTACAATTTTTAAATTTCATTCACAGTATTTGGGATCCTTATGAGAGTCTCGGAAACTGAATTAGGACGCGTGCAGCGAAGATCGGCAAGGTACGTTAAAGGCCGTTACGATAATCTCGTTAGTGTTACTGACCTTTTGTAACAACTGGGATGGGAAACGTTTTCAGACCGTCGATTAAAATTTAGACTCAATCTATTATGTAAGTTCCAAACCGGTCTATTTTTTGACGACGTTGATAATATTTTACGAAATCCGACGTACTACGGTAGATCAGATCATGAGAATAAAATTAGGGAACTAGACTGCAGAACGGATAGATTTAAAATGTCATTTTTCCCACGAACTATATGGGACCATAACTGCTGCCAATGAGACTTTTATCTAGTTATGTCGATAGGTAGTGTAGCTCTTAGTAGTAATAGTACTCCCTAATACTTGAATCCTTATCTGTTACCTAGTACTAGCAGCACGCCGTGCATGTTTTCTACATAAGTCTTGAGTCTCTGTCCATTTGTGTAGTTACAAAATACATATAGGTATATTAACGGTCCTTCTCCATTGTGATAATATCTGTAGTGTAGCGCGTGCTTGTGAGGCTTCGTCTCGTGACAAGCATTAGCGATTTATGCTAATGCATAATTAGTCGTAGTTACACTAACTTTAGGGTAAAGTGTAATGCATGTTGGTGAATACTCACCCCCTGCCACACACCCCTGAGGTGGCTTGCAGGGTAATTTGTAGATGTAGATGTAGACAAATGGCGGCTTTTTATATGATGTAGCTTCACTTGTATTGGCGTAGATTCCAAGAAGTGATACTGTACGACGTACGTGTTCACTCTTCGATCTCTTAATCTTAGTCGGTAGTTGTTAAAAAAAAAAAAATGTCCCCACAATTATGCAGAATTGTGGAGATTGTTTGAATTTTTTTCGTTTGTTGAACAAACACCGCGCTAGGGAATAAGACAGCCTTTAACGGGTAGAAAGATGAATAAATTACAATGAAAGTATTTCATGACATATTGTAAGAACTGGAGGAGCTGTGATTTGATATTTGCAATTGCGGCAAGGACGAAGACAATCAAGTGGAAAACAGTGACATTGCAACTCGCTGGCTTTGTTTGGCAATATTACTCTGATCAGCACCTTTACATCAATGTCGCGCAATTTCTACTAGGAGTGTGATCAATTAAATAACCCAGATATTTATAATTAATTTATCTATCGATCTAATAATATTACTTATTCATTTCTCACTCTCTCATCCTTGCATACCTCTTTCGCTTTCTTCATTCATTTTTTGCTCCACAACAGTTTTGGGAGCGACTCTTTTGAAAATCCTCCAGATATTTCGGTTGGGAATATTAGACATCACGGGAAAAAATCATGAGTGCTAAGAGGTTTTCGTGCGCTTGAGCCACTTTGCAGCAACGCCGCGACGCCTTGTGTGTTTCAGGTAGATTTTTCTTCCCGATTGGGCTTTTCAAACACATCCTTTCCATCTCCTCTTTAATCTTTAACTTTCGCGCTTGTCTTCCTCTGCATCCACCTTCTTCTTGCTCCATTTTCTTTTCATTCTTAATTCACTTTCGTCGTCTGCATTGCCAGGTTTAGAATGTCCGTTTGTTAAGGATGTCGTCACTGTCTGTTCTGCTTCACCATCTAAGCCCTGGCTGGCCCGCTCTTCCTTATTCATCACGGGGCACATTTCATTAGACCCCTTTACATTGTGTTTAAAGACATTTGCTGAACAAATTCTTTCCAGTTTGCCTTGCCAAGATGGGCTGAATTATCAAAAGGGAATTATCAATAGTGAAGTAAATATATTTATTGGTTTTCATCCAAAGGAAGAAATGGAGAACCATTAGCTTTAAAAACGAAGAAAATTTATATTTCCTACGGTTGTGCGTGTGACTAAATAATCCAAATTTAATGGAGAAATAAACTGAAAAATTCCAAAAGAACAGAAACACCGCAGCCTACTTAGAAATACTTAAATTACGAATTAATGTTTGGCGTTCTAGAGTTAAGGAACTTCTTTCTCAGAGTTCTTTGCATTTATACTTAGATATTTTTTTGTCTTGACGGTCATGATTTTTTATTCTTTAGTTAGTTTTAGTACCCCAAATAGTTGAAGTGTGACACTTGGTCCTTTGTCTATTTTCGATCGTTTTGATTTTCATGCCTTTGAATGTCATTGTTTTCGCTCATTACCGATATTTTTCAATTATATAGTTAAGTGAGAACAGGTAATATAAATGGCGTATTTTAGGTTGCCCTCACTGTCTTGGAATATTGCTTGCATCATTATTTATTTCATATTTGTGGATATTAGACTTATTACCCATGTCAATTGAAGTCAGCACTGGGTTTCGTCTTTCTCTAACTCTCTCTCTCTCTCTCTTTGCTTCTCATAGCACTTTGAACAAACCGAGGGACCATACTCGATCCATGCTGGTCCATCAAGTGGAGCATCGATCTCGAATTCTTTCATGACATTCTCATTTATTACTCAATCACTCGACTGAAATTTCGGCCGCAAAAATTCTGAAGCACCCAATCAATGATTCGGGCATGTGCGGTCGATATTTACTCAACCCAAAGTTCACTTCCATTCTACAAAATGTGGAGAGAAGTTCATTTTCCATATGCAGCTATTTTAGTTCGCCTGGCCTGAAATGATTCACGTCCCACCAATGACCCCTCAACCGTCATCTCCACTCAAACCTTTCGTGTTTCTACTTAGAAGGTTTGCTTTGACAGTGAGTTCAGGGAATTCTGGGATGCGTTGGCAAATAATAAGATTGGAGACTGCTGAGAAAGGAGAGAAAGCAATAAAATAAGAATTTTTAATTATCAAATGGAAAAGATCAAACGACATGTAATAGAATTCTACGGGAAAAAAAATTCAAATGGAACGTATGGCTGTGGTGGCATCGGGATAGGGTCGCCGGACATGCTTCGTAGATTGGAGGGTTTCGAGATGTTGGGTTTGGGTAGGGTAGGTTGGGTATGGGGAGAGGGAGGCGAAGGAAGTGTGTTGGTGGAGAAAAGGAAGTCGTTAAGGATGGTTCGGAGGACGCGGTAGGGGGGTGGAGTGGTTGGAGGAGTGTGTTCAAAGAGATGGGTCGGCAAAAGTGGAACGGAATGGATGTTGGGCAAGAGGAGAGAAGGAAGCGGGCATGAGCGTACTTGGTTCACTGCGTGAGAGAGACTGGGAGATACGGAGAGTTTAGGACGGGAGTAATGTAAGAAATTATGCTGAAGTATTTATTTAGGAAATTATGCTAAAATTATTATTATTATAAATTATGCTTATAAAAGGACAGACACCTCCAATATAAGCAAAATTTACAAAATTCAATAGATGAAACATTATTGTTCAACAACTAAATAAATCTAGCAACGAAATTACATAAGTATATATAATATCAACAAACTTAATAGCTAATGTAATCTTGAAGTTATCTATCTATCTATCTATATCTATATAAGCTAGCAACAAGGCATTGAGGTTGGGGAAGGATAGGAAAGTAAATCAGTGGACACTCACTGGCAGATGATCCATGACGACACCGGTGTCCACTGCTTGGGGTAGCTTTCGGGCTAAGGACCCTTCTTCAGCTGGAGGAGATTCACTACAGTAGTGGACACCGGTGTCGTTATGGATCATCTGCCAGTGAGTGTCCACTGATTTACTTTCCTATCCTTCCCCAACCTCAACGCCTTGTTGCGAGCTTATACATTTATATTTATTTCCTTTCTTTTTATATTTTTATATCTATATAGATGTAGATAGATATCTATATATTTAATAACTGTTTACTCTATATTTTTAACCATACTGTTTTCAAAAAAGGTTTGTAGAGAAAAAACATTTCATAATGTACGTACCATCATTCATTATAGCCCTGAGGATAGATAAATAAATTATCCGAAACGTTGGCGGAAGCTTTTTCATTTTTATTGGACCTTAACTCCTGATACATCATTTAATAGGTCTAGAATTCACATCATTAGGAAATTACGCTGCGATTATCTTCAAATAAGTCAATGTTTTCGGCAGTGAAAATAAGTAGAACATTTCCGAAAACTTGCAAAGCATTTCTAGAAAACGTGTGATGACGCTGGACAAATTTATAAGCAGTTTGTTGCGCTGAAGACAAAAGAAAATGATAATGCGGAACTGGCGAGGTAAGACCCGTTATTTGAAACGTGAGCTGAAAAAAATTGAAGTTGCCAGTGGAAAAGAGCACCCATGGGAGTTTTGCCAGTCTGGGAGCCTCCCCGGGAGGAAAATCGGGGAATGCCCACCAGATATGGCGGGCACCGGCGAAATGAAATACCCGCGGTGGACCAAAACAAACAAAATGCTGCTGTTTTGTAGTTTAACATAGGGCTTTTGAAGGTTAAGGGAAAAAAGCACTGAAAGAAAATTAACTGATCCTCCAGATTGGAGATTAGGCTCCTCTTCCCTTAATCCGGGAATGGTCGCTAAGCTACTTCTATACTTAAGCTAAGTCTCACACGCGAGCGGTCGCGTGTGAGACTTAGCTTAAGTATAGAAGTAGCTTAGCGACCTTTCCCGACCAACAAACATCAATATGAAAACTTTTTAAATGCCTCGAAAGCCGGACGTATTATGAATTGTGTACCTAGACCAAAAAATAGGAACAGACCAAGGAAAATGTAATAGATGTTAACCTTTGCAATCTGGCGTGTACAAACCATACTGTGACCAGGAAAAATCGTAAAAGAAGCAAATGAGAGGATCAAGTATAAAACCGACGCAGTTTCCTGGCAGATAGTAAGATGGCAAGGGAACGTAGGGATAGATATGAAAGACTGTTCCATGCTGTACAGTTCGCGTCAACTCAACAGTGAATTAGTGCTTGAAGAAATGCTTCAAGACGCAGAAAAAGGATGGTATTTAGGTATCAAAGTAAGCAAAAGTAAGATATACCAGGAGAAAATATCTATGGAGAGTTTGCACTTAAGAGACTCATTCGAAACTAGAAAATTTCATAAATCTAAGCACGCAACTAAATACTGAGAAGAAAATTTCTCAAGAAATAAGTAAAAGGATCGTCAATAGAAATAAATCCCTATATGCAAATATGAAACTGATAAAATTTAAATTACTGCTCTCCACTTCCAAAAATAAGATGCACAAAACATTCATTAGGTAAGCAGTTACTTGTGGATGTGAGGCTTGGACCAAGGTATGTCTGATAAGAGTGCAGAGAGAATCTTCAAGTGAACAATTATTGGTGGGATTTATGGGCCCATAAATAAAAACATGGGAGTGGATAATAAGAAATAACAGCGGAATAAACAACATTAGACTAGGATTAGGACGTTGTGAATTTGATCGAAGCAAGAAGAGTTAGTAAACACGATGAAAAAGGCGCCCACTATAGGGCAAAATGGAAAAAACATGAAAAAGAGGAAGGTTCAGAAGGCGATAGATGCAGCATGCTGAGGATTATTTGAGACGTAAGTACATACATACAAGGTTTAAGAAGAATGGGCGACCAGAGGAACACATGGAGGCATAGAGTAGTGGAAGTGAAGGAAGCTCCCCAAGGGCTGCAGCGCTTCGGAAGATGAAGCGAAAACAAGAGCCAAAAGATCAACAGGCCCATCTAATCAGTCCAGCGGATTGATTAACCAATGGCAACGATGATGGCGTTAGTCGCTACTTTGTACATATGTGGAAGAGAATTCAGCAATGACGCCCGAGGCATCCATGCCATTAATGAAAAAAGGATGTCCATATACATATATAATCCTGCGAGTCGCCATTGGCGCTTGTGTGTGAGAAGAGCAGCCAATTAAAGGGGAGGATATAGAAGAAAGCAATATAGAGAGGTAAAGGACGAGATCTGAGGTGTGTGCTTTTAGTGGATTAATAATAATGTCACTTTTGTTGGTGAGAACGGTGCGTGGGAAGAATGAGTTCGATGCCTATCCGTTAGATGGCGTATGTCTCGTATATTTTTCACTTTAGATTGTCATGCTGATTTAGGGTCCAATAATATTCTCCGAGTCATCCTAATATTTGTAGGATATTGTTGTAAAGTTACCTTTTAAGTTTAGTCTTATAGTGCTTGATTACACCTGAAAAATATATGTAATAAAAATTATCCATTGACCCTAAAATATCGCTCATTATTGTAATGGTAAAGATTCATATAGAATTTTTTGAGATGAATATGGAATAATTTTTATCTGAGTTACCACTATTTTTTTCGAACGGTGAAGGACAAGGTGTCGTGGTCGTCGTCGTTGTCCGTTGTTTTGAGAGAGTATTCTTTCCGCGCAGTGTGTGCATCTTAACTCATTAGCGCTCATTACTGATTCTCTTTGTGTTGCAATTGTACGAAATTATGCGACCTCGCTTAGCTTTAAATCTCCCGTGGGAGAGGGAAAAGGGGGGAGAAAGGGGAGGCAGAAGTGTCCGCACGAGTCTCGCTGTCTTCTCGCAATCTGCGTGACTCGTGTGGACAAGCGTGGAGTGAGTCAAGATGTGTGCCCTGCTCTATCCCCCTTTCCCCTCTTCCCCCCATCCCCACCACACCCCTAAGGGTACATTCGCCCGAGAGCACACCACCGAGTCTTCCCTTTCCCCCACACCTCCTCCCCCCCCCGCTAAAGATTTTATCATCTCTTCAAGAGTTTATTCCAGGAGTGGTTCATTCCCATATTTGGAAATTTTGGAAGATTACATATCCAGTTTCAGCATGTCCACCAAAAGTAGACTAGTTCTATCAATGGTCTTCCCTATCATGACCTATGGATCGGAGACTTGTGCGATCACAGCCGCCATACCCAAGAAAATTGAGGCGTTCGATTTGCATTGTCATCGAAGAATGATGTTCATATCATGGACAGAGTAAAAAACTAACGCCTCCATTTTAGCCCAATTTAAAATTGCATACAAAGACCGACTGCTGCCAAAAATTCAGCGCCATTGCCTCAAACTCTTCGGTTATGTCATAAGGCGCGCCATGGGTTAGAGAAGATAGTACTCTAAGGCCAAGGTCTAGGGTAAAAGGCCACGAGGACGCCCACCGTTAAGACTGACGGATCAAATTAAGACCCTCACCAACCTAAAGCTGAGGAAAGCAGACACGCAGCCCAAGATATAGAGAACTGCCGTCAGATTAGTACATAATTCGCGTATTTAGTCCATTTGGGTCACAGGACTCGATATCTAGCTAATTACCGAGAGAGAGACATATGAAATGTATTTGTCCCCAAAGACATAAGTGCCCTAAGGAATGATGCATTCAAATTTGGTGAACAGCATAATAAAGCAAGTCTTTATTTATTTCAATGCAAACTACAGCATTATTTCTACTACGATCATCTCACTCAGGTTACGCTGGTCTGCATTTTGTAATGGGACCGCCAATTAGCGCCAATCATGATTGAATTTCGTACCACAGTTTGCTGGCCAAAGTTGATGGGTCGCGCCGATTTTAAATTCGCAGTGTGAACGTTTGTCATGTGACTGCGGTTAACAAATGAGTGCATAATCTCCGCTGCCTCTTCCTGCGCCAAGTTTTCCGTGCTTTCTAAAACCTCCAATAACCAGCGCAAGTCCAACATTTTGCGCAACAACTTTCGTTTGTCATTTTTATTTACGCCAACCATGGTCCTCGGAAAGCTGTTTGTTACGAAGTTTGAGAGTTCCCCCTGGAAAGCTCTTTGTTAACCCAGCTCTTTCAACGCAGCGTTAGATGAGTGTAGTGGAAAAAGGAAAAATAACACTAAAGTATGCATACATTCTAAAATTCCCCTGCGGTATGTTTTTGTATTCATATTGTAACATTGACTCGAGTATTTTCGAATGCGTTTTGTTGTAGTTATCGCCTTGGAAGAACGTGTTTGTCACAGTTAATCAAATAATAATAACATTTTCATGTGTTGGTAAGATAACAATAAATTAAATTTATCTAAACCCAAATTGAAGGTCTTTTGAAATATAGGGTAAACAAAGAACCATTTTTTTTTAAAATATTTTATTAACTCTTGTTTTAAGGTAGTTTAAGCGAAATATTTCCCTAGTCATAATAGAGACCATATTCGAATTTTATATTTTAATTTCAGCGTCTGTAAGATGTGTGAAGTAAATATTGTTATATTAATGGTGCAAAAATATAGTGATATATGAAAAAAATTGTCAGTAATTAGATAAATATAACAACATATGTCTCTAACTTGACTCATTTTCTCACGCAATTCGACTATAAAGCTTTCAAACAGCAGGTATTTTTGTGATTGTCTAAAAATTACTGCGATGAGAAATGGATTAATTTTTATAAGTAGTTGAGGAAACATAAAAAAATACATACCGTTAGTTTTTGACGAATTTTAGGTGCTAAATATTCTTAAAATTTTCAATAATCTCCCTCTTGAGCACACAATCGTAATCTATCCTATGTAAAACAGCTTGTATTTTCAGGCAAATTGCTCGGAAAGTAGTTTGACAAGGGGTTAATATTTTGCTATCATTGATATGATTTTTTTCTTTCAAATGGGGCCAAATTCATCAAATTCTAGGTGAAGTGATATTTCGTTATTTAGATAGTTTGAGCGAAAAATCACTTCACCTGGAATTTGATGAATTTGGCCTCATTTTATATAAAAAATCTCATATTTCCAATTATATCAAAATTTCATTCCCTTGTTGAACTTCTTTTCAAGCAATTTGCCTAAACATTTAAGCTGTTTTACATGGGACAGATTATGGCTGTCCGCTCCAGAGAGAGAGAGAGTATTGAAAAAAATAGGAACTTCTAGCACCTAGATTTCGTCAAAAAACTAACAGTATGTAGATTGCATCTTTTCTCAGCTATTTATAAAAAGTAATCTATTACTTGCCACAGTAATCTTTACAGAATCGCAAAAAACCTGCTATTTTGAAGGGTTTTCAGCCGTACGGCGGGAAAAAATGAGTCAAATTTGAGACTAATGTAGCGTTATTTATTTTATTGCTAATAATTTTGGTCATATATAACTATATCTTTGCGCCATCAATATTACAATATTTATTTAATACTTCTTACAGACGCTGAAATAAAAATAAAAATTTGAATATGGTCTCCATTATGACTAGGGTACTATCTCGCTCAAACCACCTTTCAACGACTCTTGAATCCGGGAGGCTGGAGATTTAAAAAAACCATTGTCCGATTCCGGTAGACCACCGTAGAATTCAGGAACGATTCTATTCCTCCGACCACCTCCTCCCTCCTTCACTGACCTCACCAAGCTTACTCTTCCCCTCCAACCATCCCTCACCCCCTCCGCTCTCTGTTCAACCCCCCCCCCCCCCAAACCCCTCTTGGGGTGAGAGACCTCAGCTCTCCCCCATACCCCTTAAACCGCGGCTGAGCCTCTCGTCTCCCGCCGGCTCGGGCAACAACCACCGAAGGGGACACTCTGGTGTGGAATGGGGGGAGTGAGGGTAGGAGCAGGTGGGGGACGGATGTGGAGAGTAAAGGGTGCAGTCGAAGTGGGTGGTGTGTGTATAGGATAGAATAGAATAGAAAATTAAATTTATTATTCCGGGACAAGTGTGTCCCTTAGGAACATACATGATTATACATATCTTAGAATCAACAAATAGCACATACATTAGGAAGATTTATATGATGCATCAATATCACAGAATTAGACATAATATTTAATAAAATATTTAACAAAAAGGCAAATGTCTGGATACACATTTAAAAAACATTAGATTTTGTACAGTGTAGCAAAATACTTAGTTCACTTGCAATATTTAGTTCACTTGTAGTAATATTTAATGATATTTATTTTTGAATTTACTTGCATTTTCAGATTTGTTTACGTCGTCTGACAATTGATTCCATACTTCGCAAGAGGTGACATGGAAAGACCTAGCGTAGACAGATGTTCGATCGAGTGGTATATTAAGTTCTTCCATGCGGCGTGTTGGACTTTTTTTTGTTCAAGCATTATATTTTACATTTCGGTGTAAAAATGTGGGAAGTTCTGTCGTTATTAACTTGTACATGAATGTTGCCTTATAAAGTAAGCGACTATTTTGTATTTTTTAGCCATCTTAGCTATGTGTATGTGGCCAATGGCGATCGTCTGGCGCTCTCCACACTCGGATCTCACGATTGGCGCGCCGAGATGCACGGGATCACTCTTAAAACTCTTGTGCTCCTTCTTCACTTTCCACTCTGCACGTTAAGGTGGTTCCACCGTATAATCCCTTAAATGCCATTTTATTCATATTCTGCCTACTTATAGAAAAGCTTGTCCTCGATCTGATGTGTGGAACAAGATGTTACCTTTCCACGCTAATTTATTCTCTAATTGAACTTGAAATTACATGGTGTTCAATGGGAGAATGAGGGAAACGGGGAAAAATAGTATTTAAAAAATATGTATATAAATGCCATTTTTGCGGAAAACTGTTTATAAGAAGGAAATTATCCAGAGAAATTGATAAAAAATAAAATATAGGCATCTTACCACCTTATTTTTATAGTTATTGGGTAATTAATGCTGTAATTGAAGTCAACATGCGGTAATTCGTTAAAAATCGCGCTGCAGTCGGCTCCTATTTTGCTCATTTAAAATACATTCGTGGGATAATCTGAATTTTTACTACCTTACTTTTGGTTTTCCATAGGTAACGCATTCCATCAGCGAAATCAGGATTTTTTGTTCAAAATATAAAAAATGTGGAATTTAGCATTTGTTTTGACTCACACAGTCGCGGTGGAACCTCCTTAATCTAGTCTGTTGGGCTTGTTTTAGCTAAATATAAACGTCTGGCGACGACTCGGAGGCAACAAGGGAAAAAACTCGCAAGGAAGTGGTAAATGAATGGTATGTACTTCCACTGATTTAGGATCTATTGAACAGAATGCTAATGAATCGTACCCGGGAAACGAGTGTATACTGAAAACGCTGTCGCAAAATATACAACACTAATGAAACAATGTAAGAACGAATGGCGCTCGGGCTTCGAGCGCTCGGGAATATATGCTTTCCCGAGCGCTTCTCAGGCATAGAGTGGAAAGTGGTATTTTTTTAAGTGTCTTATTTAAGTGGCTTTATTAAGGTAGGTAGGTTGCGCTAAATATCACTTCACCTAGAATTTGATGAATTTGAATTCATTTCAAAGATAAAAACTCTCATTATTCCAATGAAATCAAAATATCAACCCTTTGCCGAACTACTTTTCGATTAATTGTCTGAAAATATAAACTGTTTTACATGGGATAGATTACGACTCTGCACTCCAGAGGGAGAATATTGAAAAAAAATAGGGATTTCTAACACCTAGATTTCGTCAAAAAACTAAAGGTGTGCGGTTTTAATTTTTTCTCAACTACCTATAAAAAAGAATAGATTACTTACCGCAGTGATTTTTACAAAATCGCAAAAAAACAGCAATCTGTTATGAAGGCTTTTTAGACATAGGCGCGGATAAATGAGTAAAGTTAGAGACTAGGATATATTTATTTAATCACTGAGAATGTTTGTCATACATAACTATATATTTGCGCCATTTATGCTACAATATTTACTTCATACCTCTTACAGAAGCTGAAATAAAAAAAAAATTAAATTCGAATATGGTCTCCACTATGACTAGGGAACTATACTCACTCGAGCGAGCTTTAATGCGCTGGTAACCCGCCTGCTGGTCTCCGCGTTGTCCCAAGAGGGGCGGTGCCCCGTCTCGTACTCATCCTCTTCCCACTGGACCTTCCCATTCCCTCGGCGGAAGCTGCGGCTTAAACATCCGCCGTCACCCACTTTGCCCCCCCCCCCAATTCCCCCTCCCGTAACCCCCCCCTAGTACTCCAAAAGGTCGAAATTGCCAAGCGCTCTCCCCCACAATGTTGACAACAAAAAAATAAAAAAGTGTGTCCACCTGTAGAGGAGCATTACTCGCCTGGATGTCCGCTGAGTGAACATTGACCGTGAGACAATTGTTTTAGCTCCAGCCGTGCCCCCCACTTCTGTAATTGCACAACATGTATATATATATATCCGCGCGACGAAGGATACATTTTTACGAGACTCGAAATTCCGGTGGAATTGGAGAATGCGCGAATGAGGAGCACCATCCAATTTAGTCACGTGACATAAAAATAAAACCCTCGCAGTTACGTACGTACAGAGGGCATGAGGGGGCACACGGCGGGCGAGTACCATTATTGAAGGTGGGGGGAGGATTAAAGGGGTTAGGGAGAGAGGGGTGTGGGGGTGATGTCAGCTCCCTCGTGTTGGTGGCTCTCCCAGGTTGGCGCCAGAGGGCCGGGAATAACAATGACGCATCGGTGTGCGTTGGGTGAGGGAGAATTGGAACGTAAGCGGGAAAAAAAACTATTTCCAGGGACGAAAACTCATTGATCCGGAGATATTACACGGAAACAATAATAAGCCACATCCTCCCAATTTTAAAAGGAAAATAACGAATGCGAATTGAGTCCAAAAGTAAACAGGAGACCATTTAGTCAATATTTTGGAATGGAAGGGTCAGCGGTTTGTCCGTAGAATATTTTAAGTAAGGAATGGTGACATTTGCTCAGTCATCGAAATATTTGAAATGTCTATGATGCCGTTCTGATTTAAACTCGAGAGAAGAGTTTGTCTTGCGCGGCACGGCCTATGCGTGTTCCTCCACAAAACTAGCGCAGAGGTCTGAGCTTTAATTAAGATGGAGATTAGTCTAATTCTACAAAATAAAAATAATGATTTGGCCATGGAATACAGCAGAGGTAGGATTTTTTTCATCGTCTTTTCCAAAAGATCTAATAAGAGATGTGCACATGTTTTGCGTACTGCCCTCTTACTTCAATCGGCCACCCGTTTCAACGCCTGAGCGTCATCCTCGGTTGATTTGTTGAGTGGACGGAACGAAAGTGGTCGTCTTTTCTGAATTCTTGATATGTTATGCTATTCCATTATGTGCGTCTCACAGTGCAGTATTTTTCTTCTTCAAGGTCCAAGTTGCACAGAGTGTCCCATTGATCGTGTGTTATTTTTTGACCTCCAATTTTTTGGACACTTTCGTTAGTGCCACATTGATGAAATTTGGCACCAGGGTAGAAAATGGTCGTATGTTTTGTTGACTGTAAGCAACAATTTAGAAATTTAACCTTTTGACCTCATTACGGGGGTCCAATCCAAATCTTACTTTTTTCTTATGGGCTTTCAATGTAAACAAATATGAAATACAAAATATTTTGGGAAACTTTTAATGCAATTTTTTGAGCGCGAGGAATACGATATAACCACTTTTGTTTTCGGAAATACAACCGTGACCCTTGGAAGGGCACCGTCAAAGTCTCAGGAGTGACAAAGAGCGAATTGGGGCAACAAAATGATCGAATAATAGTTTATAAATGGTGCCAAAGTCGATGGGAAGGTCCTCAGATCTCTCTTGTCATCCATTGACCTCCAAGGGTTACGAAGGGGTCAAAGGTCAAGAGATGTCAGCAAGAAAACAGGTGCAACAAACGTGTCGAATCCTAGGTTTAAAAGGGTCACCAAGTCGATGGTAAGGTCCCTTCTGGCATTTTCTGACCTCCAGCTGCCACGCGAGGGTCAAAGGTCACGGGGTGTAGGAAAACAAATCGTTAATAGCAATAATAATTATAAGAAGCATAACTGATGACTCTGATGGCTTTCCATTCAAGGCGTTGAAGAAGCGCCGAAATCGGAACACATCAGCACACTTCATTGCGAACGAACTTCGTTGAATAGAACGACGTTCGCTGGCGAAACTTTCGGTAACCTGCCGGTAGGTGACATACTATAATATTAGTACTATATAATAGGTGACATACTATAATAAGTATACAATAGTCTTGACAGAATATTGTGTGTAAATAATCGAATTCACTCAAAAATAGTATTATAAAAACTTAAGTTTTTTACTGTCGTAATTGGGGTTGAAGAGAGGAGCGATTAGCTACGCCCCATATCATTGCAAGAACGAGAACATGACAGCAATTTTACTGCACTACTCACGGTACAGAACACACTGTAAGTTACACTAAAAAGGCGACATCTGTCGAGTATAGCATGAGACAATTTAAAATTTTTATCGTAGAGTACTTAAAAACTTAACATTATCCATGTTTGACGCCTGTACCGAAAACTGACACATAAAAACCATCACGGATGCGATTATCGACGTTCGTTTGTTGTTTAGCGCATATCAAATGTTCTCCCAATCTATGTGGAAGTGCGCAGGGTCTAAAAGGAATGGAAGACAAGTGCACGGTTTCGTTTTTAGCGTCGTACTGTGTCTACTCGTAAAAACAATACTCATTTACCATTTTTTATAATGGTAATGCTTCTGTTGGTTACAGAACAGCTCTTCCAGCTTCCCCGGTCTCTTTCATTCACACAATCCAACCCCCTATTTCGTCAAGAACTCCTTAACAACCAAAACTATTCAACAATCAATAAAATATTTCCACACTTGGACATAGTGTGTACAGAAAGAAGACTCATACCGATCGATATCTTCACGCACGCTCACACCACCATCCACAACAGAAGGCTTCTGTTATCAAGACCCTGTTTGTTCGCACCAGAAAATTTTCCGATCTTGATTACAACACACAAGAAATACACTATTTGAAGACGGCATTAAACAATAATGGGGTTAGTAACAAATTAATTGAAAGAGTGACATCAAAAAAACCTACAGAGAAGGAGACTCCTAAACCTCTGGGGTATGTTATGCTGCCTTACATTGCGGGTACGACCGATCGATAGGTAGAATAATGAAAAAGTATAACATTATCACAAGATACAACACTACCTCCAGAGTACGAGATCATCTACGAGGGACTAAAGATCCATTACCACCCACAATGTATGAGGGTGTATACGAACTTCTCTGCAGTCTCGGAAGATCATATGTGGGGCAGACCAAGAGAGCAATTGGATGCCGATTAAAGGAACATGAACCTGCAATCCGGAAGAAAGAATGGAGTCACTCTGCCGTGGCTGAGCACACTACGTTAGAGGAAGGTCACGCCATTGACATCGAGACGGCAAGAGTACTACACAAAGAAAGCAGCTACTTTCCGCGTCTCATAAGGGAGGCGATTGAAATAGAAAAAAGACCAAATAACATCAATAGAGAGGATAGTTATAAACTCCCTTGTACCTGGAAGAGACTTATTCGAAATTAAGTTTTATACTTCTCAAAATCATCAACTGATGGAATTGTTTATTTACTTTTTGAAAAAAAGACCATTGTTGTTCTTAAAAGCCAGACGAAGCCGGCAGCATAGCACGGCGAAACTGTTGCATAATATTAAATAATTTAATCGCGGAACCAGAAACCTGAATACTATTCCACACTAAAATAAATTAAAACATTTAAGCAAAATTACACCAAATTAACACAAAATCAAAACAAAAATGAAAGTAAATTTCGAACGTTACATGTTGTATGGTGAGCAGCACACTGCAGCAAATCTACATCTACATCTACATATTACCCCGCAAGCCGCCTCAATAGGCGTGTGGCGGGGGGTGTTAGGACACCAGCCGCTTAAAGATAAAAAGGAAACGCTCTAATGAAATTACGCCTAGCATTTATTGAAGTCCCTTATTGTTCGGGGGAAAAACGAATTCCCATACCTATCCGTTCGGCAAAATATCTCTCTTAATTTATCGTTTCTATCGGACCTGGAAATATAGTGGGGTTCTAATATGATGTTCTCCGTGTCGCTCTGAAAGATATCTATTCTCAATTGTTCAAGCAATCTAAGCCTAGCGCGCAGCCTCCGAGTCTCTAGCGGTTCCCAGCCTAATTCGTTTAACATCTGTGTAACGCTGTCAGTACGCCCGTAGCTGTTTTTGACGAATCGCGCAGCTTTCCTTTGTATTTTATTAAGTTCCCGGACTAAGTCTTTCTGCACCGGATCCCATATGCTCGCTGCATATTCAAGGTGTGGACGGACGAGTGCGAAATAGCACCTCTCTTTTACTTTTTCATCCGAAAATCTTCCCACAATACGCTTGACGAATCCTAGCTTCTTCAGAGCTCTGCCACAGATATTTCTTATATGTGCTCCCCACGATAGGTCCGAAGTTATCGTAACTCCTAGATACTTCACTTCATCTGTCGCCTTTATGTTAACACCATCCACAGCATATACATGGGAATAGTTGGACGACTTCCGCAAGAAATGTACCGCCGTGCATTTGCTCAGATTAAGTTCGAGTCCCCACTCTTGGCTCCACACATGAACGTTGTTTAAATCCGATGATAGAGTTTCAAAGTCAGAGTGATCACTAATTTCACGATAGATGACAGCGTCGTCGGCGAATAGACGTATTTTACTGCTAATTCGAGAGCATAGATCATTTATGTATATAATGAACAAAAGGGGTCCGATCACGCTTCCTTGCGGGACACCTGATGTCACTTTAACGACATCAGAGCTAATTCCGTCAAGAACTACCTTTTGCTTACGATCACTCAGAAAGTCGCGTATCCAGTTTACTACTGATTCGTTTAGGCCGCATGACTGTAATTTGTATAAAAGTTTGTTATGAGGTACCGTGTCGAAAGCTTTCTTAAAATCTAGAAATAATGCGTCAACTTGTCTTTTCGATTCGCCAGATTTGAGAACGTCATGAAGAAAGAGCGCGAGTTGTGTTTCACATGATCTACCTTTCCGGAAGCCGTGCTGACAGCCATGGAGGACGTTACGACTGTCCAGGAACGTCATGATATTGCTAACGACGATATGTTCGAGTATCTTGCCTATAATCGACGTTAATGAAATTGGTCGATAGTTCCCTGGGTCGTGTCTGTTTCCCTTTTTGAATATCGGTGTAACGTTTGCAATTTTCCAGTCTAATGGTATCTTTCCTTCAGACAATGACTTCTTGAATATTATGTCTAAGAACGGTGCGATCTGTGGCGCTAACTCCTTGAGGACACGCGCGGGTATTCCCTCCGGACCCGGAGATTTACTATTTTTTATCGACTGTAGCTGTTTAGTTATCCCATCACGTTGAATAGTGATTTCTTTCATCGGTTCCTCAGTGAATTGTATTTCAAAATTACATGCAGTATCGTCTGTGGTGAATACACTTTTGAAGTGGGAATTTAACGTGTTAGCTTTGTCAATATTTTCGGTGACAAGTTTGCCATCATTATCAAATAACGAATCTACGGTTGAAGATTTTCCCTGAAGCTCTCTCGCATATGACCAAAAAGATTTCGGATTTTCTTCGAGTAATTCACCAAGTACTTTTTTCTTGAAATTTAGCAATGCAGAACGCATTGATTTCTTAGTTTTTGAGCGTTGCGCAGCGTAACTTTCTTTTGCTTCAAGTTCCTTCGATTTGTCACCTACCGTAGTGAACTTTTTAACCAAGTTGTACAATTTTCTCTGTCTCTTAAGGTCCCTCCTAACATCGTTGTTATACCAGCGAGGTTCTTTACTGTCGCATTTCAATTTTTGCGGAATATATTCGTTGATTCCCCGTCGTAGAATTTTTAAGAAATATTTCCATGATTCATCAGTGCTTATTCTTTTATCTTCTATCAGTGCTTTTATTCAAATCTGAATAAAACTTGACGCAGCTAACCCGAAAACAATGGAGAAAACTGCAATCCAGCGCTGCGAAAGCCTCAAACAGAAATTTAAAAGTCCTATGCCTCTTCTCCGATCGCGTGTAAGTATATCGTTTCCTCTTTATTTCTTTTTGTGTTTGTTCAACTTTCCTGACAATGCTTTCAATAATTTCAGTGCGCCCATTTATATTTTTCTCCGAATCTTCTCCACTTGCTAACTTTGCCCTTTTCCATAACCCTTACTTTAACCTATCCGTTTTCATATTGATTTCGTTATTTAAATCACATCAATGCCCATTCTTTGCTACCTCTGGATTTTAACTCTTGCATTTATGTCTTACCTCAATCCACCCAATCTCTTATTTGTGCATATCTACGATGGTGCGTAATCTCATTGTAATTCCTAAGCTTCCTCGTATCCATCATTGTTTGTGACCTGCATGTTGGTATTTTGTGTGTAACCGCTGGCTCTCGTGTCTACTGAAGTAATTCAAACAAAAATGTGCCTTTAGGTATTACACCAGCTATGAGGTAATTTAGCCTAAACTTTGTTTAAAAAATGTCGACTGGTACTTATAACATTTGTTGCCTCAGTTATGTTTGAATTACTGATGACCATGCACAACCTGTGAGCTGGTATGTATTGCAAATAATTGCGTATATCACGGAATTTTCCTCTATTTATAATTTATTTTAGAAAAAAAGCTTTTGACGCAGGTGTTAATACTTTGCTTCTTGGAAGCCATCAATTTATTTACTGGTTAATGGACAGGCCTTATTTATACTTCCCTATTTTAAGGGTTAATATTAGTCATTCCAATTCGTAGCACTGTATTTTTCCCTCATTAAGTTTCTCTAAATGTCTTTATGACCTCCGCTTCCGCCCAAGTTGCCCACAATTCCTGCTCTAATCGTCCCTATCCTGCGACCACCCGTAATGGGGAAGTCAACTGAGTCCAAGAATCAATTTTTTTTAACGATTAAACCAACAATTTTATGTCATGTACCTCATAAAATCGAGTGAAAATTAATTATGGAATTAATTGTAACATATATTTCGGGTCAAAGAAAATTATGCTTTTCAAACGACCGCTTTCGCGCCAAAAAGGGCTTTCGCGGGATGTGTCAACACATGCCGCATCCGATCTAAAGCTGTAGCATCCGGTACTCTATCTTCTTCTTCTTAAGTCCTCAACCCAAAGGTTGGTTGGCGGCAGTTCTCAATACGCTACGGTCTTGTGCCATTCTTTTCAACTGCACATAAGTGGAGCAGCCTAACTCCTTCATTATTTGCCCCATAAACTCCAGCCTAGGCCTGCCCCGGCAGTTGGTTCCCTCCACAGTGCCTTCTAAGATGGTGACCAGCAGTGTTTCGTGCCTTAGTTGGTGCCCGATCCAGATATTTCTTCTCTTTTTCAGTAATATCAGCAGACAAGGAGACTCCCCCACACGTTTGAGAACCTCATCGTTACTGATTTTGTCCACCCAGGGAATCTTTAACATCCTCCTGAAACACCACCACATCTGGAATACCTCCACCCTCCTCTCTTCTGCCTTGCCCAACGTCCAGGTCTCACTGCCATAGAAAAATATGCTCCACACATAAGTTTGAAGAAGGCTTTTTCTTAGGTCTAGGCCGATATTTCTGGATGTTAGGAGTTTCCCTTTTTGATAAAACGCATTCTTTGCCAGGTGAACTCTACTTACTAAGTCTCTTTTGCTCCTTCCGTCGGCTGTTATTTTGCTTCCCAGATAGGTAAAATCCTCTACATTCTCTATTCGCCTGTCCCTTAAATACACTTTAGCTTGTCCTCCATGCTTGCTAACCTTAATTACTTTGGTCTTCTCTACATTTATTTTCATATTATATCCTGTTGTTAGGATGTCCTCCATTGCTCTCTCTTACTCAAGTGTAAATTAAAGTGTGAAGAATGGTCTTACTAATTATATCTATCTAATTTACCATAACCTCTTTTTGGAAAATTTAATTGAATATCCCTTCTATCAACTACCTCAACGTTGCGTTCCCTCTCAACACGCTCACTTCGTTGCAGTATAGAGTCTCCACCATCCTCTTTTCCTTCACCCGAAATCTTAGGCACACACTCGTTTGTCTTCCTCGTCCTCAGCTGTAGTCCTCTTGAACAGTGTCCGCACCCACATTTAAAACTCCCACAGCCATAAGCTCATCCTCTTACTGCTTCATGATTGGTGGGGCTTCTGTTGCTTTCCCACCATAGGTTGACCACCGATGACGATCCATATTTACGTTCCCGTTCCAAGGAACATCGTCTGGGCGAAGTCCAAGGAACGGAGAACCCGCGATGGGTGAACACTGAAAGCCCAGCAGCATCAACTACGAAAACCCCGCGGAAGCCTTCGCCAGATCCTCTTTCTGCAATGGCCAAGAACCCGAACTTTATTGCAAAATGCTTCAAAGTGAAGTTTCAAGTTATCTTTTCATGATTTATTTATTAAGAGTCTCCCTCCCCTATTCCCTCCCCTTCGAGAATGCTTCCTTGGCCAATGCAAATTTACTCCTCATGTCCTCACTCATTAATTCATAGTAATGCATAATGTTCTACGATAATAACCTCGTAAATCCACGAAATTCTCTGCGGTAAAAAGTTTACACCGATAACTTTTACACACGGATGATGTGTTGGAAGGATTTTAGAGTGTATTACAACATACTTTTCCATAAAGTTTTTTTTTATCCTAAAACAGGGTTTTTTGTGGAAACAGGGTTCTATGCTAAAAACATTTCCACTTCAAGCAAAACATTAAAAAAATGAAAGCAACGTGAAAGTATAATTACGACGAAAGCATTTTCCTGCCTCTCCGAACCAGTACGTTTACGAAAAGTTTTTCAATCGAATTGGTGGTTGTAGTCGCCCTGAAGGCTGAATGGTGACGTTTAACCTTTAAAGCCACATGTTTCATCTTAATGGAAATACGTTTCACTAAATGAGGAAACTTAACCTGTTAGAGAATTTGTCTTCATACTTACTTCTACATTTTTCGTGAAGGTTTCCGCGGAATCTTTGAGAAGAAGATTTTTCACTTTTGGATCTTCTTCCGCCTCTACACATCATTCTGGACAATATTTCGCCCGATTTCCAGCTGGCGTCTTCATGTCCTCTAAAGTGTCGATGCAGTCCGGGTAATAACTCCATGAGGCACCTTCAGCGTGGAGGTATGCCGTGAAGAAGCCAGCTAGAACGCGGGCGCAATATTGTCCAGGAAGATGGATGGCCACGAAAGAAGACCCGAAAGTCAATTATCTTCTTACTTCTGCTTTTTATCTTTATAGAGGCTGACATAAGGATTGAATCACTCTTTTTCTATTTAATTACGCCATTTTAAAGAAACACCATTGAACGAAATCCCTGAGGGGTTTAGCCCTGCAGAATATATCATGGCATAATGAAAGGTGTGATATTTGCATCAATAATGTATAATAACTTTCAACAAGGTACTGAAGCTGTTGATAAAAAATCAATGCACTTGAGTTGGTTAAGAAAAACGTTCGTTCCACATCCGTAGCCGTAGGAAAGAATGAGTGAAAAAACAGCCAAGTGTACGTTAATTTTACTTTCTTCTTTTCTTTCTACATCCAAATGGAATTTGTGAACAGCAAATTCTGTCTTGTATCTAGAGCATCACAGTGACAACCTAACGTAAGCAGTCTGCTTTCAATTTTATTTTATCATTTTCTATCAACTGATAACAGCCAATTAAACTCTTGCCAAATTTTATTGGCTACAACAGCTAAATACTCAGCCTTCGATGTATTCTCAAGGCATCGAACACGTAAGGTTCCGCACGCTGGATTTTTAATTGCTATCAAAGGTTGGTACAACTACTCTTTAAGCCTGTTTTACGAAAGAGCAGCGGTAATACTTGGAACCCTTGTCAATTCCCAAAAACATCATCCACTTTATGGCAGGGTGGAAGGGTAGTCAGATCTTCCCGAGGGATTCAAAGGCAGATAAGGGAAATGCGTTCGCTTTCCAACGAGAGAGTTTCGGGCGCAACTTGGTGAAAATGTTTTATCTCCATAATTTTAAGATAAAACAGAGTAGAAAACTTCCGCACTATTTCAATGAAGGCTGAGCATGGATTCAACACACGGTGTTCAAAAATAATTTTAGCACCATGAATTTTGAAGCCATTGTCGGTCTTAATTCAGATAGTGTTTAGAAATTATATACTGTGTTTTACACTTGCATTTATGGAGATTTATTTGAAAGATTATTGACCACTTTTATAATACATTGGTTAATTTATGTTGAGGTTTGGTCATGTGTTTTTTAAGAAACTCAACTTCCTTTTTGCCGCCGACGTTTCGCCTTTTTATCAATGAGGCTTCTTCAGGGCTACAGTACAATGCAAGGAATACAGTTGGTAATAATTATAATACTACAAAGATAAAAAAGTTTCAAAAAGGCGAAACGTTGGCGGAAAAAGGAAGTTGAGCTTCTTAAAAAAGACATGACCAAACCTCCAGAAATTAACCAATGTTTATGGAGATTGTCTTTCCTCCCTCCACCTTAGTGATGCATGACCGAAGTCCACCCTATGAAGGATAGGATGGATATTTTTTAAGATAGCTTGGTTTAACCGTTGTGACCCTGAACGATAAAGATTGCGGTTTTGTCGATCTGTTTTTTTTTCAATCCCTCTTGCTTTGAAAAACTCCACAGAGTGTAGCAGTTGATATAAACAAAAAAATCAAATTCACTGGCAAAAAATCGTGTCAACTATTATCGCTCTCTTCTAAAAATGAAACTGCCGTTCACTTAGGCCCAGTATTACCTTCTCCCGAAAAAGCTGCCGATAGTTTTCCTGCAGATAAGAATATTTGACCGACAGAACCACCTTGATGTAAGGTGGAAAATTATCATTTCGATATGCATTTAAACTATAACAATACCGATTACAATTATTGGTGAAAGAGACAGTGAAATATGATTCGTTGATGATTTTTTCATCAAGATCAGGTTCAATATTTCAGTACTTTCAATCATCCTAAAGGAACATAAAAAATGAATGACAGTTACTACAGGAGATATTTTTAACACATTCTTGTTGTTGATTCCTGATGCAGAATTTGACGGTATTCACAAACTTATGACAAAATGAAAACATCAGATTGAGTGAGTAAATAACAAAGCATTTGCTGGCATCATTTTTCAAATGTTGATCTATGAATAATGCGGTGCAAAATGTTGACTCACAATATGTAGGTTACCCATGGTTAACTTTGTAAAAATGGAGAAAACGGAAGTATTATTTGACAGACAGTAGACAGCATTCGTTTGGCTCTTAAATACAGAGGAATATGAAAACAAATTCAGTAATGCCACAACATGGACATATAAATATCAGGCATTGATTGCAGTATGAGAGAAATTCAATTTCTCCACTATAGAAACTTAGTTTCACATTTGTGTCCAGCATACGAATGAATATTCCATGCAAATATACTGTTGTGTGATGTAAATATCAATGTTGGATGCTTTCGATATTCACACCGAATTAGCTTCTGCCAACTTTTCGACAAAAAACTCTTCCATCCTCATCAGGGCATCGATGCCTAGGGACCAACTGCTCGCGCCGTTATACCCGTTTGGCGGGCTAGGCCCTCGCTTATATTCGTATGCTCGGGGTCAAGTCGGGGCTATTGTTCATCTTCCGTTGTTCAATTATTTTTTTTCGGAGTAACGGTTTCCATTATTTAATTTTTTAAATTAAAGTCGGGGCTATTGTTTATCTTCCTTTGTTCAGTTATTATTTTTCGGAGTAACGGTTTCCATTCTTTAACTTTTTGAATTACTTTCACTCAAGATATTGGATGGAAATTTTTATCATAGAACGCATAAAAGAATGCAGTATTTAATTATTTCATTAAATTTTCTGAAACGCTGTTTGTCTAAGTATTGCGTTTTTAGCTTGAAATCCATCAATTTTTCTTCCTTTTCAAAAATAGAAATTTCCTTGGCAACGAGGCGTGAATATCCATTTACCTAATAGCGATTTCATGAATGGCTATTTCACGCCTGCAGCATTAAAAGGCCAGGCTCAGTGAATAACTTCATAAATAGAAGGGGCTTCTCTTTTGCTCTTTTAATTACTTGCAATCAAAACATAAAGCTTAAACGTTCACGGTCGGATGGCTTATAAAATGGGGGTTTTAATTTTTGCACATCATTTTCCTAAGTGCTCTACTTTTGTTTTCAGTTGCTACTTTTGGCTCTAAAATAATCCACTTTTTTTACTTTTATAACGAAATAAATTATCTTATTTCTTTGGTAACCGCAGCATGAGATTTTAATGGGTAGGTGGCCTTTAGGTTTATGTGATCAATATAAGAATTGCAGTGAGATGTTAGTGGTTGTATGTTTCACCTCATTCTCTCCATGGGTGGTCAGTGAATACTTTATGGTATATTTAATGATATTTGCAATTTGCACGTCACACCAAGGAGTTTATTTTTGCCTCACGACACATTTTTAATTTATTATTCTTCCCTTTGAATCTCAACGGGCACCCTATCACTAGTTCCTAATACGCAGCCCACCAATTATGCATTTTTTTTGGAAATCTGCTTGGATTTTTGTAATTACAAACAGTGTTGTAGTACTCGATGCGAGACCATGGAAACTTAACTCTGTATTTTTCAACAATAGAGTAAATAAGATCCTGTTATTTGCTTCGAAATTGTAATGCTCAAGAAATATCCATAGAGTTCTTACAACAAAAAATATATTGCACTTCGGAAGAGTTAGTAAAAAGGAACATGGAATAATATATTAATATTTTACAAAAGCCGCGTTATATGGGAGTATCTACATAAAACGATTGTATCGCGGGGAAGCTCCTGTTCGAACAGGAGCGTGGACCGAAAATTAGAAATTATCTTTTGAGAAGACTATATTCCTCTTTTTTTGTTGAACACAAAATTACTGTAGGGTTAAATTGGAATTGTGATTGATTACATTTTTATTTTAAATTTAAATTATTTATTTGCAAGTCGACTTATTATTATGCTAGTTATTGGTTAAATTCCAAGTGCAAATTCTTATTGGTAAATAAAGATTACGTTAGAACACGCCGATTAGCAAAAAAAAAGGTATTGGGCTGCATCATTCCGAAAAAGTTCCGTGAATACTTGCTACTCTAATGAATTGAATTCGTTTGCAAAAAAACCTGTTTCGAATTGAATTTCGTCGAATTGAATTAAGTCGCATTAGCGTCTTTCCTTTCCCTGGTCGGAAGGCAGAGGCACCGCGCAAAGGGGGAACTAATCATATATGCTCGCGAAACGGGGGAGATTTTGTGTTTAAAACAAACAGTGGCCACGCACACACATCGGTTTCCGTGGTGACCTTGCTCCCTTCCGGACTCTTTCCCCTCCCCTCCCCCCGCCCCCTCCTCCTCCCGCCCCCTCCTCCTCCCGCCGAAGCCCTTTAATCCGCGCCTCTCGCACACACGCACACACAGAGGTGACCTCTATGCCCGCTCCGCCCTCTCTTAAGACTCGGCCGCCACCCGATGCTACCTACACCTCACTGCATTCAACGACGGGTATTTAAGATTGCTTTCTTTTTTAGTCGGGGGCCGGAGACGTGACATGGGGCGAGTGAATGAGAATTGAATGACTATAAACGGGCAGGGAATCTACATCTACGAAGTACCGTGCAAGTCACCACTAGGGTGTGTGGCACGGGGTGATTCCACACCAGGCATGCAGCACTCGTCCCAGCACAAATCAGAACCTCGCACGCTCCCCCTGGCGCTAGGCGCAGCCACCAAAAAGCAGTCTGGAGAACAGTGCACAGTCCGACCAGAAACTGGGAGATTGATACGTAAATGAACATGCAGAACAATGCTATAAACACATATAGTGGTTAATATTACTAATATTGTTAATTCATGAGTGCTACAAGATGCTACTTCATGCAGAGAACAAAATAAAATAATGCCGGGCAAATCGACCGGTGTGAAGTGTTAGTAATGATGCTATGTTATTATGCACAAGTGAAAATTCAACTCCACTTGTTGAGGGTGGGAGTTTCATATGATTGATATATCGCAACTATTATGATTCCTTATTGTGCGTGGGAAAAATGTGATTTTAAATCTATTGGTTCTGCAATCAATTTCCTTTTTCTTATTCCTGTGATGGCTTCTACCGTAGTACGTTGGCTCTAGCAATATAAATGTTGAACGTCCGGCAAAAAAGTGTCTGCTCCGAACTTGCGCAAAAGATTTAACCTCTATTTATCCCTTCGATCAGTTAGAGATTCCCACCCTAATTCCTTCAACAATTCGGTAACACTGCTAAGTTTATCGTAACAATTTTTCACAATTTATGTTTGGTTGAATTAATTGAAGCTGAATAATTGATTCGGGCTCTTTGGACTAGTTTCATTATCTGTTTTTTCCTCGTATACACTACAGGTGTACTTAAGTAGGGTGTGCTTAGGTGCAGCATTTAACTGCAGGCGAGCGTCTACATACATATATTATATCTAAACTCAGTGCTACCTAGTGTTAATGGAAAGAAATTTGCATCGCGCAAAGATGACGTGTTCGATAAGTAACTTAAGACATTTCTAGACTCGTATAACCCCATAAACAAATGTAAAAGAAGAAAAACACTTGCACAATTACTAAAATCCTCATATAAATGATGTAAACACATGTATGATGTGTTTGATTATCGAAACTCCTCGACCTATCGATGACGAGACTTCGGCCAGCTCAACGGTAGGTACGCTATCGATATCATCTAAGTCCACTTAAATAGGGGTCTCCGGGTTGACTTAATAGGACCCGTTACTTAAGCGGTGAGAGGGCGTCTACACGGTGCTCTTAAGGGAAAAATACACTTAAGTGCATACTTAAGTGGTCAGTGTAGACGCGGAATATGGGCGCGGTGAAATAGCAAATTTAAATCTTTTTGCTTTTTAATTGTTTAGCATAAATCACCTATAAAATCTTTGACTTTGATAAATTATCTTAATAAATGATAACAGTACTTTCATAATCGACATATCTGGTCATGATTCACAGAGTTTGGATTATTTCATTTGATGTCTACAGAGGAAGCCGCTCGTAGAGTGGATTCGCAGCGGAAGGGTTTGTTACAGCAACCTTGGTGATACACCCGACCCAGCAGCTTCACTCGAAGTGAACACTAGCAGTCGAACTACACTCGAACATACACGGCTAAAATAAGTTACCGGTCCTAAGCTACTACTGAAAAACTCGTTTGTCAATATAGCGACAGCAGGGCATGTTAGAGCCGACGGTTTTTGCCAAGCTTCATTTGTTGTCTGTGCAAAATGCAGTGTTTGAAAAATCCACATCTCCACATTTTAGTCCAGAAAACACGATTTGCTCCGATTGAGGAAGGAACGATAGAACGCGATACATGCTCAACCTCAGGTTCATTTATAATGCTCATGTTTGTTCAAAGAATACAATTTAAGATGCAGTTTTAGCTGGATTTGTGTATGGCTACTTTCCCTAAGTGTTAATATAACAGGAAAAATTAAAGAGTGCATTCAGATCTTAACCAAATGCAATCGATGGTCAAAGATTCTTGATGTCCTTATTGCCCTCAATGTGCAGCAACATGCTCGGGAACTCTATAAACTACCTCAAATGGAACGGAAATTAACACTGACCTGCTGACTGATATTTGAACTGACCCTACTGACCCAGTTAATTAGGAACAGAGCATTTACGGAATGGCTTTGGGGGGCAGCGTACTGGTCGTCAAAAATGGCTACCTGATAAAGCACACTGAATCCAGAAATTGCCTGCTCGCTATCTTAAATCCAATCTAGTGATAATATAAAAATATTAAACCTTTCCGAAGTTCTGCAGAGAGGTAGCCATTTCCTGGCGATGAGCAATGATTGACAGGTAAATAATTTTGTAACGATAGCAAGACGATTGTTCGCTTCACAGAAGTAATTGCTGTTGATAGAAATGCCACTATCGATACCATTTGCTCCAGACTCAAAAGTCATTTTGTCAGAAAATTAAATCGTGTGGGTCAGGGACAAATAACTTTGTTCTCAGGGCAAATATTGAGCAAGAAAATATTTTTTTGTTCAAATAACGAATATGTTTGTTCCGTGTACTCACAAAAAATTCGGTTACGAAGTGATTTGGGAAATGTTTCGAAAATTAATTTTAATTTATCAGTATGGCATTGTAATGATTCGCTTTCAAGTAGCACTTTGATATTCAAAAACAGATTTATTAGATAGCATTAGGGCCCTACAGGGGTGGTAATCGGTACGCTATCGACCACGGTTCACACTTCTACTGAAAAAAAGACTGACATCTATTTTGTTCGCAAGAAGAATGTCGATTCTGCGATAATATCAGATAACATCCGGTGATCACTTTGGATATAAGCGGGGATTAAAAATTCAAACAACAAATTAATTTTCTGGACATTTTGTTAGACATTTAGATATTCAATACTTAATTATGTTTGCTTTTGTTATAAATTACTTAAAAGTAGAACATGTGACTGCTTCTGTCTTAAATAATAAGAAATAAAATATCTAAAACTAAATACGCTCTATCTACGTACTAGCAATGAGACCTGGCTTCGCTCTGGGAATTAAATGCACCTATCCATGGATTCAAGAACCAAAAGAACGTGAAGTTTGGCGTCCCATTTTAGGCACCCGTTGCCGATATCCAGAAGTTGGACAGCAAAATCTCTCGTGTAAACGTCGTTAAAACGCTCTGCTCTCATATTAGTAGTTAGTTAAATTCTATTTTACCCTCCCCTGAATATGACTCTTAATTTCATCCGATGAAGTTCCGTTAGCAATGACCTGTAGCGTTAGTCTGAAATACCCAGCCAGTAAGGCAACCAAGCCACCCATAAGCCTGCCATCGTCCCGTAAAGCTTAACACCTGCACTGATTCCAATACTTTTCTAGCGGTAGTAAAAGGTAAGAAATCTGGGTTGAAAGTACCTATATGAATTGTATTTTTCCCACAACTTTGGAGGGCCCAATTTTCGGTCCTTCGGTCTCAAACGACTTACGTCCTTTTTAACTGTCATGTACTTACGCGCGAAATTTCAAAATAAACGGCTAATTACTTTATTGATTCCGAGGCTAAAAAAGTGGCGGCATCCAGTTTAAACGTGCGATTTCCACTCCTCCGACTAAAGAGTTGGTCGATAGTCCACATCTAGGACGGCTGCTAAGTTATACTAGTATCGAACTCCGCCACTATCGACGGTGAACTCGTATAGGAGTAGGTATCTACATCTACAAAATACCCTGCAAGCCACCTCAGGGGTGTGTGGCAGGGGGTGAGTATTCACCAACATGCATTACACTATACCCTAAAGTTTGTGTAACGACGACTAATTATGCATTAGCATAAATTGCTAATGCTTGTCACGAGGCGAAGCCTCACAAGCATGCACTACCCTACAGATATTATCACAATGGAGAGGGACCGTTAATATATATATATTTCGCAACTACACAAATGGACAGACTCAAGACTTATAAATGACCTTGGCCGTCGAAGCACGTTAAACAAAAATACTACTACTCAAGACTTATGTAGAAATCATGCACGGCGTGCTGTTAGTATGTAGGTAACAGGTAAGGATTCAAGTATTAGGGAGTACTACTACTACTAAGAGCTACACAACCTAACGACAAACCTTGATAAAAGTCTCATTGGTAGCTGTTATGGTCCCTTATCTTTGGTGGGAAAAATGACATTTTAAATCTGTCCGTTCTGCAATCTAGTTCCCTAATTTTATTCTCATGATCTGATCTCTCGTAGTATGTCGGATTTCGTAAAATATTATCAACGTCGTCAGAGAATAGACCGGTTTAAAACTTACATAATAGACTAAATTTTAATTGACGGTCTGAAAGCGTTTCCCATCCCAGTTCCTGCAAAATGTCAGTAAAACATACGAGATTCTTATAACGGCCTTAAACGAATCTTGCCGAGGTATGATACACATCCAAGTCGACCTCCCAAGTGGACATGTATAGGAGTCAACTCCTGTGTGTAATCGTCGCTTTACATAACTTTGCTTGTCGATTGATTAAAATATATCGAATAGGGTGTCCATATATGTCATCCTGTATCTCTCGCAGAGCCTTTCAAATTTCTCGCCTCCTCTCGCTTGGGATGAGCAGAGGAGGATGCAGGAGGGAGAGGAAGAGAGACGTTTGGGTGCAGAAACGGGCGCTTCAGTGGGGAGCGGACGACTACTCTTCTTAACTATAACGAGCGCCGTCACGGAAGGACTCTGGCCGTGAGAAAGAGCACGCAGAAAAGACGTGGTGCAGGTAGGCGTGCGGTCTCCATCTCCGTGCCGCTTGATTGCTGGCTGGAACAGTAAGGCGCCGTTGGCGGCGCTATTTCCCGCCTAGGGGGCGCCATTGGGCTCGGAGCTGTGTGGGCCAATTGGACCTGCAGGCGGACGGCTTGTGGGAAATCCGTAGCCGCCCTAATTTGACAGGGTGGCAGGAGGTGCTCATATACCCTTCAATACCGACCTACTTTCCCTCGTTTTGCAAAAGGTTTACTACTTCTTCCCATCGTCGAGGGCGGAAGTTAATTGATTTTCCACCTAGGGGCGAAAGAGAGGAGAGTAGACTCGTCTTGGTTGCTTATAGTGACCCACTAAAAAGAGTGGACCTTGAGCAGATTTCGGTGAGAGATGGGATGCAGAAGGCCAGCATTCCCCAATTTTTATATTCTCCAATTGAATCCATCATATTCCATCATGAAAAACTATGACGGTAGGCCAACTTTGGAAACCACAAGTATAGTCGCCAATGCTTGAGCGTGTGGTTTTCCTTATCGACTTCGAGCTTCAGTCTGTGGAAATGGAACCAGCTTGGCCAATCATCATATTTAAGAGACTAAATACTGTCAGTTCAACGTTAATCGCAAGATGATGTAGCCTAGAGATAAACCTTATGTTACCTGAGAGCTTGGGTTTTATGTATAATGTCAGAAATTTGGTTGGTTGACGTGAATGTTATCAATGAGATCGCTAACCGCAAGATGATGTAGCCTTTAGATCAACCTCATGTTACCTGAGAGCTTGGGTTTTATGTTGAACGTCAGACTTTTTAAGGTTTTTTGAAGTGAACGTTATCAATGAGAGAGTGTTTTAGATTCGGTTTTCAGGCCTAGAGAATATTTAACCAGAAATTATACAGCCGTTTCTTTAACAATAAGTGATGATCTGACCGTTATAAGGGACGGTAGTCCCTTCAATACACTGTGGACCACACTGTATAGACCCGCTCACTACTTCTCCGTTGTATATTAATCCCTCCCCTCCTTCCGTCACCATGCTTACGACGCGTCGCGACGGTTCCAGAGGAGGGGAAGGAGTGGAAGGTGGTGGGGGAGTAGGGGAAGTGAATAACGGGATGGAGATTGCAGAGGGGAAAGCGGGGATTAGTACGAGTGCACATATGCACATGGTATAGTGTCCTTGGGAACCCTCATAGTCGAATGCGTAGGATTTTCAATAATCAAAGGCTGTAATGGTTTATTTGTTTGAAAAAGTCGCATGAACGGCACAGAGGCTTATTACATTGAATTACCAACAAACAAATAAATTAGAAACATTAAGAAAATATAAAAACAATAACAGAAAAATGAAAGACATACAAAATAACAGAGAATCTAGAACAGGACTTAGCGTTGAGTAGAGGGGGATTGATATTTACTCACATTATTCGTAAGAAAGGATCTGAGTGCGGAGAGTGACGAGAAGAGGTCTAGACCTCATAACACAAGGGTGAATACGAAACCAGCGAGTTTAACATTTTTGGAATGCGGTAGAATAGAGAACGTTGGGTTATTGAAAGACGAAATTTGGAGATGTTTATAAGACAACTGTTGGGTGTGGTACAAGGAGGAACATGAAGTAGAAAGAGAGGAATAAGGTACGGAGAGTACCATTCCAAATGTTATGAAGGAACTTCACATGTCACATGACGGAGAGAGAGAGGTCGGGGATTTCAAGGGAAGGCAGGATACATTATTGAGTTTCTGAGGGAAGGGATGCAATGACGGGCAATGGCGAGAAAGAAGTTAACAGGAAGATCAAGGAGTTTCAAGGTTGTTGGGTAGACGTTTGACCAAATTGAGGCACATTATTCTAAAATGGGAAGGACAGAGCCAAAAAATACCGTCCGGAGAGCAAGCGGATCTTGAATGTCAGCATGGCAGTAAAGAATGGCGACAACTGTCATTGCATTCTTCATGAAGGGTTGAGGGTTCCTATAAAGTTTAACCCCTCTAAATGTCTTATTTTTAAAATTTTCCTTGTAATTCGAAATACAATGTTTTTTTATTTGTTAACTGCTATTTACATCTTAACTTCTAATGTACAATTGGTGAATACAGATTTTTCCCTGAACGATTATGATTTCACAGATCGGCTCGTGCCTCTTCTGTCTTCTTTCTTCTAGTATCGCTGATTCGCTCCTTTCACTCGCTTCTTTTCTTCTTCGTTCCTTTTCTATCATACTCCCCTATGTAGAGTTTGCTTTTAGGCAATGGACCCTACTACAGAAAAGCATTTTGATGACCGCGAAAGCGTTACGAGGCAACCAACCAAGGCTGTTAACGAGAGGAGAACAAAGAGTTCGTTTCGCGTCTTCTCTGTCGAGAACGCAATTGTTTTGGCGCGAGCATGGATAGAAGAGCGAGACTATTCGTTCTCGTAGTTGGCGCGAAATGCTAGCGGCATAATTTTGCAAAGTTTGTGTGGTTTTTCTGCATTTCGCGGTTTCTTGCGGTGACGATAGCATTTGATGAAATAAATGTCTTACATAGGAGCTTGGGAGGTCGTAGGTTGGCTCTGATTGGTCGGGTTAGTCCTATGGTCACATGTGGGCTGTGAATGGTCCTTGATTCTGAAGACCCTTTTCCAAGGATTAGCTAACGTGTAGCTGTCTTCTTTGTTGTAATTTTCTGGCTGCTTCGTTATTTCTATTTCCTCTCGGTTTATCCTGGGGTAGTAGCGGCTTTCATTGCAGATGACCTTAGGCCTCTCGAAGTCCACCGTGTGGCCAGGTTCCAACCACACGTGCTCCGGCTACTACCCCAGGAAAATCCGAGAGGCAATAGAAATAACGAAGCAGCCAGAAAATTACAACAGAGAAGACAGCTACGCGTTAGCTAACGCTTGGAAAAGGGTCTTCAGGACCAATCACAGCCCACCTGCGACCATAGGACTAACCCGACCAATCAGAGCCAACCGACGACCTCCCAAGCTCCTATATAAGACGGCCAATTTCAACGCATAGACACTTCTGAACTGAAGACGCCAGCAGGATGGCTGGAGAAACTGTCGTCGCCTTTAGACAAGACAACGCGGAGGAACGCCCGAAAGCCGTTACCAATATGGAGAAACGCCGCGGAAACCTCAGGTCCATAGGAAATCCATTGTAAACAATTTTAGCATGGTAGTGAGTGTTTCACGACTTTGCATCAGCACCCGTGTCAATTTATTATGAACTAATAGTTGTTAAAAGTAATGCAATGATTTGAATTTAATATTATGACCCTTTTGAAGAAATTTCAAAACCAGTAATCACAATTTATAGGCTCATAAAATGCACAGCGGCCAATGGAATCTCTATTTTCTGGGTCACAACGTTATCCGATGCCGTAAATTCAAACGGCAGCCTTCGTCCCCAATTTCAGCTTAAAAAAATATTCTACGAGTAATTACCTTATACCATCAATATGCCAATTAAAACCGCTGTCAGCAAGTTGAATTCTCGGGGAACGGAAAGACGAGGTCCTTAAGGTAGTTTGAGCGAAAAATTACTTCACCTAGAATTTGATGAATTTGGTCTCATTTTAAAGAAAAAAATCTCATCTCTCCAATGATATAAAAATATCAACCCCTTGCCGAACTACTTTTCGAGCAATTTGCCTAAAAATAATAAGCTGTTTTACATGGGATAGATTATGGCTGTGCGCTCCAGAGGGAGAATATTAAACAAATTAGGAACTTGTAGCTCCTAGATATCGCCAAAAAAACTAATGGTGTGTAGATTGCATGTTTTCTCAACTATTTATAAACTATAATCTATTACTCACCACAGTAACTTTTACAGAATCGCAAAAAAAACCTGCTGTTTTGAAGTGTTTTCAGCCGTTCGGCGGGAAAAAATGAGTCAAGTTAGAGACTTATGTAGCGTTATTTATTTAATTACTGAGATTTTTGGGCATATATAACTATATATTTGCGCCATTAATTTTAAAATATTTATTTCATACTTATTACGGACGCTGAAATCAAACAATTAAATTTGAATATGGTCTCCATTATGACTAGGGAACTATATCGCTAAAACCATCTTAAAGGAAGACGGATGGAAAGATTTTGAACTCGAAGTTCCAGCGGCAGTGGCGCTTGTTTGTTGGCACTCGAGGGAAACATTCGCACCAATCCTCGGCTGGAGGCATTTTTAGCTTACCAAGGGAAATATTTCGGAGAAAATTCCAAAAAGCCATCTTTAGAAGTTTAAGTATCTGGGAAGTTCTTTTTTATTGCCTTTAAAAACGGCTCACTTTTAGGTTTGCTGGCACATTTCAGCATTTGATGGTTTCACAGTAAATGATATTCTTGGAATAAAAACAAACCTTGGAATGGTTGGAAAAGTCATTAAAACAAATTATTCCATTACGTCCATCGATTCAACAGGCGAATCCCCTATTGTCACTGACGATATTGGAATGGAGAACTTTTTACCAGGCGGAAAACCTGTGGGGTGTTCAATCGGGAGGATGAAGCAGCTAGGGGCCTGTGCACGTAAAAATATAGAGTAGCCACAAGAAAATCTGCGTACCAGATGCGTACAACGGTTACCAAACTTCGTTTATCTTTGCTCCAATAACAATAGCAAAATACTCGGCAGTACTACAATTAGTGGTAAAATTCCTGCAAGCAAAGTGCAAGGGTTTAATGAAGATGGGAGAACACAGATGAATTCTAGACGTACTCATAAAAGACCTTGAAGACGCAGACCAAGTCAGAAACGAATCACTACCAAAGGTACAAGATATTACAATAAAATGTGAAGTAGAAATTTCTATTCCAGGAATTGCTCATAATCCAAAACATAGGAGCAATACTCCAGACAGTGATAATGACTACTGGAGGCGTTCACTAATAATGCCATAACTTGATTCCCTTAAAGCATCATGGAGCATTCGATTTTTCTAAACAAATACCCCAGCTTTTGTCTTGACGAAAATAATCCTTTGTATATGCTCATATCTCTACCACGGGGCTCTTGTCCCCTGTCTGCAAGTGGCAGGCAGGTTAAATATGGGACGACACTATGGACCCAAAAAGGGGCTCCAGAAGACCCTCATCCACTCAATGGATAAATCAATCAATCCTGTATGTTTGCATAATGAAATAAAAACTTACAGGAGCTGAGGAAAAGAAAAGATTTATTCTTAATGAACTTTTCGGGCCGGTATGTCCTTCCTCAGTGTTAGAAGCCCTACACCTTTTCTTTTAACGAAATATTTTGCTTATTTATCCTAGTTTAATGGTGAAGGAGTTTATGGGCAGCGAAACTGTGTTTAGATGCTCTGTCTGATTTTTCCCTTTTCCGCTTCTAAGTTAAGGCTGCCAAGTACGTCAAAACATATCTCCATAACTCCTGAGGTCACTGGACAGGTGTTTAATTTATGCCCTCGATAGAAGTCAATTCAACTAGTCCAAAAATTATTTTAGCTTTTACTCAAAAAAACTGACTGATTTCCGGGGGAAAGTTTAATTCTAGAGTCTGTGGGTTGCTCTATCCGAAGACGTAGTGAGACGGCGAAAGACGGCGTGTTTCAGACATTCACCGAAAATGTGAACTTTATGGATTTTGAATACTGATGAAGGCTTCCGCAGATTGGTAGAATAGGCGAGACTAATTTTCTGGGATGTCCTCCGTGTAAAATTCTGGGATGTCCTCCGGCGCGCCGGCGAAAATTTTGGCCGCGGCGTTTCAGCAGGCGTCTTTAGGTATGAAGTCCTGCTGGAACGCCGGCGAAACTGTCGTACGAAGATGCATCGACGCGGAGGACATCCCGGAAAATTAGCCACGCCTTTCTGGATTTTATATTAAAAACAGTTTTAAATTTCAACTTATTAATTTTTTGCATGTATTGGGTTTCACTTGGGAGTCTCCATGGGGAGCATTTACCATTTTCAATTCCTTAAAAACCCTTTAAAAATTAAAAAAAAGTTACATTCCATTAAATTTTTAAATGCTCAAGATAGTTCTGTGATAGTTGTCAAGAATATTCCTCAAACCCCCTGAACCTGTTCAAGATACTATTCTTACGTGTATTTTAGAAATTTCGAATGTTTCAATACTTGAAACACATTCCAAACTTAAATTTAAAATTATTCCAAACATTCATTAGTAACATTTAAAACATTCCAAAACTTGAAACACATTCAAGAGCCTCTCAGGAGATTCAAAAAATCTCCCTTGCTTTGAAGACTCATCGACAACTTTCTATACCTGCCAACGCTTCCATAAATTAGGAAAAAGCATGTGCCAATAGTTTCAAGAGTATTCACCGGAGATATAGTGGAAAATGAAAATTAAAGAAGTAGAATGTAGAATGTTAGTTCGTAGTTTTCCGTGGCGTTCTGGATTCGTGGATCTCTCCATTTTTCGGGTTTGAATGTAGAATATTTCGTCAGTCAGGTGTTTTCTGAAGTGGAATGGTGGAATTCTTATCAGGCACCCAATCGTGAAACAGAAACATTTTTCCATGCAATCCAGAGGCTAAACGTGTTTAGGGAAAATTTGGAGTATATACTTTCCCTCCCGGAGATTCCCCTGAGAATATTTCCCGATGCCGACGTATATATGAGTAGATAGCGTGTATATTATTCTCATCACGCATCCCAAATTGGAAGGAAGCCACCCAGATCGAAAAATCGAAGCACTGCGTACAAATCAACTCCTTGATCAATCGATTCCACCCCCATCTCCTCTGTCTCGGAATCTTCCATAATCCTCGCCTGTTCTGGTGCCAGTTTGTGCCGTGAGTGTTTCTTTTAAGCACTTCTCCTTCGTGCTACCTCCGCAGTCACTTAATTACTCTGCTACTGTAGCCTTCAATCTTAACTTCAATCTTTCCCAATGTCCACCAAGTTCCATCGTCCCGTTATATCTGCGGAATTTAATTCAAAAACATTCCGAAATTTTCGTCCAGTTTATCTTCTTTCCTATATACGCATTTCTCCCCACCCTTTAAAAATCTTCAGCAGATAAAGATGAAACTTAAATTTACTGCTCTTTCCTCTAGTGTAAGCTTTCAGTCATGTTCTCTGCATTTTCTGCCCTCTTATCTTTATTTTTAGTCCGTTCCATACTCTACGATTATCTCACAGCAATTCTTCCTCTCCGCTGTAAATCGCTCTTTCAACTCTCTCCACAGCAATGCCCGCTATCGTGATGTCAAACTTCATGGGAGTAAAGTAATCTACTTTCTCTTTGCCCATTATTTTATGCATTCTAACTTCCCCGCTATCAGCTCCGTTATTCAATTCACCCGTTATTTGAGCGCGGCACTCTTTCGGGTCTTCTCGTTCTGCTGCGATGTCTGCGATGCACGGAAGTCGGCTCTGCTTTGAACGCCTTCGTTTCACGGCGATCGCGGAAAATTAAACCCCCGTCTAATATAGTACCTGTCTCAGAGCACCTAGCAAGGATCTCATAACCCTATTTCACACTCATAAGAAAAGTATAAGTTTTCATCGGCAACCTTTCTTGACCTGGCCGCGTCGAAGTAGTCAGGCCTACCCGTATCGCATATATATATATATTAAATATATATATTTTTCTCAACTATTTATAAAAAATAATCTTTTACTCACCACAGTAATTTTTTCAGAATCGCCAAAAAACCTGCCGGTTTGAAGGTTTTTCAGCCGTACGGCGGGAAAAACTGAGTCAATTTAGAGACTTATGTAGCTTTATTTATTTAATTACTGAGAACTTTGGTCATAATCAACTATATCTTTGCGCCATTAATATTACAATATTTATTTCATACTTCTTATAGACGCTGAAATAAAAAATAAAATTTGAACTTCATCTCCATTATGACTACGGAACTATCTGAAGCACTCTGCGTGAAATCGAGAGACCCGGGTTCGAGTCACGGTCAAGGTGAATGGATTCTCTTCTATGGAATTTCGCACTTGCGAAAAATTATGTTTATAAAAGTGCCCTTGCGAGCCACTCCGTAAAAGTAATACCGTGGCTTGCCCTGGTATTCTCACAATTTCACATTATTCATTATTGGTACCTCGATTGAGAATGAACACCTAGAAAACAATTGCGTATTCAATTATCGAAGTCGTTTCCTTCTCAAACTCACTCCTGGGGCCTTATACACTAATGACTCGACACGGACAAACCTCGGAAAATTCGTGGATTTGTCGTCACAGCCTCCGACAAATCTCAACTTTGGAATGGCCCTATTTGAAATTTTAGAGGCTGTGACGTCAAAATTTCGTCACTTCCGAGGATCGGAAATTCCGAGAACATACAGATTAACCCCCCTGGGCACATCAGCGATCTTCTCGATCTGTTGTGAAGGGCGCGGTGCCCCCCAATAGTGCGCAGGCCCTGATACGAATGGAAAGAAACTGCGCCGTTGTAGCGTACTGAAGCAAATGTAAAGCAATAATCAGTTGGCGGCTTCACAGAGCGCCGAGCCAATTTCCCCTTGGATACGATTCGATGAATTTAATTATCAGTTGATCGCGGTGGTGCTCTTCAGAAAGAGATGTTCCCTCTCATTGACGAACTTGCGCTGTAATGGAAATCATCGAGTGGAACGAATCGTGGTGGACACCGAAAGCTGTCTACCAATTGAGAAAACAGATCGTGAAATTTTAAGATAGCGCCGTGATGGCTCTGCTGGGGAATGTGGACGACATCAGCGCAAACTCCCGTCTTCATAGAGGTTGCCAATTTTACTGTCGCCCGAGGTCGTTTTCATGTCCTCGTGTACGCACGCACGACAAAGTGTGTGTTGGCATCTGCTGTTGATGACTGGCCGCGCGGGAATAGCGTAGTTGTGAGGGAGTTTAATCGTTCGAGTTGATGGTTGAACTTATTAGACCGTAAGTGGCTCTTCGGAATTGTATCCACCAGCTTAGTGATTCCTAGTTCATCATCTAGATAAACTCAAGTTTTCAATTCTAAATAAACTCCTATCAGATGGTGTAAGCAAACGAAAGAATAAGTATTGTTTAAACATGACAGTGGAAGGCTTCACTTCGTACAAGTTTAGTAGATTAGTACCTACTCATGATTAATGACAATACTTGGTTCTTTTCCAAAACATGCCTACTATGATTCTAATTTCTATTTTTTAAATCTACTTATGCACCTGACGATGCCGTAAATCGGTGAAACGCGTCGAACAATTAAAATTTTGTAAAAAATACTAACTATTTTCATTATTCATAAGTACTAAGTACTATTTTATTACATTGCGTCGACTTAGTGAAATATATCATTTTATTGGAACACGGCAGTTTGAGTTCTACATTGGCTTTATCATAGGGGTTGAATCGATTTCGTTAATGTTGTAATGAGGTGATGTACAAAACATAGGTGTGCATGCGTGCATTTTATTTACAAACTTAATATCTTGGAATAGTGGTTATGTTCAGACCACAGTTCAGTCAGTGGAGATAAAGAAGATTTTCGCACTAGCAGCTCATTCTCGCGTTGGACTCATAAGTTATTCATGTTAGTTAGTTGGAGTTATAAGTTAGCAATAGGTTTAGGGCGCAAGCTGTTCATGAAGGCCATTGTACACGAGGCACTTTATGGCACAGTCTGATGCACGCATTGATGTGCATTGAAAATTGCGTCGTGTAAAGCGGTGAATTTCCAGAATGCATACGCAAATACATAACTGAGAGATGAGAAAATAAATCCTGCTCTAACTCCGTGCTAGCGTTCTCGCAATTTCTGCGCATCAAATTGTGCACTTCAGGTGGTTCCACCGTGAAATGACTTAAATGTCATTTTATTCATATTCTGTCTACTTGTAGAAAAAGGTGTCCTCTATCTGATATGAAAAACAAAATTATACCTTTCCACGATATTTTATTCAAAATTAAACATGAAATTACATGGTGTTCAATGGGGGAATGAGAGAAACACGGAGAAAAATAGTAGGTATTTTTCCATAAAATATAAATGCCATTTTTGCGGAAAACTATTTATAAGAAGGAAATAATCCAGAGAAATTGAATAAAAATAAAATATGGGCACCTTACCACCTTATTTTTTTTAGTTATTAGGGAATTACTGCCGTAATTGAAGTCATAATGCGGTAATTCGTTGGAAATGGCGCTGCAGTTGGCTCCTATTGTTGGAAAAAAGAGCTCATTTAAAATACATCCGTGGAATAATCTGAATTTTTCTACTTTATTTTGGATTTTTTTCATTAGCGAAAGCAGGATTTTTTGGACAAAATATCAAAAATGTGGAATTTAGTATTTGTTTTGACTCACACAGTCACGGCGGAACCTCCTTAAGTGCCCCGTGTAAATCGACCCGATCGATGGCTGCTCTTTTGGTTTTTAGATTCGTTTGTGTTGATGCGCTGCCCATCTAAACGAGTGAGATCTCTGAAAATCATGCGTGAAGGCGAGAGTAACCCCCGACCTCGCACTCAATCGACCGCTTAGGGAAACTTATGAATATTTTCTGAGTGATGTCCCCCGTCTTGGATTAATCCTCTTTATAAGCGAAATAATTTTCTTACAAGAAATATGATAAAATTTTATCGAAAATGGATGCAATTCAGGGTAAATGACTTTACTGCATTACAGAGAATGTTGAAGGTAATTTATAGCAGAGGATTCTCTCTCTCTCTCGTGGTCTGCTCTCGAAGCTTGAATATTTTCATAGCATGTCGTACACGAAGTAGTGTCATCCTTCAAGCGCGAGGCACGCAGCATTTGGCCAGTCCCTCCGCGGGCCATGCCTTAGGCCTGAAAAGGACACTTCAATTTTAACGCGAGACGGAAAAACGAGCTTCAAAATGAGCCCGACGCGACGTGGACTCATTCATCAAAATGTGAGCTCGCATCAACTTGAGCCCGCGACTTATCAAAGCTTCCACACTTCCCACACTCAATGGCGACATTATTACAAGAGCATACTTTTAATGGAAGCAATGGAAGCTGAGGAAAAACGAGATATCCGAGTTTAAAAAAAACAGAATAATACATTTTGTGGAATGGGGGTGCTGAGCACAATACCTTTTATAAACATAACCTCATTTTCAGATTCAATCAACTTGAAATTCCTGAGTGAATAGGTTAAAATATAGGATGCGCATATTCAGCAAACATTTTTTAATTAATTTGACATATTTTTGGGTAGTTTGATGCAGTAGAGTGACTCCTTTGTCCTTTGTTATTTCAGTCCAATCCCGTCCTTTATTTGACTGATGGCCGTTAAAATATTTGCTCATTCATTATTTTGATTAAAGAAACGGCTTTGTCACCTCAACGATTTCAATCGTAAGTTTTTCTTAACTTTTTTCACACTAAAATAATTCAGACTATTCTTGTTTTTATTCTGTATATAAAAATTGGATAGACATATGACGTTTCTTAAGTGCTTGTCCAGAGCTTATCTCCACTGTGCAGCTCAAAATTCATGAAATTTCAATTGGATTTCTATGCTGCGCTTAAAACCCATCATAAGAAACTCTCTGCATGATTCATCACATCTTGAAGGTAGAAATGCATTGCACAGTTGGTCTATGTCTATATGCTGTAATTGTGTGTAATTTATGTATTTTGAGTTTTAAAAAAACATCAATTTATTCTGCAGAGGTAACACGCTGAATCAGATATGCATGTGTTTTCTACAGCTAATTTCTCACTACAAGATACATAGACCAAGATAGTATTACTTGAATAAAGTAATGACATAAAGAAATTATTTTTTATGCATTCCTACTGATCCTGCATTGTGACAGCCGTAAAACAGCAATTTAACGTTCTCTATCAATATAGCACGGTCAAAGAGCATTGATTTTGCGATTCTTAGTTCAGATACAAAATCAATAAGCTTAATTAATAATAGTGTTCCATTGGCGTACGTAGACTCTTATTATAGGCGTGTTGAACTCTCTAACGGTCTCTAGTCCTCATTAATCCACGTCTGCTATTCGATAGAATATATGCATTTAGAATCCATATCAATAAGTTAAAATCAGAAATATTATCTGTTGTCAGAAAATGTTACTTATTAAAGTATTTGTGTCCATCATCTATAATGAGAGCCGCTTACTATGCTATTGTTGATTCGAGATTGCAATATGGCATTGTGTGTTGGGGTGGTGCTTATAGCACAAATATAAAGCCTTTGATAACAGCTCAGAAAAAACTAATAGGAGTAATGTCGCGTGTCTCTGGCTCGACTCATGCCTTTCCTCTGTTTCAGAATCTCAATATTCTACCCTTGAGGCATTTATTTATTTATAAAGTTTTGAGAACTTTTTACAACCGCAGTGGTGAATTACTTAAGCCCAGCGCTTATTAATTTTGATCTAATTATAACTTACTCATCCCCAGGCCAAAAATGGAACTATATAGACAATCCTTTAATTATTTGGGACTAAAAATATTTTGCTCACTACCGCCAGATTTCACCAAAGTAAGTAGTGAAATGAAGCTCATCAAATCTGTCAGAAATTGGGTGCTTAAAACTATGGAGGTTGAGTTTTAGCTTACTTATATAAAATAAGAGCTGCCGCCAATACACGAAGAGTGATGCAGGGATAATATGTAGTGTTGTACTTTCTTTTCTTTCTTTGTATAATTTCCATTTTTGGACACTGTATTATCAGTATGTATTTTATGTGTCTAATTTGTATCTTTTGTTTTTACACTCCAGCAGTTAAGTGCAAGTTTAAAAAAAAAGAATGCAGCACAGGCCAATTTAAAATTTATATGTAAATGAGTGAGTCGGCAACGCTAAAGCGAGGCGAAAGTCTCAAAGGGTGCCTAATTCCTAATTTTTGATTATGTATACTTCAAGTATTATTTGCATCATAAGGAATAAAATTATTATTATTATTATAACATTCGAAGATCAGCTTAAAGGAAGACGTTGCTAGACCGTTATATTGTTTGGGTGAGCTTCTGTAATAACCTTTGAAACCCTTTTCATGCAAATACTTATTCCAAATTGCAATAGATCGATAACGTTGTTTATAAAAGAAGAACTTTTTAGCGTAAATTTTAGCGTAAAAAATTTACTCGCGCTCCGACCAGCAATAACTTGGAATCGAATGGAAGTTATTGTGAAAGAACCATCTGATGATTCACTACTTCGTAATTTTATAATGGTCAATATTCGTCTAAGAAATTAGATAAGCAATTAAAATTTCTCGATTATTGCCAGGGCAGTGTCAGATGATCTGATAAGCGCTGTGTTTAAGATTTTCACGTTTAAATTCCTATTTAGGAGATTAACTCAGTACTGTAGTGAAACAAGTTTCACATCAGCTCCACTCACTAACTTGAGATTTTATTAATGATATTTTTGTTTAACATCTTTTAAAACACTTTTGTGGCTATTCATGTTCATATCGTGCGTGTTTTTCCGAGTCAGTCTGACTTTCACTAAACACAGATTAGTGCCTCAAAAATGCGGTACGCTGTGTCCGAGGCTGTTGAGGTGGTTAACATGGGGATCCGATCTTCATGGGAAACTCCAGGTGGTTCTAGGAAAACAGCCACCTCTTCTCCCTCCCCAGTTTTTTTCTCAACTTCCCATCGGCCCATAATCTGTGAACTCTTACCTAAACTGTCAAAACCGATCGTGAGACTAGACCGAAATATCTGACTGACAAATAAAGTAACGATAGCATTGATCACTTGATTCCGACTCATTGATATATTTAAGGCCATTATTATCTCAATGTGCAGCATCTTTTATTCCTCATAAGCCATTTTAAATAACCACAATATTTCGAGTCTGCGCTGTTGGACGGATGCTGGGTCATATAAACTAGAAAATGCCGTTTATAAAAGAAGAAAACAACAAAATATCGTGAAAAATAAGAAAGTCACACATTTCCACAAATTATCGCCTGATACTTTAAAATCTATTTAAGAAAGGGCGGATGGGGTCCATGGCCGGGCTCTGCTACCGAAAAAGACTACGGTGAGGCTCAAGTCCACCTCTTCCGCGTTAATGGGTGTGCTATTGCTCGCAGGAGAAACGGCAAACGAATCATAAAGGGGTCAGTGTAACCCTCCCTTTATTATCCTCCCATTGTTGATAAAGGATAAAGATGGGCTACTAGTGAACGCGTGCTATATATATGCCATGCCATTTGAACGCGTGCCATATGGTGCTCACTAACCATGATGTAACTAAAACTAAGAATTCATGCGATTTGTTTTCTCGACCTCTTCTATTTCATGATGTATATATATGAGGAGTTTAGGTCAAATAAAAAATTGTAAAACTTCTGCCAAAGTTTCGGATATATTATTTATCCACCGTCAAGGCTAAAATGAAATGTTACAAAATGAAAAATGCTTTTTCTACAATTCTTTATTGAAAACAGAATGGCTGAAAACATATAATTAACAGTCATTAAAAATGGAAATATTTAGACACCTTTAAGATTAAACTACCTTTTAATTTTGTTGATATTTTATATAAGTTTGTAATTTCGCTGCTTGGTTTATTTCTTTGTTGAAAAATTATTGTTAACATATTAAATTATAGTAAATTTTACTAAGGCAGTACTTTACGTAGGCAGAAGTTTTACATTTATTATTTTACCTAAATTCCTGATGTTTACATCGCTAAAACTAAGCTGCTATCAGTACGTCTATCTGAGGAGGTTATGAAGACGATTCTGAAGAGGTTTCTGTTGAATCTGTTTAACGAAATGGGTCATGCCACATAAAAATTCATTGGATCGGCTGTTATCAGTTTTTTTTAGATGCCATGAAATTCCATATAGTGGAACGAGTAACCGGATTCGGATTCCGGTAACTCGGTTGCGTGCTTTAAACGTGGATCTGGATTGCAAGACGCGTGACTTATCGCCGAAAGAACGAGAGCAGGGACGAGGGAATCGGACGAATGAATGAGAGGGGACGATGAAGAGAGAGAGAAATGAAAAAAAGGACAAAAATGCTTTTCGATGGAAATGCCATTTGGGACGAATCGAGGCCACGGTGGCTTCGGAAAGTGGAGGGATGATATTATCTGCGATTGGGAAGTAATACTCAACCCATATTTTCTTTTTTTTTCGGATGAGGCCAGTTTTTCACTCCCTATCTCTGAAACTGCGATCGGTGTGGTTTCCACGTGCTGTGTATGTCTGCGCCCAGCCCTCCCTTTCAACGTAATACGCCTCCTCTCTCTCCCTCGGTCTGACTGTGTGTTTGTGCAAGAGGGGTGGTGAGGAATGAGTGAATGCCCCTCCCCTCTGGTGTGTGGTCACTGGAAGCTGAGTGACCTTCGGGTTGTTGGGCTTTCTCGCGCGCGGCCGTTTGGGATTATGGGATTGGTGGGGGAGGGGGGAGTTCAGATGAGTAGGATGGAGGAGGAGGGGCAGGCGTGGGCGGGAATGGGGGATGTAACCAGGGATGTGATCCGAAAAGGATCCTTACGTTTAGTGCCAGGCCTGGTAAGTTATGGTAAAGTGCCGGAACTGGTAAGTTATGGTAAAGTGCCGGGACCTGGGTGGCACCCGAACTCGGAGTCCGAGCCTCGGCGTCGAAAGCGACCCAACCCTTCACCACGGGTGGTTTATGGCACCAACTGACCAGTCACTCTATAGTTCATAACTTCTAAATGTCAAGCGTAAATTGCAAAATTATGTTCGTCTTTGTGTTGCACTAGTCACGCTGTTGAAAATGGTTTTTTCATCGCAGTTATGCGATAATTTTAACTTTTTCTGTGAAAAAACTGGTTTTGTTTACTAAATCACGTGGAATTCCTAATATGTATCGAATAACTGCGACAAAAAATCATTTTCATCAGATTGACTAGTGCTATACAAAAACGAGAATATTTGGCGATTTATGTTTAAAATTTAGAAGTTATAAACTATAGTGTGACTGGTCAGTTGGTGTTCTAAACCACCCGCGGTGAAGGGTTGGGTCACCTTCGACTCCGAGGCTCGGACTCCCGAGTTTGGGTGCCTCCCAGGTCCGGCACCGAACGTTAAGTTCCCTTTTCGGATCACATCCCTGGATGTAAAGCCGCTCTTTCGTGGGGCGCCCGAGAGTTGCGATAAATATCGAGGGGGATGGAGGGGGGGGGGTGTGTGTGGGGTCGGAAGAGGCGAATCGATAGTTAAGTCCGCGCCGGGATGGTAATAATAGCGGCGGAGGCCGCATATGTTCCTGGGAGAAGGGGAGGTGCGGAGAAGAGGTGCTTCTGGGGGTGCCACCCTGCGGCGGCACCCTTTAGCGAGCACACGGCCCCGGTGCCTTGGCGAGGAGAGGGCATCGCATTCGGGGCGGAAACGGTTAAGGGGGGGGAAGGGTTTGAAAGGGAAGGAGAGGGGAAGAACTGGAGGAGCAGGACTGTATGTGTGTGGATACTCTTGTAATACTCGCTCGAGTGAGAAAGAGGGAGAGAGAGAGAGAGAGAGAGAGAGAGAGGAGAATAGGATGGGGAAATTTAACCCCCCCCCCACCCACATCTCCCTTTGGTTCCCTTCTGAGGGTGCGGAGGCAGAGGAGCAATCATCTCGATCTTCGGACACTAGGACCTTCTTCAATGGGGGCCCTTTGATCCGACGCACGTTGGGCAAGGTTCCTCCATTTGGGCGGATCGTCTGTTAAAGTGTTCCGCCGAATGATTGGTAGCTTTTTGGACAGGCCCTGCCTTAATCTAATCCTTTTCGGAGGGCATCTCTAAACTTTCCTGAAAATTGGCACGTTATCCACCGAACGTGTGCTGACCCAAAGGAGAATTTTGGTGATTACTGAATAAAAAATGCCCGGCCCGGGTTTACAATGTCAAGCTAGCGTTAACCGCAAGATGATGTAGCCTTTACTTTCACTTTGTTATTAGATTAGAGTTTGGATCATGTATAAAGCGTCAAGACTGTTAGTTCACGTGAGAGTTTTCGATGGGAGAACGTTTTAGTATTTGTTTCAATATTGAAAAACTTTGAACCTGGGATTTAATCGTATGAAGAAAATCTAACTTTGTGGAATCTATCCTTATTAAACTAAGAACACAAATTTGGGTTTTCCACTGATTTTCAGTGGAAAACACAAAGTTGTGTTCTTATTTTAATATGTATTAACCTGGGATTATTATAAAACCGAGCGTAGATATAGCAAACTAAATTCTAGCCAATATCCTTTAAAATATCGCTATCAGATAATTCCAGGTGCCTGACGCCAACACCTTCCGGAGATTGTAATACTGCATTTATTTTTGCAAGACTTTTAACGCCACCGCTGGGTTGAAATTTAAGAATTATTTTTACAAAAAAATGAAGGTTGAATAGTCGTTAAATTATAAAAATAAACATTAAAATATTTACTTTGAGCTGAAGGTTATCCTCATGAAATCAGTTCTTGTGATGCATTACTTATGGTGAAACTAAAAATAACTAGCGGGTGTTTGGTTGTAAAACAATTGTGTGCTAGAGTGAATAACTCATCCTTAAGGTGGTTTGAGCGAGATAGATCCCTAGTCATAATGGCGACCATATTCAAATTTTATTTTTTTATTTCAGCGTCTGTAAGAAGTATGAAATAAATATTGTAATTTTAATGGCGCAAAGATTTAGTTATATATGATCATAATTCGCAGTAATTAAATAAATAAAGCTACACAAGTCTCTAACTTGACTCATTTTTTCCCGCCGTACGGCTGAAAACCCACCAAAGCAGCAGGTTTATTTACGATTCTGTCAAAATTACTGTGGTGAGTGATACATTATTTTTTATAAATATTTGATAAAACATGCAATATACACACCGTTAGTTTTTTGACGAAATCTAGGTGTGATTAGCTTCTAATTTATTTAATATTCTCCCTCTGGAGCGCACAGCTATAATCTATCCCATGTAAAACAGTTTATATTTTCAGGCAAATAGCTCGAAAAGTAGTTCGGCGACGGGTTGATATTTTGATATCATTGGAAAGATGAGTTTTTTCTTTAAATGAGACCAAATTCATCAAATTCTAGGTGAAGTGATTTTTGCTCAAACCACCTTAATTACATTCGTTTTGTTCGAATGACGCAAATCTCTTTTTAAAAAAACCTCCCATCCGTCCATGCAGACTGTGCGTCCTCAATATTCGACTCTGAAGGGATGGACTTACTCGCGCAATTACAGTGGGCATTGTATGCATGGAGCTAGGAGGACGTCATCAGTCAACGCAGTCAAGGGGGAAGGATGGTCTCCTCGCTCTAAGACAGTCTTAGCCCCCCCCCTCTTTCGTTATCCTCGTCTCGTATCTCGGCTTCCGTGCTCAGCTTCCTCCTCTTCGTTCCGTCTTCGTGGTAGCGTAGTGCTGCCAAAGGACGCCCAATTGCATCGCCTGTCCTGCATCGAATATTTCCGGCTTGCCTTGCCTTCTCCCCTCTTCACCCAAATCCTTTATCTCCTCTTCTATTCAGGAAGTACTCGACCTCGACAAATTCCGCGGATGTGACGTCGTTGCCTGGCACAATTCTCAACTTTTACAACATATTATTAGAATTTTTCGAGGTTGTGACGTCAAAATTTCGTCATTGCCGGGGATCAAGAATTTCAGGGTCTTCCCGAATTTCAGGACACCATGACTCTTTGATTGAGGATTTGATGTTTCTTTCAAAAGGCACCATGACATCGAATTCCTAATAATCAACATGTATCAGTCCTTTTATTGGCTTCCTGAAGCTCCATACCCTGCTATCGGCCTTCCGATTTATTCCAAAATAATTCCTTATTGAAACATCTCTCACAATTTTTCTCATTCACGTTCCACTCCATAGTCTTCTTTGGTGGTTATTGCGATTCATTCCTCTTTCCATTTGTATGCGCCGTGATATTTAGGAGAATGTGCGCTGAATTTTTCTCTGTTTTAATTTTCAGAATTTTCATCAAGTGTATTGAAATAAAAAATCCGTGAAGTTTTTCGCAATATTTTGCGGGTTTGGTTTTATTACTTCATCATGCATAAATACCGCTGAAATTTGCGAGAATCTTTGGATTACTTCGGATTTCATTAAGTGTCTTGTCTTCCTCTCTATCTCCTTCTTACTTCTATACCGATGTTTCTCTCCGTCCATTTGGTTTTCATAATTTAATTCTTTGATTAAAATACATTTTCATTGGTTCCAGTATTCTCTCTTCTGTCCCTGTTAACTTCTAGTCTATCTTCCACAAATCAGCGTGCTCCATGAATGTTTAAATGCAGTCTACAGTTTAAAAAATTCAATTATCTTCGGAAATTGACACCCGGATGCCTCGTAATAACGAAAGAGCTCGCTTCATGCCATTATTGTTGGCTTTTTTCTCCACTCTATCGTCTCATTCAACATCCCATTATTATCTCCTTCATCTGCATTTTCCGCCGCTTTTAAGATTCATCCTTGAACTATATTTTTGTTCCTCGAACATCCTCAGAGCTTCTTTGTTCTCTATCCCCCTCACCATCTCATCTTGTCCATACTTCTCTGATCCCAAACCTCAAAAGACCCCTTATCTGTTATCATCTTCCTTTCACCGAGTCCCATGTTTCGTAACCATACAACGCCACCCTCAACGTCAACATCCCTTCCAACATATTTCACGTGTTTACTAATGGTCCCAGTCATTATTTTCCTCATTATAAAAAGGATTTATTTTGGCTCAATTTTCCTCTCCTATCCTTGTAATTCACCTAGCACACTTATTTTCTTCATATGATCGTTTTTTCATAACTTGATTTTCCTTAATTTAATTTTTTAAACCTTTCATTTAAAGTCATTTAAAAACAGATGCATGAAGTTTTTTTTTCAGTTGTTTTGAACTAATCTCATGCTTTCGTAAATTGTTAATATTGAAGTGATTATAGAATGAGATTGCATTAGCTAACTTATCAAGCGATAAAACTCAGCATTGATTGTGGCGGGTATTTAGTTTGCAATAGTTACAAGAATAGGCGAAAAAAGGCACCTATTCTGAAAGAGCAACACAATTTTATTTTCATGGAATTTTATAGCACTTTTACGACTTCCGAATAATTTTTCTTGATTTTACTTTCTTTTCGGTTTGACCGTAGTTTTTAATAATTCATAACATTAACTTTTCAGGGGCTGAGGTAACCCATGGGTAGCATATAACGGGTTCGAGACTCCGTTATTTCTGATTTTGGGGAATAAGAATGTGGAATACTATGGAAAAATCATTAATTGATTTTTATGGAACGAGAAGAGGTATAGTTAGAATTATCGTCTCAGGCTAATCTCCCAAAAAATGGTACGTACTTTGCTCCACTGTTGAGCGGTGGAGAATCGTTCGGAGCACTGCTATGTGGAAGAAAACGGGAAACCACCATATGAGAAGGTGCAGCCTTTGAATTCACCAGTATATCATCATCATCATCATCATCATTGGTGCTTCTGTCAGCAGACAGGTTTCAACGGTAGCGTTATCTCCACAGCATTCTGTCCTGGGCCTCTCTCTTCATCTCTGCATAACTCCTTCCTTCTTCTATATCCCTCAGCATTCCGTGCCTCCTCCTTCCTCTTCCTCTCTTCCATTCTATTTTCCATTCTATTATTAATTTTTGTAGGCTGTTAATCTTAAAATATGTCCAATCCATTTTGCCTTTCTCTTTTTAATTACTCTCAGTATACTTCATTCTCCTCCAATCCTCCTTAGCCCTTCTTCATTCGTGATCTTATCTTTCCATCCAATCGTCTCCATTCGTCGCCATAACCACATTTCAAAGCTTTCTAAGTACTTTTCTTCTCTCTTCTTCAACGTCCAAGTTTTGCATCCATACAACACAATTCTTCATATAAAGCATTTTGCAAATCGTTTCCTAATCTTGATGTTCCATCTTGATGTTCCTTGCTGTCACTAGCTCCTTAATCTTGCTAAATGCTACTTTTCCTTGCCAAATTCTGCTTTTAATTTCTTCAGTACAGTTGCCACTCTGCGTAACTATGCTTCCCAGGTACGTGAAAGAGCTTACTTGTTTTAATTTTTCTTCCTCCAGCCATATATTTAAGGGCCCTTCTGTCTTCGCTATTCTCATTACCTTAGTATTATTGCTGTTTATTCTCATTCAGTAGTCTTCACTCTTCTTCCTAATTCTTTCCATCATTTCCTAAAGTTCTTCTTCATTCTCTGCTATTATAGCCTGGTCATCAGCATATTTGATGGATTTTATATGCCACCAGTATATGACGTGATGGAGTTCATCCCAGTAAAATATCCCTGAGGAGAATACGTCCCTCAATCGAATCTGATGGTAGGGACTGGGTGCTCGGAGGGAAAGATCAGTTAAGAGTGGATATAAGTGTAGGATAGGGACATGGAACGTGAGCTCCCTCGGAGGCCGTATGGGAAACTAGAATATACGAAGATGAGATGGTGGGGCTTGGGGTAGACATCCTAAGAGCAAGCGAAATCAAGTTGGCAAGGGAATACGACTTCTGGAGCGACGAATGTTGAGTACTAAATGATCGGAAAATAGCATGAGTTGGAATCATCCGTAAGAGAGGTTGTGGCGGAGGAGAGTGAAAACCCAATGGCAGTACGAGTTGCTGAATGAGTTAGGAGGGATGGATTGGAATGTAGCAGTTGGAGTGAGATAAGAAGGTAACAGCAGAAGAAGGGCAATTTAGTCTCGGAAAATGAAACGCCAGAGGAGAAAGGCTTTTTGAGTTTTGCAACGAGAAGAACATGGTAGTAGCAAACACTCTCTTTTAACAGCACAGGAGCATGAGATACGCATGGAAAATTCCGGGAGATAGAGGCAGATATCAAACTGACTACATCCCTGTCAGACTGAGATGCAAAAGCCAAGTCTTGAGTAGTGTAAATGTTACCGCGGCGCAGATATAAACAGCGACCACAACATAGCTGTCATGGATAGTCGCCTATGATAATATAAAATAGCAAAAGTAAAAATCGAGATAAGATGGAAGACGACAACCCTTGAAGACAAACGTCAGAGAAAATAAGGATCTTGAACTTTCCCGGCGTATTACGAATGTAGAATTTTCTCGGGATTTCCATTGGATTAGAGCTTTAACCAGCAGCCAAACACCAGAGAAATCCCGAGAAAAATGCACACGCGCAAGTGAAAAATTCACTTTGGTCATCGATGAAATATTCGAGAAAGAAAATGAAACCTACAGCGAAGGAACTAGAATAGTCTGAAGAAGGTGATTTGAAAATTAGCAGACCAACAACTCTAATAAGCAGTCTCGAGTCGGGAAGCTATGTGTTGCGAGGCATATAATAGATCTTATAGAAGAAATAAGAAAATACAAGAATACAAGAAATAAAGACGAGGAAGCTCAGTATAACAAACTAAGAGACCAAGCCAATCAAGGAAGGCAAAGGATTAATGCATTGAAAGCTGCGGCGAAGGAACAAACGAAAACATGAAGATAATAAGTACAAAAACAACCTATGAGTTAGTGATGAAGTTCTTCGGAGAGATGAAAACAAAATGCAGCAACATAAGAGACGTGAATATAAAATTGCTAAGATACGTGAATTGAAAATCGCGAATGGAAGGTTTGAAGGAATACATCATAAAAAGAGCTGAGATCTCTGGAAGGCGGTTTCATTGAAAATGAGGATGGAGTGAACGAAGACAAGCATTGCAAGGACGCCTGGAGCGGACCAAATCGAAGGGGAAATCGTCAAGGACCTCGAAGACAAAGCCATAAAAACAGGAAATGATAAAAAAGAACTGCGACGGTGGGAAACTACTTGGAGGCTTCAAGAAAATGCGAAAGTAGCAATACCAGAAGATGTAGGCGGAGAGATACGAGGAGCATCGTATTCTGAGGCTACCAAATGCATCTAAAAATAAAAAAAAATGCATAATAATCCAAAGAATACATAGAATTATCGTAGAGTAGCGCCGAAAAATCAATTTGGATTCAAAAAGCAGAGAAAAAAGAGAGGTCATACTCTGCTTAAGGATATGACTTGAAAGAAAATGATGCATGTGAACAAATCGCTGTACGAGGAGTTCGTAGACTTGGTGATAGACTTTCGACGACGTCTTCGTTTAGTGGAATAAAATATTCAAATTACTGACAAACCTCGGAATGGATTACAACGCACGGAAACTGAAAGAAAAATAGCTGCTCAATAAGGCGTGTATGAAGTGCAGTAAAACAAAGAAGAACCAGGTGGAAAAACACTGAGACAGAATGCATTTGTGAAGAGCGTAATTGAGGAAAAAATAGAAGAGGAAATTCCACGAGGGTGATTTGGATACATGGGTCAAATAATGAGGGATATGGGAAAGAAAAAATACCAGGATGTAATAGAGTTAGCAATGAATAAGAGAGTCAGTTAACTAATCTTAGTACTGAAAGAATGATGGTGATGATGAACTTTAATTCTTCTAAGTTACGCTTAACGGTAAAATTTCAAGAAAAGTCAAAGGAAGAAAATCCCACAACAGCAAATAATATCAATAAATGTCAAAGATGTGTTGCTTTCAATATATGATATGAATACAACCCAAAGATGACTACTTACCCTAAGCTATGGACCGAGGTGAGTGAAAATGTATTTCTTCTGGAACATCATATGTCGCACAAATAAGTCCTCCAATACGAAACTTCAGTCGAAATACCATATTTAAAAAACTAATTAAGATTATGCGTCTCACATTGAGCAATTGCTACCAAACTTCAAGTAATCAAAGCAATATATCGTTGAACTTTACGATTATTAAGGATAAGTATTCTACAAAACGCCTATTTGTAACAAAATCCTTCTTTATGCAAATAGATATGGCAATCAAAGACGGCCGAGCAATGAGTGTATGACCATTTGGTTGAGTTTGCGTGGACTACTTCAAATGATAAAGCCGTATAATGCGGCCGGTTTTGGCTGCTTAGCATCAGGTACATGCAACGAGTGATAAAAAGACACTCTTTAGGGGAATAGGCGTGCGGCACAGTGGGTGCCATAGGTGCACCCCCAACAAATTTTGGAGGGGCGCCAAAATTTGGATGGAACAGAAAACTAGCTGGAAAGCGAGTCCTGCTGAAAAGAACTGGAAAACCAATAAATCTAAAACATTATAAAGGTCTGATTTAATTTTTTGATCTGTAATATAGCTACTCACACTGTCATTGCATGTGCTTCTTTGAAATAGGGTACGGAGCCCGATTGAGGGCGTGAAAAAACGAGAAGTAAAATAGTATTAGCATATTAAAAATATTGTTTAGTTCAAGCTGATTACAAAAAGTTTTTTTTTATTTTTAATCGAATTTTCTTTCCCATAGTTACTCTGCTTTTATTTGATAAAACATAAATAACTGACTAGTTAAGATATTTTATGCAAGCATTATCAAACCTTTTTTTAATTGCAGTTTTTTAAAGCATTTTTTAAAAGAAATGTCTTATCCTAGCATAAAAATTAATGCAGAAATTTAATATATAGATTTTTTGTTTCACACAAATATTGGGGCCTTCTAATTTTTTTTGGTGGGAGTTGCTCTATGGAACTGGCTTTCCTCCGAGCACTTGGGGATAAGGTTTAATGGTTACGGTCATGGGCAAGGGCAAAAGGCGGCATTTTTATTGTTGGCACCCCCAATAGCAAAATCCTGCGCACGCCTATGCTTTAGGGGATAGGAAAGGGTTGCAAGGAAGTGTGATACGAGAGGGATGTGAAAGGATTTTTTATCGGGTTCAGTGGATTTGTGGGGCGGGCGGGGTAAGGAGGTCTGTGCGTCTGTGGGTGGGGTGGGCACCCAGCTGTGGGTTGGTTCAAATGGGAGGTGTGTTGTTAGGCAGGAAAGGAATGGAGTCCCGATGACGGCATAGATGAAGGGGATAGGGGGAAGGGGGTGGTGGGGTAAAGAAGGGTAACGCCATTTAAAATGAAAAGGCCTTTGACGTTGGGGGGTGGCTAATCCCCTGTTGCTCCCAAGCGTTCGTTTTATGGGTGAGGATGGCAAGATCTACGGTTCCAAAAGGCTCCTGAAGCCCCCTCCAGAAGATATTTTGGCAAACCTGTAGCTTGTGAAACCTGTCGCACCTAAATTCTACACGCCACAAATATTTTGCCACGCAAAATTTGTGTACCTATACACTAAATAATACTATGCTCAATTGAAATCTGAGTTTTATAATGTAATCAACGGCGTCAGGCGAGATTTGGTGAAACATCATATCAATAAAGAAAGTAATCGATCTAGTACGTCCACATTATTTTAAAAAATCACTACACGTGTTTCGGATTTTCACTAAGCCATCTTCAGGTACGATCGTACCTGAAGATGGCTTAGTGAAAATCCGAAACAAAAGTAGTGAATTTTTAAATAAAGTGGACATACTAGATCGATTACTTTCTTTACTGAGTTTTCTAATCGACCAAAAAATTCAGATGGTAGCCAAATTTGTCCCTATTTCAGTAAATCATTTCCTTATTTGCTGAAACGAGGGAGAAAAACAAAACCCAATCAATTCTTTTAAGTAGAACTTAACCGTTTACACTAATTGGTTCATATGTGACTGTTAGAGGATCAACCTGCCACACGAAATCAACCCGTTCGAATGTAATGGTCAGCGCCAGAGAATCACCTCATTGATGGCACTTATAAGATGTAGGTGGCTTTTCAAAATATTGAAAGGAAGGTGTTCCTTCGGGTACAAAGACGTCAAAATGTCGCTATTCTGCACAATGGAGATACACGGGTGTTGGAAAGTGGGAGGGTGGCGTTGTTGGGTGTCTATTCCGCTGTCACGGTCATTGGAAAACTAGGCGCAGTGAAAAGAGTTGCTTTGATGCTCTTAAGAAAAATTCACGAAAATGAGTTATTGGAAACACACCAATGGAAACGGGCTATTAGTTGATGCAAACGACGGGATTTGATGAAGGGATGACTTGTATTGAAGACTGAACCCTATCCGGCATCGCCCCTGGGTTTTTTATCATGGATGCCCCTTGACATTCCATTTCCCGATTTCCCTGACAGCTATCCCTAACAGATGGGTTCAACGCAATATGCAAATACGTTTACCCTACATTCGGCGTTATTCAGCTTTTTTGTGAACTCCTTAACCACCATCAACGTGTGCGTAGGCCAGGTCGGGTACCACTGCTCTAGAGGACACTTTAAGGTGGTTCCACCGTAAAATGACTTAAATGTCATTTTATTCATGCACTTGTAAAAAACCCCCTCCCCTATCTGATATGAACAACAAAATAATAACTTTCCACGCACTTTCTTTTTCTATAATTGAACTTGAAATTATATGGTGGTCAATGGGGGAATGTGAGAAACATGGGGAAATATAGTATTTTTCTATAAAAGATATAAATGTCATTTTCGCGGAAAACTATTTATATGAAGGAAATAATCCAGGGAAATTGAATAAAAATAAAATATAGGCATCTTAGAACCTCATTTTTCTAGTTATTTGGGAATTAATGCCGTTATTTGAAGTCAAAATGCGGTAATTCGTAGGAAATGGCGCTACAGTCGGCTCCTATGGCTGGAAAAAAGAGCTCATTTAAAATACATTCTTGGAATAATCTGCATTTTTTCTACTTTACTTTTGGTTTCTGTAGGTAACGCATTTCATCAGCGAAAGCAGGATTTTTGGGGAAAAATATTAAAAATTTGGAATTTAGTATTTGTTTTGACTCACACAGTCGCGGCGGAACCTTCTTAATGTAAGAAAAGCAAATAACCCATTGTAGGCGAACGCTCTGCCAAGGCTGTCTGACTAACTTCTGCAAAACTTCTATTTGGGGAAAGTCACTCGAAGCTACGCGGGTGAGATGGAGAAACCTGGGGAGAGCTAAAGAGAAGTGTAGTGATACCGGCCAGATACATAAGATGGGAACGGGAGAAGATGATGCGCGTAGCAACGGATTTTGTTGTCTTATGTGCGAAATACAGGTACATACTATTGACCTTGCGAAAAATAAAAAAATATTAACCTCTCCAGAAAACCACTATGGATTCCGATAGAACAGACTAAGGGAGACCAACCCTTACGTAAGGACGGGTACTGCTAAAAAAATCATATTGATTTGATATTGATTAAGACTTGGAGAAGACTTTTGGACTGCGGTCGTTGGGAAAATATGTTCGAACAATTGAAAAACAGGGAATGAATTACTTTGACACTGATGTTCCTTCGGAGTTTTCTGCAGCCAAGTTCCCAAATCTTGAATAAAGGACAAAATACACAAGGAAACTGAAATAAGTGAGGGCATTTCACGAAACCCAAATATTTACCGCAATTGTCCGATACGCACTGGTAATCAATAAAGGAAAACCAAAGAGTATAAAGGGATGAATAACTTGTATATGTATAGATTAATTTTGACCACTTTTATTATAATTGAATGATTTTTTCTCTGGAGATTTGGTCTACATTCAATTTTGGTGGTTTCTATTTGAATTATAGATCAAAGCTCCAGAGAACATTCAATTATGATTGGGAATGGGTGAATGAGAAGGAAATAACCATGTTTCTTTTCTCATGACCACCGAAGAATCGGGAAGACCTTAAGATTTTGCTGGGTTTTATGAGGTAACCACTTTAACGAGGTTCCTCCGCGACTGTGAGTCAAAACAAATACTAAATTCCATATTTATGATATTTTGTACAAAAAATTCTGATTTTGCTGATGGAATGCGTTACCTATGGAAAACCAAAAGTAATGTAGTAAAAATTCAGATTATCCCACGGATGTATTTTAAATGAGCTCTTTTTTCCAGCCATGTGAGCCGACTGTAGCGCCATTTCCTACGAATTACCGCATGTTGACTTCAATCACGGCATTAATTCCCAAATAACTAGAAAAATGAGGTTCTAAGATGCCTATATTTTATTTTTATTCAATTTCCCTGGATTATTTCCTTCATATAAATAGTTTTCCGCGAAAATGACATTTATATCTTTTATGGAAAAATGCTATTTTTTCCCGTGTTTCTCTCATTCTCCCATTGAACACCAAGTAATTTCAAGTTCAATTAGAGAATAAAATAGCGTGGAATAGTATTATTTTGTTGTTCATATCAGATAGAGAACAGCTTTTTCTACAAGTAGACGGAATATGAATAAAATGACATTTAAGTCATTTTACGGCGGAACCACCTTAAGGATGAATATAGTTTGAAAATCGATCGTGAAAAGATAAAATTTCAATATACGATCATAGGTGCGCTGCTGGGAGAGATATTGGAGGGAATTGTTAGATGATTCTCGGGAGCAGCGTAATCTGTACGTGTGCAATGAGGTCGTACCCACTGCGGGCATCGAATGGCCCCTAACTGAGAAGAGTGCCTCTCTAAAATTGAGATGCTGCCCGGGGGGAGGGGGAGAAGAGGCGTTTAAGTGGCGGGTTGGGGTTGGGGGAGGGGGGTGGGCGCAGTGCGTGAAAGCATTCCTCTGGAGTGTGGCAGTCTATTGATCGGGGTCTTGGGCGGACGGGAAATCAGACCGGAGGAGAGAATGTAGTACGGATGCTTTCGAAACCCAAAACGGTGGGGAGGGGAATGGTTCGAAAGGATCGAATCTGGAGGTGGACTGAACGAGATGGGGACGTGGACGGAGAGCACACCGAAGTGTGTCAAAAGAATTGAATCGCAATGCGCGCGCGAACGAATGAACGAACGAATTGGAATTACTTTTACTTGGAGTGATTGAGAAACAAACGTGTCCCGGGGCCAGAGGAAGGTAAAATACACGCGGAGAGTTCAAAGGTGGAAGTACTAGCGCAAGGGTCTGACGGAATTGCGATATCTCGTATGGATTACTTCTGGCGCCAATTGTTTCAGACGCAAATGGAAAAATAATTATGCGTGAAAAAGATAAAGATTGTATGTTTTTGCCATAAATATTTTATTTTTTTGTGAAAAAGTGCTTCAATGATTCCTTTTGTTGTAAAACGTTTATCAGCGTACATTTAAAATACGCCTGAGACCACACGAGACATCGCCATCGCAACCGTAAGTAAACAAATAAGATGGCCGAGAAAGCACACTGCAAAAACGCCAAGAGAAGGAATGGACGGCATTATTGCGCTGCTATCTGGTTTCAGAATTTTTCAGGATGAAGAATTGATTATACATTTACCTTTTTAAGTTTCCCCTGAGAAATAAATAGGTAATATCCTAATTAAATCTGCAAGATATTAAATTAAAGCGTATACCTGTCGCACTGATAGTTAGCGCCTGACCGCTAGAGTGCTCTCAGTGAAATGTATAATCATTGGAGTAATGCGAGTGTCAGACCCTTGTACTAGCATCTTCATTTTAGAATGAGCACCTGAGCACCCTATAAGAAGAAGGTTGCATATGAGTTATTGGTTATTCGAGTATTCATATTAGTCTCGACTCTCGGCAGAGATCTATTGGATGCTATTAACGTGCATTTTTAACTTACTGCAAGCTGATTGGCAGCCCCTCGTCATGCATGCATACATTCAGTAAAACTGACGTAATATTGTTACGATAGGGTGATAATATATTATAAAAACACTCGTTACTTAAATGCATAAAAAATGCTCTAAAATCATGGCTTGTAAATTGTAAATTTAGTTGTTATTTTTATCGTTGATTTCAGATGTGTAAATAAGTTAGTTTGTTGATTACCATTGAGTAATGTTCTACGTGGTTGCTACGCATGGTGATAGATGGAGACACACTGTTTTATGGTACCAGAACTGAAATAAAATAAATGCGGAGTGATATTAAAAAAATGATTTAATCGCTTTGGTGCATCATAACATTTTGAAAGTAAAATTACTTCTTTTTTCACATCATTTACGTAATACTCTGCTCATTGATGATTGGCAGTTCACTGTCATGCGACTGACAAGGAGCGAATTCATGAATCCGCCATGATTTGCATTTTGGAACGCACCTTAGCTAAGGAAACGTAAATGGGGATACACATATCAAGAGTTTCTCACGAATTTTTAAATATTGTCGACGTTGGGACCGATAGTACTCCGGTTAGTAAGCCTAGAACCGTTACTAAGCCTGATCTTCTAACGATTAATTGAGAATTAGCAGTTTTCATCCTAGATAACTTCACTACCAAAAATCCATGGTTTTCACATTATTTTCAAGTGAAATTTTTAGTAAACTTTTTCGAGTGCATATCGCGTAAAACCATCTAAACCAGTCTTTATTGTCATTGTCTAATGTAGGATTTGATAATTTTTGAATTATTCCAGTGAAATTCTCTCGGAATTCCAACCGGAGCAGATTTTCCATCTCCATCTCCGCCGACGTTTCGATGAAAGGCTTTTCCATCGCCCTCAGGACTGTTGATGATTATTGTCCAAGTGAAAAACTGCTAATTCTTTGTTCAAAATCATAAAATATGTCCACCATTGTATGCAATATCCTCGATACTACGTCATATCTCATCTAGTCTTGCGTATGTACTCCCCTGTTGAAAACGCAAACAATCTTAAGTCTGGAGGCTCAGAACTCTTGTGGCAATTAAGCGCGGATTTGGCGCTCACCGCGACTGGATGACGAAACTTGTCAGCTCCGCGGGGATGTTAGTCGCGTGCCAAGGAAAAGCTTAAATGCAGCAGAAGCGAAACTAGGCCGTGACCTGCGAGACCAAACAGCAGCATGAAAACTTATCAAATGCCTTACGTAAATGCACATCTCATAACTAATACGCACTGTCGATACATTGTGAATGAACGCAAGAACTATATTTGGACACTCTTAACCCTTTAACGCCGAGGAAATTTTTTTTGTCCGATCTTCTTGATTTTTACATATGAGTATTAGGAGCACCTAAATACAATTATCACAAAGGTTTAGCAACATAGGATTCAAAATGACAGAGTTATGGGGCGTGACCATATGGTCACGCTAGGCGGTTGTGGGGTCAATTTTTTTCAAAATGAAAAAGTTTTGTTTTATCGTCTTGAGGTTTATTCATCTTACATAAAAACATCTAGAGAAATATCATTATAAATTATAAGTGATAAATTAATTTTTATTAATTTATTTTTAAACAAATTCATAAATATTTAAATTTTTAATTCATTTAGAACACATCGAAATGCAAGACAATACTCTATAAAATTTGGTGCGCGTTACAAAGCAACAGAATTTGGAAAACACTTCGGGACATGGTGAAATCATAAAATCAATAAAGCACAATACAAGTTTTAAAATAGCATAAAAAAACAAATTTTCTTTTCAATATTAAAAAAAGCTTCTAAATTACTAAATGACATCTCTTATCGTGGTGTTATTTCGTGTGAAATTGAATAAAGCACTCAATGCTCAATCCAACATTGCACTTAGCACATTCTGTGCGCATAGAGGAACCACATAACGCATACCGTCTTATTCCACTCCCTCATCGATGGACTAAATGGTTTAGACCACCCAATCGCAGGCTGACTACAACATGGCTTTGGATTTAACTGTTAGTAACTGGCTGTTTTCCACTTCTCTGAGGAGCGTTTTGGTACCTTGTGAGGTATTTCTCAACAATATCTCTTCTGAATTCTAGCTAAGATATTTTACTTCAAGCTTTTTTGGCGAGGATCCATGCATTTGTCGTGACAGCGTTGATCATCCACGTAAAGAGAGGCCGCCAGCACTCTTTACTTTTAATGCCAATCCTGTTGTAACCTATGTTCTGATCCATTCAATTAGTACCTCCCATAAATTTATTGTACTCACCAAATGCGCTGGGACGGGGAATGAGAATTCATTTTTTCTCTTCCCTTGAATATTGTTTCACAATAACCGCAGGATTTGCACTATACAATGTCGATGCGATTGTCATAACTGAGTCGTCAACCCAGCGTACTATTGAGATTTCGTCGCTGCTTGTAATCTCATGAAGTGACTCTCTTTTCATCTTCTTCATAGTTTTTACCGGAAGAATTGGGACATCACTAGGAATTCAGTTTTCACTGTTTTTTTGAGTCGTCAACCCAGCGTACTATTGAGATTTCGTCGCTGCTTGTAATCTCATCAAGTGACTCTCTTTTCATCTTCTTCATAGTTTTTACCGGAAGAATTGGGACATCACTAGGAATTCAGTTTTCACGAATCGTTCCCGTATCTCCATACCCTCGCTCTTTGAGGTGAGTGAGGAGAGTAATTCCAGTAAAGAAATTGTCAAAGTACAGCTGAAAGGGCAGTAATTCCATGTATTCAGGAAACTTATCAAGAATCTTGATCATGGGTTTGGCAGCCTTACCAAAATCACTCTCATACTCAGTGTTAGGGTTAGAAGACTTTCCCTGGTAAAAATCATTTGACACTAGATAACCTGCTGGAGTGTTCATGCACCAAATCATATAGCCAAATCGGATAGGCTTTCCTCGGATGAATTGTTTACATCCATGACGGCCAAAGTAAGGCACCATACATTCATCATAACTTAAATGCTGTTCACTTCTAAACTTCGTCACAAATTTGTCCTGCAAAATATCAGTCTGTCTGCGCAGTCAACAAAGCGGGAAATTTGGAGAAATCCGTCTCTACGCATAGCATAACAAACTAGATCATTGTGAATATATCTCTTTGATTCCCAGTATGATCTTTTAGAAGGAACGTTGTTGTATCCAGACAGGAGCAATATAGCGATAAAAGTTTTCATCTCTTCTATGGTTATATTTGGGTGTGGAAATGTTTTTTGAAGGGGGTACCTATTGGCACATTCGGCACATAGAAAACGAACCATGTTATCGTCAATGATTGATTCAAATAGTTCTACTGGACTCAAATTACGTTCATTGGTGTAATCTAAATCAAGAAAAATAGGGATGGTTTTCTGCAGTCAGGCTGTATTCCACTCCCGATGCACCAATGATTTTTTTCTCTTCTTCGCCATGGAATTACTTTTTGTGGACACCTTGTGATCTGGGATAGCGGCCGTTGTTTGCTTTGGACAGTACAACTTCCGCAGCGCACCGGAGCTGTCGGCCGCTTAGTTTATATCAACCAGACCACCATCATCCTCAACGGTAGAATCTTAGTCCGTGAGGTCGTTTACATCTGGAGGCTCGATGTTTATTTGATCAACATCCTCATACTCCAAAATGTCAAGAGAATCTGGCAATGTCAAGTCTCTACAAAATATATAAACGTATATTATTAAATATATGGTTGAAACTTGCAAAAGTATGTAAATACATTCAGATTAGGACAGGTTATATTTATACATGCAGAAAAAAATAAGAAACTAGTAACCCCCGAATTTGAAAACAATTGACCCCATATGCGCCTAGCGTGACCATATGGTCACACCTGTGAAAAACTACTTATAAAATATCTACTATGGCAAATACATATGAAATAACATATAAGTACATTAAAATGAACCTTAACATGATAATACTATTAATAAAATATATTCATTTACCAAAGTATTTTAGTAATACCATACTTACACAAGGTGGAAATCCATGAGGAGGAGATTCAATGGCCCGAGAAAGTTCTCATGAGCTTAACAGCAGCAAACGTTATGATAGTGGTCTAAAAACTGCCTGTGGTGCTTCCAAAGACCCTTGGCGTTAATGTAAAACCATGCAGACAAGACGGCGGCCCTACGACCATTTATTGTTTCGAGATTACAAAGTAACTTCTTTCTGTGACCATATGGTCACGCTAGGCGTTAAAGGGTTAATCCCTGCCTTTCATCAGAATATTAAACTCACCCCTGTAAGGGGGAGTGGCAAAAGCTGTCAGGCTACCACTCACTAAAAGGGGCAGCAAGCGAGTGAATTCGGAAGGGAAAGGGAATCAGGGTACAAGGTATGATCTACTAGTGCCAGCGTTTCAGGAAATTGGATTATTGTTTCGTCGTTTTTGTACTGTGCCTTGCATGGTACTTATGGAAGTAATCGCGGTCCTGTCCCCTTGAAGATTTAGTGTTTTTCAAACGTTATGACCATTAAGACAGCAGTCATGCCATTTAAGTTTACTGAAGAGCTCAATACTGATACTGAACCTGCGCTACTGTACTGACTCTATCTTATAAACTAATTGTAATTTCTATTTACTCGGTGTTTTTTTTAACAAAATGCAAGGCCTTCATTTGTCATTCATTAAATTTTCGAATTAAATTATGGTTTACTGGAATCTAGATGCTTGTAACGCGCATAAGACTCGGCATAATGGGAGCAAAATAACACCGCTTACCTCTCAGCCGAGAAATTGCAACGAATCCCTTATAAATTCCAGTCTCCTTAACCATTCATGTGCCCTTTGCGTGTATTTTCCACATGTGAGAGAACTGAAGTCATATGAAGGACCACATAATTTAAGCTTGGCATGTTACTCGTCTATGTCCTTCTTTAACTTAATAGTCATGAGGTTGGTATGATTTGATCCGCCGGAATCGCATTAAAGTTCATATTCCAGATTTGTTACAGCCCACTTCCGTAATGATAAAAGACCTTTTAGCCAGTTATCTAGTTATTTATTGGTAGCTGACCACATTATAAGAAAGTTGCTTGGCGTGTCTGGTAATTTTGTAACTCATATCATTAGTATAAAAGAGGAGTAGTGACACAGGGCAATACTTCAATGACAGTCAATGACTACCCCACGAGCCGAAACGGCGTTTGAGGGGGTTCTAAGGACATTGCTTGAGCAAGGAATTGGAGAGAGGAGGTACAAAAAGCTGAATATTCTTTGGTACATTATAAGAGTAGAGGTAGTCTAAAGGTAGTGAGTCCAAATACTGACAGAGCTGAGAGTCTCCTCGGTTCCAATCCCGGTGAGGGCAAATATTGGAAAAATCATTTCTTGAAAAAGCTTTTGGAAAAATGGAAAAATCGTTTCTGATTTTTCCGGAAAAAGACTTTTGCAACCTAACTACGGAAAATTTGCACCAGAAGGGTCTGATGGCGCAGATCAAGAGGGTAGGTCCGGTATCAACTGCCACAGCAGAGTGTGACGATAAAGCTCATGGATTTTGCCGCAGCACTGCAATTTGGAAGCCATTGATTAACTATCAAATTAGTCTCCCTGAAAGATACAGTCTTTCATTTGCAATTATGACGAGATGGTATTCCTCCCGGTAGAATATTCCGAGGGTAAAATTGTCCCCCAATCGGATCTCCGGGTCAAGGAAACATGTCAAGATGAAGAAATGCAGGATTTAAGGTGTCCCGTATTTTTTTTGAAAATGGTTAGGGTGAAAAATGACTTCTCATCCCTCATATGTGCAACCATGAATATGCATATGGATCCTAAACTTGGCTCCAGTGGGTGTTGCCAAACATTCCGCATGCACCGAAAAATCAGGACCAAGCAGACTGTAGCGCCACCACTCTAGAGAAGGTGGTTATAATAAGGAAAGGCCGTGATTCAAATGGAGATACTGGGAATAAAGGGCATGGAATTGGCCTCCCTATTAACACCGGCCATTTTTGACACACAGACGCGGAACTATGCCGACTGCAGCGCGACCTATCTTTTGCGGAAAGCTAGGCAACACCTCCGACCGAACAGTGGTGCCGAAGATTTAGCTCCATATGTATATTCATGTGTGCAACTGTGCATCTCTAATTTTATCACTTCTTTATGTTTCTCAGAGATGTGGTGCAGGAGGTACTGGCATCCTCCTGCACCACATCTCTGTCGCTAAGGATTTTTTATTTTTATTCTTTGTTCCACGTTCATTCATGCATAAATATATTCCTCGTGAGTGCAAAATACTGGTAAACTTTATTCTTCTGCTAGCTCTATAGTCTAGCATCTTACCTCCGAGTTTATAGCGTTTTCCATCCCAGTTCTCTATATCTCGCTTATTATGTTGTTTGCCTATGTTTGTGCCCCTTATTATTTTATGTATTTGGGGGAATGATGCTAGTATGTTGGCAGTGGTGGCTGAAAACCTTGGTCACGTTCTGAAATGCTAATCCCACAGACTTACCAACCGTGTTGTCCAAATATTACGTAATTTCAACGCTCATGTCTTACTAACTAAACGTTCCGATTCCGCTCAAAAGTGTTCGAGCCAAACGGTTCAGGGGAGCTGGACGCAGTTTGAGTGATGCAAATCAAGGTGAAGTATTCTGGACCATGTTTGCTTCTACTCAAACTGGTATGACTTGAGGTTCGTTCCATTTTTTATTATTAATTTTTTGATCTCTCTCTCTCTCCATCTCTTTGGTAGAAACTTATGTCGTCCAATAACAAAGTAACGAAGCGTTCAATACGTGCGTAGGCAAAACCATGCACTTCAACAATTTTACTAGGCTGCTTGTCCTAAAGTACAAAAGTGAGAGTAAATTATACTGCACCACTTATCCTTGTCTCTGAATACCAGTCATCGATGGTGAAGTAAATTTTAAGAACGCTAGTCTAACTTAATCAACTTCCGCCGAAATTGAATGCCTTTCGCCCGGCACTGAATCCCTCTCCAGCCCCTCGTAAATCACATTAGGTGTTCTACCCCACTGCATGCGAATTTCATTATCCTCCCTCATCCCTGGTTACAATACCTCCCTTCTCACAACACCTTTCAACTTCCCTCATTCTATCGATAGCTGCACCATCAATTTACTCTTCCTTATTCAAATATCTCAACTAACGTACCCTCTTACGACACCAAAATGAAACCGCCATGTTTGCATCCCTGGCAGCGCTAATATTCCAACTGGGCTAATGAGATACGGCCTTTATAGGTAGAGCGAAACTTGGTGGCACTCACCAGAGGAGGATTAGATGACACAGACCGTAAACCAAGCGTTGATGAGCGGGCAAAGTTATCGAAGGAATCCCGCAAGGTCCTCTGGAAAAAGGCTCGGCCCCAACATCCCACATCTCATGTACGCTTTCCTCTCATTTGCGTCATGATCTTCACAAGCGAGTGCCACCAAGTTTCGCTAAACCCAAAAATGAGATTTAATTTTGTCTTCTTATCGATGTGTTTTGTTTTTTGTTATTTATTTCACTACACTATTCATTCGCAAGCCCTCGGCTGAACGGCAAACGAATTGCCTTGATTGTCCTCAAAACCCTGAGCGACAATTCAGTTTCTGCTCTTCCTAGATTGATTATCTATAATTTACATTTTATTACATGATTTTACATTCTTCCTTTGCCGTTCAAGCTGCAACTCATCCTGAATAATGAAGAATAATACGTTCAGTCCATGCCAACTTATGTATGTATTCTTAATCTTTCGTAATGCAATCATCAAACTACGTACGCCTTTTGCTGTATTTTGTAAAATGCATTCTCGACGTCATGGAAGAAACAACAACTTATCCTGATGATTGCTTTCTTATCCCCTTAAAGAATAAACCTCGTCGCTACTCTGCCCAAATTCATTCCTCACTCCTATCGCGCCCGGAATCAAAATAATATTTCCCTCTTTCGGAATAATTCACAACATCACCTCTTGGATAAGCTTAGTAATTTCCTTTTATACACTAAAAATGATTGCATTTTATATCAAATTTTTGCGTCAAGCTCGTCAGAGTTAACTTCTTTACGAAAACCTTTTTTTATCAACGTTCATTTAATTTTTCCTACAACAGTTTTTATTCTTCTGAAGGTTTAAAAAAAAACTGTCCCCAACAATATCCTAAATAATTTTAATCTTTATGCAGCATGCTGTGTTCAGCAGATCCCAATGCTAATTTATTTCTGGCAATATTCCCTCCGATTGAAATTCGGTATTTTTTCCAACTCCTCGTCCGTTGACCCAATCCTCTATCCTTCGGCCCTTTTGTTCGTTCTCCTCTTCGCTCTCTAAGAGCAAGCCGAGAAGCTAAGTGAAAGCAAGCATTTATAAAAAACAACTTTTAGCAACATTTGATCTTGATTCAATGGTTTTGCTCGTTGATTTTTTTGTTTTTTTATAATTTCGAGTCTGTCTAAATTTCTTAAACTTTTATTCTGAACCTATACCTTTGGTCTTATACCCATATCTTACCTTTGTACAAATGTTTCGCGTCATTCCTGATCGCCGCATAATGCTAAGATATATCTTTCTCCTTTAATCCTATACCTTAGGTCTTCTCTCGCCGTGTTGGGAAACATAACCGAAATTGGCCATTCCATTAAGAAACTTGCATTACCCTTGTCGGTGTTTCGTCAGAATTTATCATAAGATTTACTTTCGTCTATTTTCCATGAATTTCCAACAATTTCATTTAGCGCCTATTCCTATTTCCTCCATGACAGTTTTTTTAAAATTCCACCGTGATTTAACTCCCATTTTACTGATGCAAGTGTCGTGTCGTAATCATTTTATGAGCCATTAGATTTTATCTCTCTATAGCAATTATCGCGATTAATATTAATCCCTTCCTTTATAGTTTATCTATTCCATTCTCTAATTCATTTTTGTGAGCCTGCTTTGCAATACTCAAAGGTTCAAATCATTTTTTAAATGCATTTTGCATCCTCACTATTTATTCGCATCTCTTTCAAGCCTTATTACTAGATTATAGCTTTTCTATTGTAACGCTTAGCCTTACGTAAGTATTTGTTATTAATTTGTTATAATTTGGTATAATTTCTGTTTAAAAGTTTAATTTATTTGACTGTGCAAATGTTTGGTTGTTAAAATGTTTTGGGTTGCTAAGGTTTTGTTTGGGAGGGGATAAGAGGTTGTTTAGGAAGAAAGAGAGTACGACTGGAAGATACTCTGCACGAGTTTAAAGAATTACAGAATAAAGAAAATGGAAAATAAGTGTTTCTAATTTGTAAACACAGTCCACGGCTACACTATACACAAATTGTCATCTTTAAAGATGAATAATTTGACTAATGCTTTAAAATGTTCTTAATTTGAAAAATTGTTATCAATGCTGAAGTTCTCGCTTGCCTTTAGAAGTTTCCTGGGTCCATTTCTGTGGCTAATTGTGACTAGAGAAGATCATTAAGAGGGTATCTTCTATCTGAGCACCTAATCCGGAATTCTCGCAAACACTCATCTCATTAACGAGCTTCTTAAGTTGTACAGTGCCTTGAAGAGGGAACTCAGCGGGTCTTGGCCAAGATTTATAAAGCTTCGAAGTTTCGTAACAGACGAAAACGGCAACAGTAGGTATCCATGGTGATGAGACGACTACGGCCAAGTTTTATAATGTCTGGTTAACGCTAACCGCAAGATTACGTAGCCCCTCTTCGTGAACTTGATGTGAACCGAGAGCTCGGGTTTTGAATATTATGTATCCGACTGTCGGTTTATTGACGTGAGCGTTTTCAGTTCCACTTTGATCGAAGTTCAGCATTGAAAAAAAATGGCATTCCTCGAGGTTGCAAATGTGAAACCGCTGAGAGTGCTGTCGCATGAAGTGGCGCAGCAATTGCTGCATTCACATTTCGCAGTGCCCTGAGCGGGAGAGGAGATGTTGTATAATGAGCTTCGGACTGGCTTTCTCAGCTGAGGTCTTACATAAGGTAAAAATGCCGAGGAAGCTGAGTTGGGAGATGTCTTATGGAAGAGAAAACTTATTTTTTTTTCGTATGTCGGACGGATGTGAGATATCTGTCGGGCAAAAAATTTGAAAATACGATTCCCCTGTTCATGACTCCCTCCGAAATGATAATATGGAGGTTTTCCTAACATTATGCAACAAATATATCACTGAAAATTACAATAGCAGCTTATTTTAATGAACTGCAAATGCGCTCATTTTTTAAACTTTATATGCGTGTTTTTCCCTCTGTATCTAAAATGAATAATGATCGTCAATTCCATTTTCCAGTGTTGATTTCCAAGTTGATCTTTGTTTTGCTTAGATAGATTATTATAGGTATGTTAAAACGTTTTATAATTGACCAGAAATGCGTAATACATAGAAAAAATGCATATCTAACATCAGTATTGTGTAAGCCGTGGTAAGCATTTTTTTGAGGGGCCAATGCAGTTCCTTTAATGTACCCTTCAATCATAGGGCTATTAAGATATTCGTTAAGAAGCGATCCTTAATTAGGGTATTGGCAGCTAGGTTTGCGATTGTAGTTTTCCGTATTGCTTGTTGTAGTTTGCTGCTATTTATATATCCGAATTGAATGAGTCTTGAAACATACTGTAGGGAATACTTAAGGTGATACAAATAATCTTGCCTGATTGTTTTGCATTGCTTTCGTCAAATGAAAGACGTCTGGACTGGCTTAGCCCCTAAAGGGGGCAGCAGTGGTCCCACATTGAAGTGGACTTGGCAACGCTAGTTCAAATAATTCGGATCTCGGATAACGACTGCCTAATGCGGAGATGATCTAAAGGCAAGTGATTTAAGTGGTGGAGATGTGAACGGCTGTCCCATGGGTTCGTGAAGCAAACATCAAGGATTGCAATCCTGTTGCACTGTTTGGCGCTCTATTGGCATTGTTATCAGCAATAGAACACGGGTATTGGGGATGTAGCCTTCATATTAAATTAAATGGGCAATTAAGTAAAGAAAGCTGAAGAGTGTGCATCAGAAAACATTACTCATTTTCCACTCATTATGTATTTATAGGCGCGGAATGGGTTGGATGGAGTATGGATTACTGGTGAATAAGTAACACAGATTTTCTGATAGCCTACCTTCAGTTCAGCTAAGTGATTGTCTCTCATACATTTACTTGTGAATCATTGACAGCAATAATGAATGACGATCACTCGCAAGTAAACAGAGGTAATGATATTTTCCGTCGGAAGAATATGGTGTTAATGATGAAAGTAAGAGGGCACAAATTATTGCTGATGGATCAGTTTAATTTCGATGTAATTGAGGAGGGAATTGGAGTTATTTCTTGTGAAGTAGAGTGGAGAATTGCGCTACCAACAGAGGCGTTCATTAGCAGGAGTGAACCATGGGCACAAACCTTAATGTAAGGACGATATTAAAAGGCTAGTTAAGAGTCAAATGTGAATTATAACGTTTGCCGAAACCTAGTCAAGGCCATGAGAGTAGTTCAGAGATGTTTTCTATGTGGGTGTGGATGTGATGGATGGAGAGGAATACAAATGGAGATGAACTGGGCATAGTGGATGAGGAGAGGAGTTCGCTGGAGGAAATCAGGTGGAACCTGAGCAAGTGGATGGAGCTGGGTATTTTGGGCAATGAGGTGTTAAATACTTTTGATGGGAGGGGGAATACTGCGTTATCGAGGGAAATGGGTGAATACACGGGCTTTATGAACGGAAACGCCATACTGAAGAAGGAAAATGTATGCACAAATTAGTGGTTATTGCCGTACAATATAAAATGTCCAGCCAAACCTATCTTAAACGTTAGACTAACAGCAATGAAGTTCAGATTCGGTGGCTAGGGATAAATTCCTAGAGTGTAATATTATCCGTGGTATAAAAGGGAGGAATCAGGTGAGATGTTGTGGAATCTGAACATAATAAGAACTATGACGTGATGTTAATCATCTCACTCAAGTGATGATAATGCAGTGCATCGAAACCCGGATCAATTAAAAACATTTTTATGTGGAAAATTGCATCGTCATACTTCTTATTATCCGTGGAATGACAAAATGTAGTAAATATTCGCTGAAGGACAACGCAAGGGTAATGAGAAATGTTCCATCAAGGGTTTCACGGCTTGATCTTGTTGGAAAATATAGAGAAAGGACGATATCAGCACAGAAGTAGCTAGGAATGAGTAAAGGTTGAAAATTTACTATGAATTTTAAGCACTGAGAGGAAATTTGTATGAGAATGGATCCATGAAGCTATGGGAATGTGGAAAATGCATCGTAGACATTTGAGACGATGTGAATGTTGATTTGCAGAGCTTGAATGGAACGTTTTTTCTTTTTGCATTCGCTGTAAGTAGAGCGTGAATAACAGGTGGTCGGAGAAATGAAAAGTTGGTGCTTGGTAGGATGAATGCTGTGTGGTGTGGAGAAGAGAATGCTTTTGTGAGATATGGAGTTAAACCAGGGGGAAAGGCTACGCAGAATCACACCTGAAGGAAGGGTGAGCATGTTCTCAATGTACTTGCAAAATTAAGAAGCATTGATGCAGGCGATGAATGACATGATGATGCTTCCGCGGCGTCTAACTCAGGTGAATTCTTTTCGGACTCACACCGGGTTAGGTTTTCCATAGCGGCCGACGCTACATATCTTCTTGAGAGCTGATATTACCGGGTGTCAAAAGTTGTCAGTTTATATCATCTTCCATTCAGGTCATGCCCGCTGTGGTTGGCGAATTCGTGTTCTTTTATACGCCACTTTGAGAATAGGATCCCAAGTTTTACTGAGCCGGAATCATTGGTTCCTGTTGGAGTTGTTGGATCCCATGCGGATTTCAATGACCTCTTTGGTGATCAGATACCCCATTAAGCGGCAGAGCATTTTAGCATCCTCCCATTTTATGGCATGTTGGAGATTAATTGAATGTTCGGCAACAGCCGGCTTCTCTGGTTGACACAGTCGAAAGTTCCTTTGGTACTCATCCGACAATCCGACAATCACAGTGGAAATGACCTGAACGGGAGAGCACATACATAAACAGATAACTTTTGATATTCCTGAAGATGATAGAAACGTCGAACTTCCATCGAAACGTCGATTACCATGGTAAACCTAAACCTTCTCCATTGATGCAGTCGTATGGGAGAGGACATATATCTGTTGGATTAAAGGAATTGACTTGGCCTAACATTGTAGTAACATTATGCCATAGATCGGAGAGCACTAAATGGAGGCGTGCACCCACGATGTTATGTTTGGCTTTGGTGGTCATAGTCAGTCGGCCGAAACGTCTAAACTCCTGCTCCCCCCGGGGCGAGGATGAGCGCTGAATTAGCGCGTCACCGCGGTTCATTATGTGACTCAAACTCGAAAAATTCACGTCGGTTTCCCAATTCACAGTTCCCAATTCACAGATCATCTGAAAGCGTTACCTTAGCCCATCTTATTCTGCTTGATGTCAGCGACGTAGGCTGAAGATAAAATGGACGATTCGAATCAGAAACGACCAAGCGAACAGAAGAATGCAATTGGAGAAAATTATAAGGAGCACTATCAGTAAGATAGACATGGCAAGGAGATCGGACTCAGTCAGACGAAGGTAGACACATTTAAAATCTTACCGAAACTGGAAACAAGAAGGAAATTTAAAATCACTTTGTCTAGAAAATTAGCCCAAATTTAGAGTGGGCACGGAAACTGCAATAGTTATTGAAATAGAATAGGAAATGCGGAAGATGATCTATGAGAAGATTGTTTTTTGTTTTTGAAATGTTTTGTTCGGAACGAATGGAAAATGTTTTTTTTCTGTAAAATGAGGGGTGAACCTTGGTGCACACCCTCAACTGTAATTTATGCTACTAAACCGGGAGAGATTCGAATGGATCTCTCCCCTTTATTATTATTCAGTAACACAAGGAATAATCGAAGGGAAAACTCCTCGAGGAAAATTGTGGGCAAATAGGTATATAGACCAGCTAAAACGGAATATGAAACAGAAGAGCCTCAAGGACATAAGGGAGTAAGCAGAGGACAGGGTGGAGTTAAGGGCTCCAGTTAACCTCCAGTTAACAGTTAGTCCAGCTACGTATTGAATGTTGATTCTTTGAACCTTAGACGGAAGCTGGTTACAAAAATATAAAGACTGAGAACTTCATGCGATTTGTGGTTGTACGTTTAAGCAGAGGAGAGGGTGGAGTTAAGGGCTCCAGTTAACCTCCAGTTAACAGTTAGTCCAGCTACGCATTGAATGTTGATTCTTTGAACCTTAGACGGAAGCTGGTTACAAAAATATAAAGACTGAGAACTTCATGCGATTTGTGATTGTACGTTTAATTTAGTACTTTCCTCACAGCGGCACAATACGCAACATCATTCCGTTAATCAATTGACAATAGCACTTTTGACAACTGAAAATAGATAAACTTGACAATAGCCCCTTTTTTCATTTCGCTAAAACCAGAAATCTGTTGGCATAAGTTGTTTGCAGGATCGTTTCGAAGAAAATAAGAACTATTTTGCTAAATCAGTTGGGTGATGAAACAAAGTAGCAAAATCATTCACGGGATTAAATACCGAAAATGTGGTAGAGAAGTAAGATGGTAGATATGAGCCTAAGAATTGAAGGAATTGTTTTGAGACTTGAATTGAATTGGTGTATGGTCATGGAGTGTGTCTAATAAACAGGGATGTGAAGATAATGGTGGGGAAAAAATGTGTGTTGGGAAAAACAGTTCCCGGGAAAATATTAAGGGTGGGAGATTTAACGGGTTTAAACGTTGAATTTTGGTTAAAAGATTGCTACTTAGTGTTTGTGAAATTCACAAACACCAGAAATCTTGTTGTACGAAATAAATAGAGGAATGAATGATTACGATAATTTTGTGTCTGGTAAACGATCGTAACCGTTAGTGGGAGAGTAGTGGCAATGGCAATTACTCTTTCAAGTAATTTTGAATGTGTTGGCTGGGATGCGGGATGGGATGAATTGTGCGTGGGTAATTGAAAAGTTAATGAAACTCTTTATTCAAAACGATATTAATTGTGTATTCAATCAATGGCTTGGAGGATAAACATGAAATCATATGCCGAGGAAAGCTATAGTTGTTTTATGAATCGAGGAAATAATCAGTTATTGACTGCTACGTGAGAGTGTTAAATAAATAAGATGAGTGACTGGGAACTTCGGTTTTTGAATGTCCGGTATTCATAAAGGGTGGTTCTTTGCTATTTATTCAACTCAGCGCTGTTGTGGATAAACGCTTGAGGAGAGGATGAATAAATATGACAGGAAGCTTATAGATAAATGATACAAACGAGCTCTCCCGTCTCAATCCCATCATACGACTGTGGTTGGTGAGATGACATTCTCATTTAGTCGGACGCAGGAAGGGAAGCAAAATGGAATTTTTATTCGCTCTGGATTGAAAGAGGAATTCCCTGGTGAAATGTAAAAATGAAAAATACCGCCGTATACATATAAAAATAAACCCACATTTTAGATGTTTCCAGTTATATTTCACTGGTTCCAGGAGTGCATTCTACTTTTCGTCCCAGGGAATTGGTAGAAAGGAGAGAATTTTGTTCCCTACTTTTTCCAAAGAAGATACCTTCCTCTCGTCCAACTTAAGAAGTAAAGTAATTGCCTTATAAATGTCATTCTCCAACTCAGTCCCGGTGACATTTTTATATTATGTAAGATTTCAGCTTTGAAAGCATCACCGATCCTCATTATACGACATGTACTCCTCGGGAAAGCGCAGTGAAAAACGACTAGAGTCGAGGGAGGAGCTTCGCAGTAATTCCTTAGAAGCATCTGAGAGATAGCAACTGGATCTGGAGAGCGGTGACTTCGTCCAAAACCTAATCTTTTTTAAGGGCATGGAAAGAACGCACGCGGTCCATATGGGTGAAACGGTGATGTAATTATACATGCGAGTGATTTTTGTGCGGAAGTTAAATGATTGTGAATCATGGTAGGAACATTTGGGTGCATTGGAAGTACTTGATTGCTGAAGAAACAGAGTTAAAAATGAAAAAGGTTTTTCGTTGGTATTTGGAGTGCAACAAGAATGTGTTTCAATGAAACGGAGGTGAAAAAAGCTGTAAAATCCACCACAGAGTGAGGTTGGAAAGTTCTAGCTTGACAAAGGTTTTTCCATTGAGTTGTGTTATATTGAGTGACTACGAGGTTCATTATTATGTCAACTTGTGGTAAAGATGTGATGAATCGGTTGATAAGTGATCGGGCCATGAGAAAATGTGAATAGCATGATTCTACAGTGATAGAGGGTTATGGGTGACAGAGACCTACGTTTGTTTCATCATGCTGAGATTATGGATGTGGTTCATCCAACCATTTGATGTTAAATCTCATTTTGGTATAACTAAAATACAGTATACTGTACTAATAGTGTCAGAGGAAGTGGCTAAGATGAGAAACGATTGGGTACTAAGGTAAAAGGTAGCTTGCATCATAAATGTGTTCTCCATTTTCTTTTGTTATACCATGCCTTCTCAGAGGGGGAGTAGTGCTAATGGTAACCTTGGAATTTGTAACAATACCTACCTGAAAACTCCGCAGAATAAGTCCGACAAGTGTTTTTTCTTGAGAAAAGATAATGGGACATTTCTTTGATTGGTTTATTTACCGACTGGTTATGCGATAGGAAAAATTTAATATATATTTCCCCACCTTTTTGCAGTCACACTGCTGCCAGTCTTAATAGCTTTTTGCCACAAATGTATTATTACAGGATATTCACTATTGTTGACGCACCAGTACCAGTTCTTATTGATTGCTGCATCACTCTTTTCGATAAATAAGCCCCTATAAACGGCAACTATGAAGATCAAATGGGATTTATTTACAAGCATGTTTTCAGGTATTTGCATGCGCGTATTATTTTTTCTAGAATATAAATGGGGTGCGAAGTACCATTGTTGAGGCTTTCGTTTCTTCTTTTGCACGTGGATCGAATGTTCCCGATGCGCAGTCCTGTTTTTCCTGGGCGATGTGCAGCGCGAACTATATAGGTCTAGCACACGTAATTGCTTCCGCAAATTGCAACCGGCAGGCAGCAGCAGCAACGCCACTCGGGGGATGCGTACGGGGAGGGAAGGAGACGACGACATAGCGGAGAGCACCGGAAGCTGTGAGCGATCGTCAACTACTCTTTCTCCACTTCTCTTCCTTGGTCGGGCATTTTTCTGAAACGCGTAGGCATTCAGCGAAGCTCCTTTACTTTTAGGTCCTTTTTGCTGTAGGAAAGAACCGGCAGGACTAATGATTGAGAGAATCAGCCTCGAAAAGTGAACATAAATCATCCTTAGTAAAATCTTACCATCCCAATTTTTTACTTTGCTATGAAGTGTTCATAGAAGAAGATTGTTTAATCAATTGAGTAGAGATCAATCCTGGTCTGCTAATAAATGATTGCATAACTTTCCTGCTAATCCCTTTCGGAGAGGGCTTGTTAAAAAAAGACGAAGCATTAATAAAATAAATTCTCACTTGTAGGTGATGAATGTTCTGGAATTTCGACTTATTATTATTTTGTGGATTCCAGAGAAAAAGAATGAAAGCGGTGCTCCCATGATTAGGTTTAAACAGTAATGCAGTTACACAACAAAATAAACAAACTAAACGTAAAATTTACGCTGGCATTTTAAAACTTCACCATTTAGTGAATACTTATAACATTCCATCAGTTATTTTTATTCTTAGAATGACTCAGTGACATCGTATGCACATAAAAATGGCTTTGGTCGTCACCTGCTAGATTTTTTCGATATTGGTTTGAGAACAAAACTCAGTAAATTTCACTTTTGGAAATGTAGTGATTAGTATCATCTTTATCTGTCGGGGAACTTAAGTAAAAACAACTTGGTAATGTCCACAGAATAGTTTATTTGCGGTAAAACGTTTTTCGACGTCAAAGTGTCATCTTCAGGTATAATGACGCTTTGACGTCGAAACGTTTTATACGGCGAATTAACTATTCTGCGGATATTACTAAGTTGTTCTTACATATGTTAAATTGATGTTCCGCCTCATCTCGCCAAACATCGTTGAAAATATCTATTGGGGAAACTGAAAAATTACAGTCTCTGAATGCAGTCTTAATTTAATCTGTCAGATTTACTTTTGTCGGGAGCAATATCCATTCTCTTAAAATTTCATCCAATATTATGTATGTTTCATCTGTCAATTGCCAGAAATTCATGAAGTATTAGCCTTTATTCACTGTTTTTACGCCAACTATTAATGCCAATGGATGCATAGTGTAGAGAAGAATGTACCGAATGTGTTTGGATGTGTATCACTATAGCAAAGTGAACAAGATATATGAAACTGAATCACAGTTTAAGAAAACAGGTAAGTAAAACAAAACTTTAGGTCAGTATTTTCCCTCTATGATATATGGTGTAAATTTTGTGATGAAAATACTTTAATGAACTACCTAAAATGGAAATAGATGATTTTTAGATTGTCTGCAGTAACATAAAAAATTTCACGTACTATTAAATTGATGATGGCATATGTGAAGAGACCCGGGACAAATCTTCCGTGTTCTCGGAATAGTAAAGTGCTCCCCCCACAGGTCATCAGCCCCGCTCACTCGCTCCGATTCCCAGGGATCCATTCATTCCGAGGATTCAAGGGTCGAGGTCGCGCGGTGGGGAAGTGTCAACCTCCCTTGCCTTGGGGGTCCGCCGCAAGGCTGGGCGGAGTGGAGAGGGGGGCGGATTTGGGATTTCAAGCTTCCGATTGGCCGTTGACAGCCGTTGAGGGGGAGTGAGCCGGCTCGCTTGCTTCAGAGGGCGGCTGTTGAGCCGGATTTCGGCGTGGGAGGGTGTGAGGGGGCGAAAGGGGCGGAATAACGCCCACAGTGCACCCTCCCCCCTACGAGTTCCGATTCACGGAATGCTTTGTTTGTTCACTCATTGAAAGAATGTTGAATAAAGACGGGGAAATTGCGCTCTTAGGCTAACTTAAGGCCACTGACGCGAATATACATGCAATAAAAGGAAACGTAGTTGCTCGAACACTTGCTTGTCTAGGTAACCCCTGAGGCATTATTAAAAAAATCGTGGAGGGCTGGAATCAGAACAATCATAATCATATGCCAGTTTTAAATCTTGCAAAAAAGTAAGTTCAGGTTTAGGGTAGGATAAATGTAAAATCAGTTCACCTATTATTTGATGCTCAGAATTTCGCTCAGATAACTCACCTGAAGGAACGCAACGTAGTTCATCTGCATTCATATTCTATGATACTTTGATGTTAAAACTCTAAATCATGATATAAGAGATATTTGGTTTTCCGAAAATAAATAGATATAGACTTCGTTGACTACCTAATGTACGATGCTGGCTCAGGATCAGGTGCAGTGTATATATGATGATCACGATGCAATATATTAAAACACGTGTCATAATCGTAAAACAAATTACGAGGTCTGTGTATTAGCATTTTCCGAGAATATTGGTTCACCTTGGTTGTGCTGTTTGATTGTCGTTTCGTAGTCCTCAATTCATTTCGTATTGCGTCTAGTGAAACTCAACGCACTCAGTTTGCATTCGTACGCGATGTAACGCTACATTGTGTGGTTGCGGTCACTGCCAACCTCGAGGTCACTCTTTCAAGTGCGAGAAACACTGCGGGCGTCCCTCTCGAGGGACCTCTGTGGTCCGCTGCCTGCCTGGAGGTCGAAGGGGAGAGGGAGGCGGGGGGGAAGGCACTCACTCACCTGTAGAGCATCCTCTCCTGCCGGTCCGCCTCCATGTAGATGCGGTAGTACATGCAGAGCATGATGACGCCCGGCAGCCAAAAGGAGACGGATGAAGAGAGCACGGCGTATGCCCTGTTGACCACGAACGTGCACACGTCCGGCCGCTGGTCCCGGAACTTGGCGGCTTCCTCCGTCGTGTACCACCCGAGGAAGATGGGCAGGAAGGAGACGGCGGCGGGACTGGCCCACACGACGGCCAGCATGAGCACCACCGTCCTCCGCGTCATGCACAATGGGTACTCCAGGGGGCGCACTATGGCGTAATACCTGTCCACGGAGATGCAGCACAAGTGCAGGATGGAGGCCGTCGAAAAGTACACGTCGAGGGAGTTCCACACGTCGCACATGAGCGGTCCGAACAACCACCGACCGGTCAACTCGACAGAGGCGTTGAATCCCATGGCCCAAATGGCCACCAGCATGTCCGCCAGAGCCAAGGACACCACGAAGTAGTTGGTGATGACCCTCAGCTTGCGGTGTCGAACCACGCTGACGATCACCAGCAGGTTGCCAAACAGGGCGGCCACGATGATGAAGCCCATCGCCGTGGATTTGAGCACGACGCCCAAGAAAGCCTCCCAGCCTTCGAACAGAGACTCGCCGGCACCGTCGGGGTCCGCGGCCGCCGCGTCCTCGGGCAGTGCCGTCGAAGGGTCGGGCGATTCTGTGGTCGTCGATGGCGGGGTGGCCGTGGAGTCGGTGGTGGTGGACTGGGCCACGATCGCCTCGCTGTCCATCGCCGCCGCTCTTCTTGGGTCGCGCCGAACAGCGACCCGAGCAGGTCATCCGCCAAGAGGGAACCCCTGTGGCCCACCGACGCCCAGGGGCCGGCCTCTCATCGGGGGAGAACGTCTCTGGGGACGGAGGCTCTCGCTGGGGTGCTCTACCGGTTGAAAAATGCTTTTGAGGGACTAGCTTAATTATGGGCGTCACACTGCAAGTGCCATCCTCTCCCGTTGACGATGACTGAGCGAAGGTGGAGAGTCACCCGCGTCTTGCTCAGAGAAGGATAGTCCTCAGGAGGCAAGAGACACTGATTCGCCAACTATACAATATGGTTTGATTCCTTTCATTATCTCATTTGGCATATATTTTTACGGCTTGTGTGGAAATGTATTCGATACATGGATACTTAAGAATTTGCCTTCACCTTCATAGAGGGACACTGATATCCTCGATGGGAATGTCGGCATTTTCCCTCGCGAGTAGTGTTATGAAATACTGTAGTCTGAAATAACTCCTTCATTTTTCGGAACCCATAGCAATCGCGTTCGTTTTCGCATTCCTTTTGCATTCTGAGCCTCAGTTTAAATCGATTCCCACATGCCCTCGGACGTAAGGCTTCCTTCGCCCTCCATGACTTGCTAGTGGTCGCTGACGTCACAGGAATCCCTCTCCTCCTTTGAAATCCCATCCGAAGGGACTTCCGACCTGCCACCTCTGCCGACCGACAAGACGACGAAATTTCACACCACTGACACGGATTACATTGTCGCAATTCAAAGAAAGCCGCGGGCGTCTTTAAGATCCTCCTCCTACTCGCAGTTGGGCAACGCGTCGACTTCAGAATGCGTTTTTTTGGCCGAGGCCGCGACTCGTGGAAAACAATCCCTCTGCTATGACGCTCGGAATTGGTATTGTGTGCTGGAAGCGACAGCAAGAAGTGGGACGTCAGCAACCGTCGAACAGATAATTCGGAATCCGAAGTTCAGAATCCAAACCAGCGCTCTTGGGAATGCGGCAACCAATTCACTCAATCTTTTCGGGGGTCAGCCGTGAGGTGCGATGCGAAAAGATGAACAACTGACAGTTCGAAAATTGAATACTCGATTGAACTACTGGCAGTTAATTCAATGATGCTTGCTCCTTTGTCGTCACGCGAAAGAGTCTGCCGTATCCGAATCGAGGAGAGGGGGATTACCCTGCGAGACGCAGTGGGAGGATTAAGAGAGGTCACGGATTCCGCAGCGCCAGGAAAGTGACCTTTCCCTCGCCGAATGAACCGAGCACTGCCGCCGCCAGGAGTCCCTCGGAGGCGGCTTCCTCGTCCCGGACAGGGGCAGGGGTGGGAAAGGTCGGAGGGCACCGCGCGGGGTGTCTCTCTTCAAAGTCTTTTATCCTCCCACGCATGCGACCCCCTTCTCAGCGATCGTGCGTAGGTAAGCGAAGCGGTAAGGGGGAGGAGGTGTTGTGAAGGGTCGCCGCGACCCCCTTCTATGGCGCACTCCCTCTCCCGTCACTCTACTCGTGCGGGGTGCCGGCCCTGGCCGGCCCTCGCGTGTCGCACATTCCCATCCACACACGATTGTCCTCGCCCGAATCACACTCACTCACTCGTCACCACTTTGCTTCTTCCGGTCTCCGTGATCCTCCCCGAGCATGAGGATGCTCTATGATGATGATGTCACGCCGCTGCATTGTGGCGCGTGCCTCTTCTCGCGTCCACGTACCAGTGGTGCCTCTGGTGCGGGTGGTGTGTTTGTCGGTGGGAGGGAGAGAGAGAGGTGAGCAGTGAAGCGCGCAGGAGGAGAGAACCTTCGCTGCCTTCGCTGTCCGAGCGTGCAGTGCGAACGCTTCGTCCTTGTCGCGTGGAATCCTCGCGAGGGAGAGAAGAAGAGTGCGCGCGGCGAGCTTCCTCCCCTCCCACTCCACCCACTCCTCCCACTCCTCCCACCGCCTCTTCACCACTCCACCTCCTGTGGCGGCGGCCCGGGACACACACACACAGTGGGATGGGAGAGGAGTAGTAAAAGAAGGGAGTCGCGTTGTCCGGGAGACGGTCTCCGATGATGACAGCTAAGCGATGCGATTATGAGTGGGTTATGTGGTGTATGGAGGAAGGGAGAGAGAGCCCTGTAGTATTATTATATGAAGTAGGTATGCGAGGCTGTCTCTCTCTCCCTGCCCGGTTTGTTGTCGTCCGGGAAGAGAGCGTTTCCCGGGAGACGGAGATCAGGAGCTCTCTCACTCCCTCCCGTCGCACTCGCGTGTCGGAGAGGCACTGCAGTGGACGGAGGCAACCGTGGACCGTGTCCTCTTGTGTCCGCGCCCGTGTGTCCGTCCGTCCGCGCGCCGGTGTGTGGTGTCCGTGTCGGCGCGCGCGTGTGTGTGTGACTGTTTGGCCGTGTGTGTTCGTAGGAGGCGCCACTATATCTCTCCCCAATGAGATGCGACCCCCCGCTCCCCTCCAAAAGTGCCCGTTCCCCCGCGCCCCGCGTGGCGGAGGGAGGAGGAAGGAGCCGGCGCCTGCGCGGTAGAGGCGCCACCTCGTCTCGGGTGCCAGAGTGCGTGTGCTTATGACGGTGGGAGATGGGGAGGTGGGGAGGAAGGGGGGCGCTCTCCTCTACACTCTCTTTTTCCTTCTTTCTCCCCGTCGTGGTCTCCCGGGCAACACGGGGTACTGTGCGTGGGTGGCTGGGAAGGAGGGTGGGGGGCGTAATGAGGTCTTCTCCGTTTCCGACGCGCTCGTTCACCCGGAGAGTCAAGAGCCGCCCGCGTGCGTGCTCCGTTGTTGTTTTTTTTAATACGAGGGGGGTGAGGGAGAGAGTGTCTGCGTAAGTGTGGGCGGTAGAGAGAGAGAGGTGTCGGGTATGCGGGGGGGTCTTTTTCTTTTGTTTGCGTAGGGAGAAGGGATGGAGGCGGGGAGTGTGGGGAGAATCAAGGAAGCACTCGACCCATTGACCGCGAGGAGTGTTATCTGCCTCTGTATTGCTAGCTGGCGGGAGTGAGTGAGGGCAATCTGCTCACAGCTGGGAGGAGGAGAAGTGGTGGGGGTTGCCCGCCCTCCGCTTGTCCCCCCCCTCCCCTCTCCAATCTCTCCCTCCCCTCCTCTCAGTCCGTCGCCGTTTTCTGAATGGGACGACGATTTTCCTCCCCACCCGCTCCCTCCACCCCCGTTGCCGCTCCGCCCCCGCTCCCTGCGGCACGCGCGCGCCCGCTCCCTCTTCTGACTGAAGCGCGGCGGACACGCGTAGGAGTGCGGCGTCCGGGTGCCGAGGAATGCGTGGTTGGGCGAAGGAGGTGTTATTTGGTGTGGGGATGAAAGTGGGCCTTCCCTTTTTCGCGTGATTGTCTTTTTACTCATTTCGTTTCATTCTACATCTGCATTTGTTGATACATTTTCATTGAGTTCCATATTTTGCTTATGTGGTTACAAAAAAACTGTTTCAGAAGGATGTAACTTTGATGAGGAGTTGGGTGAAAGAAGGTGAATCCCTAATAGTCTCGTGGCTGCTCCAATGAAGCCGTTTAACTATCTTGTTTGGGGTGGGGCGATTTGTGTCCTCGGGCGCGTGGGTGTAAGCGGGCGCCGCCTGGAGTTTTGCAGCGCCAATCATTCCATTAGGCGCGCAACAAACTTTCGGAGGCAGAGAAGGTTTCGTTGATACGATGCTCAACCGCTTCAACCTCGAACCTTAGAGCTACGGCTCACCCGTGCACGGATTTCGGAATTTAAAAAAATCTAGAGGAACCCTGTCGAAGACACGGCCGTGGCATTTACGTTAATTCGTCCTGGTTGGCGGGGAATACTTAGCGGCTGAAGAAGTACTTTTGCCATCGATTACGACACCGCCCGCCGCGTCAACTTTCTGACCTTCCCGAGGCCTTCTAACCCGTTCCACCGCGGATATAGTGGTGCTGATTAGTGGCATATTTGACGCCTTATGATGAGTAGCGTTGCGTGTATTTCCCAGAGATGGGCGTCGCACAGTGGTCCGAAATCGGAAAAAGCCGGACTAAAGTCCAAAATGGCTTCTTTTGAGATAGAGGCTTGAAACTTAACGTAAATACTCATAAATGATTACCAATTATAGATTTATATGCCATTTTACATCAATACGACCCGTTGCTGAGATACAGTAGCCCAAACATGACCAATTTTTCAAAAACACGCGCGATCTCGTTTTTCTTCGAAAATCTTTTAATTTAAGCAGGTGGTGTTGCGTTGGTATGATTTTTATGGAATAAAAAACGCAATATGCCTTTGACCTAGTGCTTTGACTATATTTTCCATGACTTTTGAAGATTTTGGCTCTCATCTGTCTGGTTTTACAACGCAAAAAGGCGTACTCGTTTTTAACGTGAAATTTGACATAAAGTAGACATTATCTTTCGTTTACAAAATATATAACTCGGGAAATTTATATCACAGTATAAAATAGAGATTTTTAAGGATACTAAGCATAAATCTTGGAAAAAAGTTTGCGACTAAGGAAATGAGAGCGATTTTTCGATCGTGCGTCAAGGCTTTGCTAGTCCGGTCTAGTTCTCGGAGTAATCTACTGGTTAAAGGTAGGTTATGATGAAAGTCAGAGAATATCCAACAGACTCTAACCCATGGATTGCCATATCTACCTCTAGTATTTCTTTCTTCATCTCAGCATTAGTCCTACCTTTCTTCATCCCATCAATAAAACCTATTCTCTTCCTTTCCCTTCCCCGCTTACCCAGCATCCTACCCTTTATCACGGCCTTCAGCAAACCAACACCCCTCATTACCCCTTCCAGCCACCTACCCTGCCTTCCCCTAATCTCATCCACAAGGTCCCTCTCCTCAAGCACCATGTCAAGAACTTCCTCATTTGTCTAACAAATAGAAAAATAAACGTGTCACGGCACTCTATGCACAAGCTCTTTACATAAGTCGTAGTTTTCATGAACAAAAACTGTTTTATTACGCGCTGAGGTTCTAGTATATTTTTCTTGGCTGTAAGGGCGAGCTCACAGATATTGAGACTCCATTCAATAGGGGTGCTGGTGGCTGGGATGCACAGGAACTTGCGCATCACATGCGAAAGGGATCGTGCAAGTGAGAAGACGGAACTGATGCAACATCAGCATGGCATAGAGTTCTTGAGCAATTCATAGCTAATCTCCCAACTGTTTATTTGTAGGACTTATCCACACCCTTATCAACTGCGTTGCCTGGACCTAACTGGGCCAGATAATATCAGCTCATTTTCCCTAATGTAGCCACATTGTAAGAGTTATGTGTTCACTTTTTGGCGTCTGCATTTCTGCGGACCCACGGCGCTTGTCTGGCCCATCTCGATGTCTGTGCTTGGACGATAATACACTATGGTGATACGCCTATAACCAGTCAGCCTCATTCCGTGATTGAGAGGAATCAATTTGGCAGTCCTTTGAATTGTGTGTTTTGAGATCATAAATTTTCGTATTTATTATTTTTACCTCTCACAAATATTGAGATAACAGTAACTTATTAATTTACTCATTCTCCGAAGGAATAAACTGGTGGTAGAAGCCAGTAAGTTTTCAGCTATGCTACTTATTGTATACATTGTCCTTTTCATTTACAACCATAACTACTTTGAAGGATATTTTTAATGTTGTACGTGATAACAATGTATGGAATCCAAAATGTTAATTTCGTTGTAATTTTAAATTCTCTCGTAATTTATGGAACCATCTCTTAAAAATGCATTCATCTTTCCCGCAAAAAAACGGAAGGTGCTCAAATTGTTTTTGCACATCGCCAATTTTCCAAATGATTTGACGCTACATTGACTCTATTTGTGTTTTGCCGACAGCGAATAAGATACGCGAAGAATCTGACGAAGAGAGTGACAGTGACAGTGAGGAACAGCATGACTCAGTGTATTACACGGAAAATTTTGTCGTAAATTTATTCATGAATACTCTCAAAGTTACACTGCACATGCGCACGCCAATATTCGGCAATTTTCTGTAAATACGAAAACTCTTTCAAATAACTGCGGAACTGGCCGCGCAGTAACTTTAACGGAGTTACCCGCTGATGGTCACACAATTGTACGAAAACTCTGTAAATTCTTCGTGAAACTCAGTCAATTATTGGCTTTTCTTCGCACATACGCTTTGACCATCACCATCACGTTCTCGCTGTATGTCGCACCTCGAATATTGTACTATTATTTAATAAATAGGTAATTTCGACGTCGGAACTGCGCATCTCGACACTTTATTACCTTTTTGCTTTTAATTAAGAAAGGGATTCGTAGACTATGTGAGATATATTACGGTCAAAATGAACGATTAAATATTTTTTTATCGACGATAGGGAAATCCATCACTTCGTTTTTTCTAAATAACTTTATTTGATGTTTCGTTGACATATATTGATGATTTATGTATAGTTATATTTAATTGGTGCCGCGTGATTGATATTTATCAAGCGTCAATTGTTTACTCGGTGCATTCGTTGCTTCACTCAGAGTTTCAGAGCGAGAGGATTACACCCGATTTCTTTATAATTTACATTGGCTAATTTATGGAGGTTTGGTCGTCTTTTTTAAGAAACTCAACTTCCTATGAATTATTTAAGTTGTCAATAACCAATCAAATATATTTATAATTTACGATATCTGTACGAACTACCCCCAAAAAATAAGAAGCTCGACCGAATATACGTAAATTATAATAGTTTTCGCGTATAAATAAGACCATTAGGAGAATATAAAGAATAATAGGCGTAAAAATAACTAGAATCTGAGGAATATATCAGTAGGCCATACCATGAGTTGGGAACTTTACGCCATGTTTCGCCAAATCTCTTTTACTGAGCGGTAGTCTAGTGAGGAGCTCGCTCGCCTTGCTTGTGAACGATCGTGGTTTCGATCCTCCATCGGAGAAATTTTTGGTGAACGATTTTTTTAAAGTCAGAACTTTTTTTTTTTAAACTCATTAATTGTAATATTTTCTTACACAGTGATGGATGGTCTATTCAGATCGTTATTTCTATCTCTAGTTTCGGACTTTTTCTACGGTGAAGATAGTTTCGGTGACTCTGGGCTGATGCACTGCTACATAGGGATCCTGACCCGTTCCATCGTGAGCAAGCGTGCTTGTTCTTGCAATTCTTTCAATTTATAGGTATGGCTGAAGTAATTTCCGGGTAATTACAGCAATTGGTGTGCGCTATTCCATATCATGGCTCTTAGGTCCCGCAGAAATATCTTTTCTGCTTGTTCTTTTCGTACAGAGAATACACTATTAATGGCAGCACAAAAAGTTCTGTTCTCGGCCGTCAGCCTATCAGCGCCCATTGCATGAATATTTCCTGCTGTAGTTTACGAAAAAAAATAACATTGGACCTTAATGCGTTTCACATTATGAAAAACTTTCGCTTTTTACTTTTAATTTTCAACCATTTAATATAGCGTAAATTACAATATAGTTCTACCTCAACTTTACCGTCAAGAAATTATATACATTCCAGTTATATGTATACAAACTATCTAACAAAAAAGTAATAATGTATTATTAATGAGAATTTATGAAGATGTATTGTTAAATTTTACACAAAATATTTTTTAAATAATTATTATTCAAATTTTCGTCAATACGGTTATTTAGACCGTGCGCAACAACTGACATGCCAATAGCCCTCTTGACGTATTAGGGTTTAAAGAATTATAAAGGATTACATTTCATTTGGGCAAAAAATAAACGAATGCTACTCTCCTAATATTACATATTTAGCTTGAACAGAAATTTTATTTGTTAAAACTTGCTAATTTTCCCTCCGTTTTTAACAACCTGACCGAAACTTGTTATCCGGAGGTTAGAACGCACGTTAGTAGACATAAAGCCGCTCTAGTCCCAATAAATTGAGCAAATTAATATTTCACAAGGTATAAAATTCTCCAATGGCCGTAATAAATTGGCACCACTCGTCAAAAAATACGCCACAATTGCTGTGTTGGTTTGCGGAAAAAAATGGGGGAAAAATCCACGCCAGTGACCAACCACAACCTCTCGACCAGAAAAACCCCTGTGGTGGTTTACGGGAATGTTACTTCCTCGCCAGGGACAACCACAGACACACACAATCAACCCGAATAGGGATACTTCGCTGGGCTTATGAGACCCTGCTAAGGAAGCCTGGGTTACACACACACACACTCAACCCAAAGAGGGATTCTTTGCTGGGCTAATGAGACCCAACTAAGAATGTCTGGGTTATGAACACAAACACACTCACAAGCACTCAAGAACTCACTCACTCACACACTCAACGGGCCCAACTTCTGGGAGAATCTAGCTCAACAGAGCGTTGTCAAGAAACGGCACAAAAACAAGAAAAGACTAGGGTGAGGTTTTTCCCTAGTTTTAAAATAAAATTTCAATGGAAATATACTCATCCACTCGGATACGTTCTTGTTGATTTCGCACCTTTTTCTTCCTGCGCACTCTGTGTGACTCACCACTATGCCTCACCTACGTTCTTTTTGTGTTGTGGCAAACTCTGGTGCAAAATAAAACCTATGGAAACCACGCTCAGCTAGGCAGCTGAATGTACTTATGAGGCTGGCAGTGGGAAGGAAGAGGAAAGGTTGACAAGACGAACTAGCATGGAAGCAGAAATCAATCCAAAACGCATCTTCTCGAACAATTTGTCAGTATTTTTCGACTGCAGGACTTGGTATTGAAATCCAAGTCGCACCGCGCCGCCACCGTTAAGGAGGTTCTGTGGTTTCACCCAACTTGAGAGAATTTATTCAAACTCCCTAAAAGTATTATTAATATTGCTCTAAAGCTACCTGCAAAATTTCAGAATTATTTACCACATTTATTTTTATTTTATTTTTTAAAGATATTTGATCGAGAGTTGGGCATGAAATTACACGTTCTTATGCCTTTTCTACTGCATCCTGCAAGTTATGCATCTACATTCAAGTACCTTACCCGTGGTGCCAATTTCACACGATCTGCAACGCGCGCGAGGGATTTATTCAAGCGCTCGGAGCAAGGAGAGTCCTCTACTCTCCTTGGCTCGGAGTAAAAATCTGTTACATATACATTTTTCTATCGATGATATAAATTATTATACATTGAATAATTAGAAAAGGTTCTCTCTGATGAATAAAGCTTTGCGTTCCCATAGCATCCCGTGTAATTTCATGCCCACTTCTCGTTCAGATATCTTAATAAATCTGCGGCAAATAATTCTGAAAAAAATCAGGTAGCTTTATGACAAAAAAATTAATGTTTCCAGCAAGTTTCATCGAATTCTCTTAAGTTGAGTAAAACCACCGAATCTCCTTAAAATGACCAGCGACGGAGCGGCGCAGTTTTTACCTCGGGGGCAGCGGCGTGGCTTTCATGGCCGGCGGCGCGGCGTAACCGGCGCGGCGCTCATATTTAGTATTTCCTCTGGGCTTTTCGGTCGACATATGAAATTTTTCTCGCTACACCATCTCTTATTTTTGATTTGCCTCCAAAATATTGTGGGTATATAGTTTCTTTTTGCTTAATCACACAGGAATGTGGCTAGTTAATTATCTCATCATGTTGTATAATGGCGTATCCCATTGGTTCACTAATGACAGGTATGTCTACGTCATGGACGGTGTCCTCCTTAGTGCATACACTTTCAAAGAAGTAATTTAATGTGATGGCTATTCCAATACTGTTAGTGACCACTTCGCCATTTTTGTCCGACTGCAAGACTTCACCGTTCACCCTGAAGTTCTCTAGTGCATGACCAAAATGATTTAGGGGTTTCATCTTATTCATATCAATTCATTTAGCACTCTTACTTGAATTTTCGTAGAGCAATACGCACTATTTTCTTTGTTTCTGAGCGTTGAATAATGTAGGTTTCTCTTGCCTTGAGTTTCGTCGTTTTGTCACCACATTTGTTGTTGTTGTTAGGTATATTATGTTTATTCCTCTGCCTCTTGAGGTATCGTCTTACGTCGTTATTTTACCAGTGAAGTTCTTTGATCTCATGTTTCAGATTATTGGAATATATATTCATCGATTCCTTTGAATGGAATTAAATTCTGGAGTGAAATAATGAAAAAGATGAATATGCGAGTAAAATAGTGATAACATAATACATAATGTTGCATGCTAACCGGATTGACAGGTGGTGGCTGCGTCAAAATCATTTGTAAAATGGTAGATAGCACAGATGAGAAAATGCGATTCTGTCGGATGAAATAGGTCATGATGGCGGCACGCCTCTTATGACAGGCACAGGCGAAACGGAGTTTGCATTGTTCTCATCCTCCTCCCCCTTCCCCCCCCCTGTTTGCAGACTCATTAAGACGAAACGGGATTCACTCGCGCGTTTAAGTGTTGAATCAAAAAATCGAATTCATGTACAGCTTATTTTTACCGCGTTTTTATTAGTTCGGTTTCCGTCATCTCTGTCTGTCTGCCCGAGTGGAATATTGCAACCGAGTTTCCCGATCTAATTTTCCGATCAGCTAGAGACTTGAAATTTTAACCATAGCTCAGAAGTGGATGACAATGCAATGTTAGATACATACTATAACAATTAATTAATTAATTAACGATTAATTAATTAATTAATTCCACACACTGTCAGCTGAACAGAATCTGAAATACATCTGGAATTCCCTGTGTGTCCCTGTCAGAGTTTCATCAAGATGTATAAAATCGATTGGAAACTTTCACCCGGGCATAAGACTAAAAAGCAGAAAATAATTAGTTAATTAAATATAAAGATTTTTTTAATATACCACGTTTTTAAAACGGACTAAAAAGTATAAAATAATTTTCCCTGGGCCCTTCTAAATGTTTTTGGGGTGAATTTTTAGTGGCTATGGAGATATTTGTAAGACTTGAAGAGAAAAACGTGGGGCGCAGGCAGTAGATAATAGAAGTAGATAATCCGGATGAATTCACAACCAATTTCAGTGCATTGCAAATGGAATGTACTGTGGGAGTTTGCTCAACGACACCTGATCCCTTTACTCCTCCTTAATTATCATGGGTTGCCTGCACCCCACGTTTTTCTCTTCAAGTCTTACAAATATCTTCATAGCCACTAAAGATTCAACCTCAAAAATTTAGAAGGGCCCAGGGAAAATTATTTTATACTTTTTAGTCCGTTTCAAAAACGTGGTATATTTAAAAAAAATATTTAATTAATTATTTAGCGTGAGAATCCTAACTTCCCTCGGAGTAAAAAAACGTCGTTAAGGCGTACCACGTGTACCACGTACCACTAGTTGCAGTGATAAGAGCTATTGGTATTGGCACTCGTTTGTTAGTAAATCGTACAATGGGTTTGGGGCAAGGGTAAAACTTCACCTGGTTAATTTATTTATTAAAAGGCGAAAATTAAACTGTGAAAGGCCGACGTAAACCCTATAGGGGTCGCCACTTGCTTGGGGATGACTGAACGGTTGGGAATAAGGAGTTATTTTAAGGCTGGATGTTTGAGGGAGATGGACGGCGGTACCTACATTTTCGGGCGAGCTGACATCACGTCGGGTCGTCGTCTCTCGGAGGAGTTGGTTCTAACTCCCGACGCGACCGTTGCAAATGGGAGGAGTTGGATGCCTAAATGCCACGACTCCTGAAGACCCCTGAGAGGGCTCTTTTGGTTCCTCAGTCAGTGGGCCAATGGGTCACGACGCATGCGCGGAAGATTTCACCTTCCGCCGCACTCATCATCATCTCCACATCTCTGAGATTCGTGAGAGGGCCATGATTGAACGGACGCCTCATCAGCGGTCATCGTCTTATGTTTATTAGACTCCTCGAGAGTGCCTATTATTCGCCTTCCTTTCAACGAAATTATAAGGCGAAAATCTTGAAACATTGCTGGTTTGCCGCAGGAACGTAGTTGGGAATATAACGTCTTACAGTTCAATGTGATTATCTGTTCGCGTCAGCATCTTCGTTCCATTCCTTCCACGTATTATGATCAATTTTTAGTTTTAGAAGAGAAAAACTTATATTTGACATTCTAAGACATAGTTGCCTTCTAGAAAAAAATAATGTGAGGAAAATGGATGGGAAGATTAACTATGGAAGACCAAGAATGGAGTGTATTCGATCAATTTTGACCGACGTGAAATGAAGATTTGTGGAGTAAAAAAACGATCAGTCGAAAGGAGAATGAATTGGAGAGCTGCGACAAATCAATTCTTGGGTTTAAGAAAGTCTTATCGGGGGTCTTCCGTCCAGGTTGGGAGGTCAAAGGAGGGATGTAAACCGGAGAAGAATATTTCCTAGTCATCGCGATTGCACAAATGATGTGGTACGCAGTCACGCGTACGGGTGCAAAGATGTACACCAAAGAGGGTGAAATTCGTCCGTATTTCGACCAATTGCGAAGTTCGAAAGACAAATTTCACCTGAGAAGACTTCCTTCACTCTATTCACCGGGAAAACTTAAAATATTTCAATTCTTGAGTTGTTGTCTGCCGATGACGGCATTTAAATGGTAAACTAGCGATTTTTAGTGGTACCTAACATAATATTTATGTATTTGGAGACAGAAATCAACGCGTTCTCATGGATTGAATGTTTTCATTTTTTAACCAGAACCTTTCGTTCCAAGAAGAAGTGAAGGACAACTCGATTGAGACTGAGAAATTGGAAGAGAAATCACCTTTTGATAATGACTGTGTAATAGTCGAAACCCAGGGTCGAAAGAAATGTAAATTTTTGTGGAATATTAAAAGGTGAAATCATTTCTAAGTTATCGCTCTGTGCTTCCACCAAGTCAAGCCTGAAATTATGTTATGTATGAGAAATCACGTTTGCGAAGAAGCGCCGGAGAGGTTACGCTGTGAATTTCGTTCGGAGAGTTTCGTCCACTTCATTGTTCTGCCTGTTGCACACGGTAAAATTCTCCATAAAAGAGTTTTATAAAAAACTTTATTGAAAGTTTTATGAATCATGCGTAAAACGTACTTGATTGCTCTCGGTAAAACTATTCATAAAACCGCAATGCCCTGCCATCTATGAGACGCTTTTCGAACATGTGGAGTGATAAATGCACTCTCTTTTGGATGACTGTTACGTTAAAAACTATATGTATTGTTTATTTACTTACTTTCTGATCACACTCTACGGTGCTAAGGCTGTAACGCATTCTTATTACAAGAAGAATACTGCCTCAACGTTCCATGAACTTCCAGCCATGTTTGTTTACGTTTCCCTTGTTTTGCTTCCCATAGATACGAGATTATTATCAACGCGATGAGCCGAACGTCTCATTGGTTATTGCATAAAACGGTTTTATGGAAATAGAACCTGTCCTATTCCGTAAAACGTTTTATAAAACTAGGTTTTATAAAACAATGTTATCGTTAGCAAGCTCATTTTTATAAAATTAATCGGTTTTATAAAACGTTTTACCGAAAGTTTTACCGTGAGCAACAGGCATTAGGCTCTTGGATAGCCCCTGCCCCCGAACACTATAGAGGGGCAGAGTCAGATGCTATATAGGGGTGTATGTTGGCGATTGTTACTTTACCATTTAAAAGCTGATACCTAGCGTAATAGCACTGATATCCTTGTTATCTACCCTGCTGCGGTTTTCGTTTGGATAGAACCACAGTCTATACAGTCGCGACAAGACGGACACAATTCTTGCAGCTAGCTGTTAGTAGCGCCCCAAGTGGCGAACGTGTATAACTACCGTAATGTGGGGTGAGTACATAAACTTGCGCGCACTGGAACTAGAATCTATTTTCGTCTTCGTGATGTAATGGTATTATTCCTTTTGTAGATAATATTTTATAATAGCTTTGTTCGCGTCGCTGCTCCTTTTGTACTTTCCTGCACCTTTTGCTCCTTTTGGCGTTCGCGTCGCGGAAGGTACAGTTGGTACAGGTTACTAAGGGCGTTCGCGTCGCGGGTACAGGAGCAAAAGGTGCAACTTCAACTTGTACCTTTTGCTCCCGCTTCGGAGGTGGAGCAAAAGGTACAAAAGGAGCAGCACTGAGAATTGTGGGTAGTAGCGCTGAGAATTATGGGTAGTAGCAGAAGAATTGTTTGTATCACGAACATTTGAACTGAGCAATTGGCCGGTACCTATACAATTCTCGCGCAATTGTATTGTAATTAGCTACATAATACGTATATATAAGATTTAAATCGACGTAAAATGACGGCCCGTCCACTAGTGAATGAGGAAAACCAACTTATAGTGGACGAGCAAGGAATGCTCACATTTTTTCACGAAGGTAATATTTTTAGTAAATACCTACGTAGAACATCAGGAACTACTTTAACTTATTGTACAATTCATTAAGAAGTTCATTAGCAGTAAAAAGAAGCATTTAAGTGCCTAATTTTAAAACATTTATATTTAACGTTAAAGTCATTGGACAGCTTATTCATAGTTAAAGTTTATGCATAAACTTTAACTTATTTAACACTTTAAGCATATTGATTAATCATGATTAAGGAATACGTACTCGCTAGTCACTGCTGTTTTATTGCACTACAATGAAATAATACCTCGCGGAAGGTGGTAAAATCGATAGAAATCAATTGGATATTTTTTTAACGTGGGAATCTATTTGTCACGTATCGATACCCTGGTAAATGATACGTGTGCAGGAAATTTCTTGGCAAGGAATCCATGATTCCTTACAGAAAATCTTGTTTAATTCACGGAATATTAAATTCCCTGTACTTCAGCCCCAGAAACTAAACGTACCTATTCTTAGTTGCCGCGAATTGTTAGGATTGGATAACAAACACTATAGCATTATAATGCTATGGCTTGTCATCCTTGGGAAGAAGCCGTTAAAGCGGGCCGAGAGCCACAGCAGAATGATTTTCCTCTTCTACTACTTTTCATCTACGCCAATTTAGGATTGCCATCAACAGGTTGTAATTTGAAAATAAATTAGTATGTGAAATTGTCGATTTTTATTTTCCTTCATCATATATATCCTTGCTAATTTCTGCTAATTGCTGTATAGTCTTGGGCAGATCCAGATGAAGGGCTCAGGGGTCGACCCTACCTCAGGTATAATATCCCCTAGAGGGACTATAAAGAACTGGGTACTCCAAATTCCTACACTCCCTTGCCCAAATTTAAACCTGCCAGCTTGTACCACCTCAAGAAAATCCTATCGTAGAACCTACCTATGGAATCCTAGAACTACCTATAGAATAATAACTTACTCAGAAAAATGCACTGCAAAGTAAATATTATTTAGTGGATTTCATTGTATAGTTTACTGTAGAGGGATTCCCTTAAATTGTCTTTCAAAGATCTTCGTACGATTTCTTTGTGGTGAATGATCCTCTTCACCATGCCGGCTGGGTTTGCGTCCTCGCCTGCCAAACCGAAGGTCGCGGGTTCGAGTCCCGCCTGAGTCTTTCGCGGCTCAGGGCGTTTGTAACCTCCTAGTGGTTCAACCCCTGAGAAACCGGATGGCATGCCGAAGGGCTTATCTGTATCTCAGGGGTACATGAACCTCCAGGATTGTCCGGAGAGCAAAAAAAAACAACCCACATTCTGGAAATTTGTTACCAAGGCAAGGGGCAAATATATAGATCAGATTTTGTTTTTCTTTTTGGGAAAAAATTCTGGAGGAATTCTACTTAGCATTGATGCATGAAAATAACCTCATATGGAATCAATCCCTGCAGGGATTTCCTACATGTGGAAAAATTTCCCTGTATAGAAAGTTCCACACACCTATTGACGTAAAGAATTTACTCATAGAGAGTTCCTGCTGGATGTAAAGGCCTGGTTATACATTAGGTACATTAAAACGTACAATTTAATTTGTGAATGCATTAATTTGAGAATGATCCATAAAATTCAACATGGAACCACGTCCAACATGCATAAGTATTTACATGTATGAATGCACGTACGAAAACTAGACCTATTCTAATTTGGTTCATGCATTCATACAAGTTTCACTGAAGCCATTAACACAGATGTACATGAATGTGTATCAGTTATTGTATCGTGTAACCAGGCCTTTACTCTAGTTAGGGCTACTACAATAAATTTGGGGCCTAGGGTAATTTTCTCTTCAGGGATCTTTCATTTACTCCTTCCTTTAAAGACAGCAAAGAATGAAATTAGGGATCTCTTTGGGCCAGGGAAATTTGCCCCCTTAGCCCCAACCTCTGGTTGGGGCTAAGGGGGCATACCTAGTTATCCAGATAAGAATAAAAGATAGAATCAGTAAATTGCAATTTATTAATTTCTCACTACACATTCTCTATTCTATATTAGATGGGTCCACTACCATTAAAGTAAAAGCTGATGAATTGGATTTACAAAAAGATTTTGTTGAGATCAGCATGGGAGAGAGAATATTTACTCTCCAAATTAGAACACCCATAGGTTTGACAGATAAGGAGACAGGCTCCTCAATTAATCCCCAGGCTGCTGATGAAACACCGGATAATTTCAGCTGGGATGATGCAACCTTGAAATTGTTTTTTGAGGCCTTATTTTTAAATAGAGGGAAAAAAAATAACAATAGAAAAAAAATATTCAATGCAGTTGCAGAAGACATGAAAGGAAAGGGGTACAAAATCACTGCACAACAAGTGTGCAATAAATACAAGTCATTGGAGAGGACATATAAATCCCATGTGGCAAGGGATAGTAAGACTGGTAGGGGCAGAAAGATTTTGCACCATGAAAAGTAAGTGTATGAATGATTCTAGTTCAAATAAGTCTAGCTCCTATATTCTCACTATTAAAATAGTCATTTAAATTACTATCTTTAGGGAAATGATTGAATTATTTGGGCAAAAACATAATATTGTCCCCAAAGTTGTGTCCGGCAGAAATGGGATTCAAGTAGCTGGAGAACCCGCTGCTGGAACAAGGTTAATATTTTTTAAAAATTATATCTACTTTAAAGTAGTTGATCCTTATCTGTTGTGGATATAATTTTGGTATCAATCCTTCTGCAGAGATAAATGGAAACCTCTCAAAGACTTGCCACTTTCATTATATTTCCAGTTCTGGCATCCCGGGGAATTATTCCAAGGAAATCCCCCCCGCACCTTCTGTTTCCACCAAAGACTTATACATATCAGGAGCTCCTTCTGAATATCAGGGTATGGCCATCCCATCAGGGAGGGGGATAACCACAGCCCCAAAAAAAATTAACAAGAGGGATGGAAAAACAGCCATGGCCTTAAATGCTCTCAAGGAGCAAATGCAACTGCAAAACGAAATCATGAAAGAGCAAATGGCTAAGGATAAAATCCTACTGGAGGAAATAAAAGTTAGCAACGAATTAAAGAAGAAGGCAAATGAACAAAGAGATGAAAGAAATGCTCTTTTAAGACAGCAAATTAATTTGTTAAAACAGTTAATCGAACATTAAATTTACCTATTTAAAATCTAGCCAACAAACTGTAGAACTCCACATGAATTTATTCACCATTAAAAATAGTTCCTACCGTATGATATATATTCTACATCAGTTATATATATATATATATCATATGCATATTATCATAAGCATGTATCTGCCCTGGTAATGCCTTTATATGACAGAATCAATCTCTCATGAAGATGGTTGAAAATTAGCATGAAGGCACCCTAATGCTGCTCAGGCAATGGATTTTCATCTCTGAGTCTTACTAATTGCCGACAGATTTCATCCCTAAGGATTTTTCCTGCTTCACCATCAACTGGGTCTCCCAGGTTGTCAATTATGCCTAGGGCGCCCTCTCCTTCATTCCTCTGATTGATATCCTCGTCAGGGTGGTCGTCTGGCAGAGGCTCTTCAAATCCCTCTAGATCATCCAGGTCTGCCATGTTGTGCAACACACAACATGCGTGAATTAATAGGACTATATCCTCTACACCCCTTAGTTTTATATGATAAAGCTGCCTGAATCGTTGTTTCAACCAGCCAAAGGCATGCTCTACCGTAATGCGACAGCTACTATGGACATAGTTGAACTGCCTTTGAGCTCGTGTCAAGTGCCCATTATCCCTATAAGGTGTTATTAAATTTGAGGAACAAGGATATGCACTGTCACCGAGTAGGTAACCTTGACCTGTGAAAATGTGAGAAATAGATGATCATAAACTTCTGAAATTATTTAAAATATATATAAGAGAACAGAAAATGTAATTAAAAAAGGAAATGCATGATAAGCTCATGCCAAAAGTAAATATTTTTTTGGGACCTAGGTAGTGCTAAGAGTCGATATTTTAGTTTTTATAGAGCAAACCTTGGCAAATATTGGGTAGCTCAGCAAAAATTGGGCTGTTCCTGTAAACCCGGGCATCATGAACTGATCCTGGGTAACCAATAAAAACATCAAAAAATTTTCCATTTTCATTGACAATGCCCTGCATTTGTATTGAATAATATTTTTTCCGGTTGATGTAAGATTCTGGATCTTCTGTGGGCTTATCAATCCGGATATGGGAACCATCTATAGCACCTGGTTTTCAAATGAAGGTAATAAAAAACTTTCAATTAACCTACGAGGGAACTAAAAATATTGAAGGATCATACGTTAGTTCACACCTAATATTATTCCCATACTCATCTACTACATTCCAATTATTACCAAGAATGTCAAGAAATCCTCTTTTTTCTAAATAATAAGCCTTTGTGGCAGCCAGCGCAGCGATACTGGGGTTTTTAATGACTGTGTCCGACATTCTAACAAAAAAAGCAGCCAATCTTCCAATAACAGAATGTAATGCACTCAGGCTGATATCAAAACGATCAGCGACATCTCTGAATCCAGCAGCCTCATGGCCAACAAACCACAAGAAAATTAGAACATGCTTGTCGGCAGATACAGGTGCAAAACCCCCATGGCCTATAATGAATTCACATAACTTAAATTCATAAAAAGTTGACCAAGGGATATTAAACTCAATTGTTCGAACTAATACCGTATACCATCCTGATACCTTGAAGAGCACTGAACTCTGGGGATGCTTGAAATCGAGTGATAATATCAAGTACTAAGGTCCGTTTTAAACGAAAGTGCATTACAAATTCATTATCGCTGTACAATGGAACAACATCCTCCACATACCCCAGCACATTGGTTCTCTCATGTTGCGCTATTGCATTGAGGGCATTATTTAAACACTGTAAATCCACTGAAAACACACAGATACTATTATAAAATGTGGCTTAAAAACGTATAGACGTGATTTTCATTACATTTGTACGTAACTATGAAGAGTGAAAAAACCGGGATTACCGTCCTAAGAGATTAGGTACATTAATAACCACGGATGAGAACGTTTTCATTAAAACACCAAATTAAGTTAAATGAGGATAGAAATATCAGTGAAAGCAAGGTGACTTCATTTAATTCTTCGTAAGAGGCAGACAGCAAGGGTCAACAAATGTCGAAACCAAACACTCAAAGTATGTATCAATCAGGTACAAATTCTGACTGTTTACACAAACATAGACACCCATCACTCATACGATCATAAAATGAAAACGTATAGTTTCAGACTAGAAGAAAACAATATAGTGAGAACGTTTTTTTTTCATTTAAAAACGTTCTCACATTATTCATGAGAACGGTGGTCACGACGCACGCACCAACTATAATACAAATAATTGATTGACGTATTATGCTATAATTCTGGAAAACATTTTCTAATAACCTCGCAGTCGTGGACGAACAAGGGCTGGTAACAAAATATCATCAGGATCTTCATCCGAAGACTCCTCCTCTAAAAGGCCCTGCAGTAGATTATCTAATATGATATCCCACGCCATTTTGAAAGGAGCACAAAGGCGTTCGCGTCGCCCTCACCGATCTCAAGTTGTTCCCGTGTGACGTCACTGTTCCTTCTTGCACCTTCGGGTACAGAAGTCACAGATGGAGCAAGCGACGCGAACAAAGCTAATGTCTCCCCTTTTAGGATTTAATTGGGTTAAAAGGAAACAGTGAGAATAAAACGCAGTTCAAGCGCACTAGAAACAACCGTTCTAACTCATCCTGTATTTCAATCTCGCGAAACAATACCGTACTTTGGATGTCATACCGGCTTTGATTGAGACTGTGTGCTGAGTGCTGCGACTGCTTACAGTGTTTTCACATTTAATTTTTATTAAATAATACTGCAGCAGAAATCGGTAATGGAATTCAGGAGTGTCATTTTTTCCGATTCCCTAAGTATCATTACAGGTTGGTCGGTGCTATTGATATTTTTGAAGCTCACAAAACGTGAGCGCTCTCTAATTCTTTTATTTTAACACGCTAATGTAATTTATTATGATCATTACCCGTGCATACGATGGGTCACCCATTGCCGTAAAAAAGATTGAAACGGGAAAAATGCCGCTTACTTGTGCACAAAATTATTTGCTCTGTTCGGGGCATTTTGAAGACAGCCAGTTGATAAAAAGAGATTGGTGCTAACCGCTGTCCTCATAATATTTGATATACCCAATAATCCGTCTCTAGTAAACTTTCAACGCTGCCAGAAAGCTGCCAGAAAGACAGTCTTCCCGAGGAAAAACTCTAGATACCAATCTCCTCTTATATATAAAGAAAGTATCCTTCGATAGCTTTTTTTAGCGTTAATAACATGTTTCTTTTCACCCAGTTTCTGCCAATCATGGCACATTTTGCTCTGATATACAGTTACAACAGGATCATCCAATGAGTGAGTAATTTTTATTTGTATGTCTATAGTTCGAAACCAGGAAATTAAGAACTCACTAAAGTGAGTAATAGATTAGATTTCTTGTTAAAGGAATAACATGACAGTTCTTCGAATTAAAAGTAGATTGAGATGTACTGGTGGTAGGTAGAAGATGGTCAGGGTAATTAAAAATGCAAGATATAGCCAAAAACTGTTTTAAACCTTTTGCCTGGAAATTAATAGGGAATACATTTCGTGATCATGGATCTCATAAGTTCAGAGATACCAAATGTTTTTCACTGAGTCTCCTGTATCGCAGTCCTTAAGCACAGTCTAAACAAATAGTATAGACTGTGTATAACAATAAATAAAACTTTTACAATCCACAATTTTGGTCAATACAATTATGCACAAACGGATTTCAATGCATGTGCATCATCATCAGGTGCTTGTTTATTGTTATAAAATGGAATTCCACAAAGTTAAACCTGATCTTATTTATTTCATTAGTTTAGACTGTGCCTTAAGGTTACACATTTTTTCCGAACATTTTAATCTATCCTCTGTTTGTATGTAGCAACAGTAAGTTTAGGGAATTAATACCAAAAGTGGCCTGGATCTAAGAGTGTTTATGCTTTTTAAAGAGAAGGCAAAGAACTTGAAATAAGACCAAATGTTGGTTAGTTTGAGCATAGATAAAATAGCAGCTGTGAAGCATTTGTCGTACAATAATAGTGTAGATTATGTCTGTGGCTTAGAGGACTTGGGTTTCTTCAGAAGCAGTAACATAACAAGTCCAGCTCTACTGCTAATGATAAAGGGATCGTTTTATAACTTAAGGAAGCCTATAGGGTATCTATTTCTCCTGCCAGTCTGTAAAATACAAATGTTTTCAAAAGTTATTCAAAACTACTCTTGAAATACTTTCTAAACCAGCGTTTACCGTGAAGGCATGTGTGACTGATCAGGGTTCAAACTTTGTTCTGATGCGTAAGTCAATAAAAATATCAACTTATTTATCTTAGATTTTTATGCAGGAAATTATACTATTTTTAAAATATTCCTTATTTGCTGAATAGTTAGAGAAATGACCTATTTCAATATGATTGTTTCCATCTATTAAAAAGTGGAAAAGAGTGTTGATCTCTTTGGAGGTCATTTGTGAATAGTTCTCCCTTGATTCTAAGAATACAGTCAGACTTGCCCATAGTTTAAAAAAGCAGTAACTCCCCCTGCTAACTCCAAATTGAAGGCCAGTTCACCACATATACTACGTCATTCTACAGAAGTATCAGCCATAAGCACTCTTATTTCTTGTGGATTAATGCCTGTTCAGTCACTGGCAACACCAAAATGTGTAAAAATGTAGATGATTTATCCAATATTTTCAACTCCCACGGCATTATTTCAGCTGCGACACTGATAGTTACTACCACAGATGAATATGAACACATTGAAGCCCTCGAGGCAATGGAAAATTGGCTGGGGTCAATCAGGTAAATTGACTATTAGGGAAATGATAATAAGTACATAAATGGTAAAATTTGTTGAAGTTTGGCTTCTAAATATCAACTCTCTGCAAAATATTTGGAAAGAGCTGAGAACCAAAGCCCTTTAGAAAGATGTCAAGAAACAAGAAAAATGAAACGAAACTTATTGGAGAATTTTTCTGTTGTCCGCTACAAGGCTACTCCTATGTCAGTCTTTGGTTTTTAAATCTTTTCTGAAGCCTAATTCTTCCTGCGGCAGTGAAGTATTCGATAGCCAGGAAGCAATCCTTGATAGCTTGAAAGAAGTGGTTGGTCAAAACATGATTTCTTGTGAATGATTTATGTTTTTGGGCTATTTTCTGAGAAAACTGCTATCACTTCATTATTGTGAATATAGGTACTTCCTCATGAAAATAGAAGATAATATCCGAGGAAAAAATTTATTAATATATTTTAAAAACTTTCGAAGTAGTGAAATTTCCTCAGTCTTATATTGTGCAGTGAGGAACTGAATTCCTTTTTCGAGGAATTTTCATCAACATTGATAAGTACTACTCATTGTGTTGTTAATTACAACAAATAGGGCGTCTTATGGGAATGTGATTTGCGAATCAAACAAAATGCCCCTTCCAGAAAGATGCAGCTCACGTGAAACATTTGCTCAATAGAATCTTTGTAAGGACATGCATTTATTTTATATTTGAAATTAAAAAATCAGGGTCTCTCTAGCTACAAAAATTGAATGTATAAAAAATACTAAAAGGTGAATAATACAGGTTACTGATTAGAATTAAATGTGTGAAAAAGTATTGTTCCATATATCCTTTTGTGTTTTCATTCCTCACAGCAAATTCAAAAATGTAATAGTGACCTCAATAAATACCTGTACATGTGCTTCCTATTTTGTATTTATGCCACTTAAAAAGTCAGAACAGACGTACGTTATGTCAAAAGCCATAAGTGCTAGACTGGGGTAGCAAAATACTCTGTACATATTTCAAAAATTGAAGAAAGTTTTGCTCCTACTTTGAAATGTCTAACCATTGAACGGACCATTTATTCCGCGAACGATTGTGTGACATCGGTGCTCTGAACGAGATTAAGATAATTTAAAGAGGATGGAAAATCCGTTAACATAAAGCATTACCCGCAAAAATCAAATGTTTAGAAGGCAATGCAAATGTTGTCGAAAGTGAGCAAAAGTTAGCTTCATTTACACCGTAATGAAAGTAGTTACACACGTTCACCACTAGAGGCGCTTGCATCGGCGAGCTGCAAGTCTGTACATATAGGGAAAATTACATGGCATGACGCGACTGTATAGACTGTGATAGAACTAAGAAGGTGTGTGCCAATCACGTTCAATTTCAATATACACTCTTCAGTTATTACTTCCAGTGCATGCCAATGCTTCAGGTTTTCACAAGTTCTATTTGTCGTGGATATGAGTGCTTCGACGACGAATTAGATCATGTTGCGTGAGCATCTAAGGTCCGTCGCAATCTCCCAATCATGTTAGGATACATATAGTGTGTGCCGCAAACATTTTGTGCCCTGCACGTGTGGGATTAAAATACGTGAAGCAAGCCTTTTCATAAACTGCTACGAGCAAGCAGTGCTCAACACATCTGATGCCGACATGAAGGGCATTTACCCCCGCACTTCACCTCTGCAACTGATAATAGACGAAAAAATAAGAGAGAGATTCACTGCCGAAGTGGCGGGTCTTAGAATTCTTTCTTCTCTTGCGCCATTTGTAACTAAAGCAAAACAGGGGTGAGATATTCAGGGTGATTACAAAAGAATGCGACGGTTTCAAAGATCTGTATTTTTTAAATGGTACGAGCTACAGAGATGCGTGACCTCTTAAAATGACCGGTACATTCTCTAGTTTTGTTGAAAAAAATAACATTACAAATTTTCAATATGTCCTCCTTGAGTAACATGAACAATATCAAGTCGTTATTCAAATTTCTCCCACACCTTGCGAAGCATGTCAGCAGCTACTGTCTTCACAGCCAAAGTTATGCGTGCTTTCAATTCCTCACTGTTAGTAGGCATTGATTAAGATTGGCTTTTTCCTCTACTGGAAGCAGATTCTAATGATTTTGCGTTTCAGCAAGACGGGGCTCCCCCCCATTGACACCTTTCAGTTCGTGCTCATCTTAATGAGACCTACCCACAAAGATGGATTGGTCGATTTGCAAGGCAAGACCTCGCCCTTCATCTGTGGCCTCCGATGTCACCTGATCTCACACCATATGATTTTTTGTGGGAATATATCACGGGTTAAGTCTTTGTGCCGCCATTGCCTACTAACAGCGAGGAATTGAAAGCACGCATTCCTTTGGTTGTGAAGACAGTAACTGCTGACATGCTTCACTGAGAGTGGGAGGAATTTGAATATCGACTTGATATTGTTCGGATTACTCAAGGAATATAAATTGAACATGTTTAATGTTATTTTTTCAAAATAAACTAGAGAATGTACCGGTTATTTTAAGAGGTCGCGTAGCTCTGTAGCACGTACCATTTGAAAAATACAGATCATTGAAACCCATTTGATGCATTATTTTGTAATCACCCTGTATAGTAAGAAACACCACCATCGCACATTTTACTTTTAATCTTTAACGTCTTCCCTATCCTTTTCCCTATTTCCTCCCATATTTTTGGATGGTACTCTTAACACTCCCTGACAAACGACCTTGCGGTGGTTCACTGCGTATTTAGAAGACGTAGATGCTCGATGCATCGTCCGAGATATCTCACGCTTGCTGGCGCGAAGTGTCTTTCACAGAATAAAGCCGCCGGCTTGCAATCAATCTGCTTCGCGTGATAACCTAAGTCATTCAGAGCAGTTGGTGAAGTGACATGCGTCGCCAATGATTATCGAGTAAAGACATCCGAGCATGATGTTGATGAGAGGCAATCAGACGACCATTTTATGCTACCCTTCAAGTGTGATGTGTCGTTTTTATGATGGGAGGAGGAGCGTGGCATTCATTTGAGCCCAAAGTGGCCGCACGAGTTGATTGAGTGATCAAAGACGCCATCTCCGCTCAGTCAATGCAATCAAATGATGGCGCTAGTGGCGCGGAAGCCCTTCGGAAGTCCACCTTGATCATTTGCGTGATTGCCTCGCGATCGCCGCCACTTGACTCCTCTCATCGTCTCTTGCACTCTCGCTCAAATGTCTTCGGCAACACCCACTGTCTCCGCCTTCCCCTCTTGTCTTTCTAAAGTGAGTCTTTTGCTCGGATGTCGGTAATATAGAGCCGTGACTACCATTGGCCCACCGTTACTTGTGTCTTTACTTTGCCACCGTTACTTGTGTCCCGCATTACTTTTGTGGGTGGCTGCGTTGGTAGTCAAGTCGCCGTCGGCAGTGACGTAGCTGTAGTTTTTTGGTTTTCCTTGAGAAAGGTGGATGCCAACACCACCGGAATATCGGAAGTTTTAATTTGTAAGTGTCTTTCGCTTGTTTCTATATTTTTATTGGCCACCCTCTTAGCATAATATATATATATATATATATATATATATATATATATATATATATATATATATATATATATAAATAAACTTTGCCACAGGTGGGGCGGAAATAAATATAGAAACACAAAAAAGAAGAACACTCACACACTATACGTTCTGATATTTCGACAGCCGAGCTGCCTTTCTCACAGAAGGAAGGATACAGAATCATATATATATAATATATATATATATAATCAATCGATGAAAAATCACTCGTGGTGAAAATATATGTCAACTAAGGTGTCACAGGCGTGACAAGCTAAAAAATATATAGGCACACAAAAGACTTTTTAGCTTGTTACGCCTGTGACACCTTAGTTTATATATATATATATATATATACACGAGTTCGTGGAAAATCACACACGGGATAATATAAATAAACTATGCCACAGGTGGGGCGGAATTAAATATAAACACATAAAAAAGAACACTCACACTAACTTATAGTGTGAGTGTTCTTTTTATGTGTTTATATTTAATTCCGCCCCACCTGTGGCATAGTTTATATATATATATATATATATATATATATATATATTCAAACATTCATAGGGAAATGGAATTGGATAGGTACACATAAAAGGACGAACACAGGGTTTGGTGGGGAAGATGAAAATGAGTCAAATCCAGACAGAAAAAATTTCACCTTAGCCGGGATTCGAACCCGGATCTCCCAATTGCCGGTCAGGTGTGCTACCAGTTACACCACCAAGGCTACTCAATTAACTGCCGAATTTGACGGGGTTTTATGTCACACCCCATGCCCAAGATAAACGGCCCAGAGATGGCGCGCAAGGGCGATTTCACCCACCATATAGTGGACATACACAATTGGAAGGTTGAAAGGAAAGAGGAATACAGGCATACAACATATAAAGAGGTGAACAGTACGTTTAAAGGCACGCATAGCCGTAGAAGAAGAAAAGAGCCAACATGGCCAAATATACTCAATCATACGAAAAATGACGCTCAAAGGCGCGAATAAATTCAAACATTCATAGGGAAATGGAATTGGATAGGTACACATAAAAGGACGAACACAGGGTTTGGTGGGGAAGATGAAAATGAGTCAAATCCAGACAGAAAAAATTTCACCTTAGCCGGGATTCGAACCCGGATCTCCCAATTGCCGGTCAGGTGTGCTACCAGTTACACCACCAAGGCTACTCAATTAACTGCCGAATTTGACGGGGTTTTATGTCTTTGGTTTTATGGTTTTATCTTGGGCATGGGGTGTGACATAAAACCCCGTCAAATTCGGCAGTTAATTGAGTAGCCTTGGTGGTGTAACTGGTAGCACACCTGACCGGCAATTGGGAGATCCGGGTTCGAATCCCGGCTAAGGTGAAATTTTTTCTGTCTGGATTTGACTCATTTTCATCTTCCCCACCAAACCCTGTGTTCGTCCTTTTATGTGTACCTATCCAATTCCATTTCCCTATGAATGTTTGAATTTATTCGCGCCTTTGAGCGTCATTTTTCGTATGATTGAGTATATTTGGCCATGTTGGCTCTTTTCTTCTTCTACGGCTATGCGTGCCTTTAAACGTACTGTTCACCTCTTTATATGTTGTATGCCTGTATTCCTCTTTCCTTTCAACCTTCCAATTGTGTATGTCCACTATATGGTGGGTGAAATCGCCCTTGCGCGCCATCTCTGGGCCGTTTATCTTGGGCATGGGGTGTGACATAAAACCCCGTCAAATTCGGCAGTTAATTGAGTAGCCTTGGTGGTGTAACTGGTAGCACACCTGACCGGCAATTGGGAGATCCGGGTTCGAATCCCGGCTAAGGTGAAATTTTTTCTGTCTGGATTTGACTCATTTTCATCTTCCCCACCAAACCCTGTGTTCGTCCTTTTATGTGTACCTATCCAATTCCATTTCCCTATGAATGTTTGAATTTATTCGCGCCTTTGAGCGTCATTTTTCGTATGATTGAGTATATTTGGCCATGTTGGCTCTTTTCTTCTTCTACGGCTATGCGTGCCTTTAAACGTACTGTTCACCTCTTTATATGTTGTATGCCTGTATTCCTCTTTCCTTTCAACCTTCCAATTGTGTATGTCCACTATATGGTGGGTGAAATCGCCCTTGCGCGCCATCTCTGGGCCGTTTATCTTGGGCATGGGGTGTGACATAAAACCCCGTCAAATTCGGCAGTTAATTGAGTAGCCTTGGTGGTGTAACTGGTAGCACACCTGACCGGCAATTGGGAGATCCGGGTTCGAATCCCGGCTAAGGTGAAATTTTTTCTGTCTGGATTTGACTCATTTTCATCTTCCCCACCAAACCCTGTGTTCGTCCTTTTATGTGTACCTATCCAATTCCATTTCCCTATGAATGTTTGAATTTATTCGCGCCTTTGAGCGTCATTTTTCGTATGATTGAGTATATATATATATATATATATATATATATATATATATATATATATATATATATATACCATTAATTCATTCACTCAAACCGCTCACAGGCGTAAATAATAAATATTTCGTTCAAACAGGTGGTGAAAGAAAGAGGATAGGAAACATATAAAATTGGACAACACAATGGTGATGTGAAGATGGAATGATGGCCGATTCCAAGTGAAAAAAATTCGTCTATTTTATATGTTTCCTATCCTCTTTCTTTCACCACCTGTTTGAACGAAATATTTATTATATATATATAAAGGTGTTAAAGTGCAGTTAACTTACATTTACTCATTTTTGGGTTTCCCGTGCATAAAAGAGGACCTGGAAAACGGTCAGCGTGTCTAATACAACGAACACAACGTAGAAGATAGGCTACGAACTCCTCAAATGACCACGCTGACAGTATTCTTCAGGCTTTGTGGTTTTCTTATAAATTAAGTTCAATCATTTTCACACCCGTTGAATTTCAACGAGCAACTTCCGCTAGTATTATACGTATATAAAAAAAGAATGTTTGTCTGCCTGTCTTTTGTGTAAATCTACAGTTTTATTTCAATCGTGCTGAAATTTTGCAGACTAATAGTTAAAGACAGGAGAACATTATAGTTCTCTTTTAAAGAGATCTCAGGGCCCCAAAAGGTTCTAAAAAGAGGCCCTTTGGTGGTCTACGCTACATATTGGGTTATGTGCAGTGGTTACATTTTTTGCCATTTAGAATTACTTCCGCTCAAGATAGAGGGTTGTGATGTTATTAATGAAATGGCTATAAAAGAATGAAGTTTATAATTCTTTCAATCATCTTTTTCAATTCGCAATTGTCTGAAAATCGCATTTTTAGCTGTAAAAACGCACATTTTTCTCTGAAATCAACAATAGCATATTTACTTGGCAACCAGATTTAAGCTGATTACGAATGCTAAGAATTGAGTTTTGTGTAGTGGTTTCGTTTTTTTTTACTTTGTAAAACTACTTTCACTCAAGATAGAGAGTTAAAATTTATTTTATCAGCTACCCAAATGCAAGATGATGAATAAAGTGTGATATTGAGCAACGCCGGGTAATTCAGTCAGTACCTGCCGTAAAGAAAGAGGACTATACACAACAAGATACTGTTAACACTTAGTTCTCCTACGTGTAATTCACTCAGTACCTACTATAAAGAAAAAAGGACTAGACACAGCAAGATACTGTTAACACATACTTTTCCTACTTTATTTTTCTCTTCCAATTCCTTATTTTCATTCCTAATTTTATAACGGCTAGTACCCTACCCTGCCACATGCTTCTGAGATGGCGAGCTTGGTCATACCTATATAGACTTTGAAACTCTATCATCGGATTTAAACAACGTTCATGTGTGGAGCCACGAGTGGGGACTCGAACTTAATCTGAGCAAATGCACGGCGGTACATTTATTGCGGAGGTCGTCCAACTATTCCCATGTATTTGCTGTGGATGGTGTTAACATAAAGGCGACAGATGAAGTGAAGTATATAGGAGTTACGATAACTTCGGACCTATCGTGGGGAACACATATAAGAAATATTTGTGGCAGAGCTCTGAAGAAGCTAGGATTCGTCATGCGTATTGTGGGAAGATTTGCGGATGAAAAAGTAAAAGAGAGGTGCTATTTCGCACTCGTCCGGCCACACCTTAAATATGCAGCGAGCATATGGGATCCGGTGCAGAAAGACTTAATCCGGGAACTTAATAAAATACAAAGTAAAGTTGCGCGATTCGTTAAAAACTGCTACGGGCGTACAGACAGCGTTACACAGATGTTAAACGAATTAGGCTGGGAGCCGCTAGAGACTCGGAGGCTGCGAGCTAGGCTTAGATTGCTTGTACAATTGAAAATAGATATCTTTCAGAGCGACACGGAGAACATCATATAAGAACTCCACTATATTTCCAGGTCCGACAGAAACGATAAATTAAGAGAGATATTTTGCCGAACGGATAGGTATGGGAATTCGTTTTTCCCCCGAACAATAAGGGACTTCAATAAATGCTAGTCGTAATTTAATTAGAGCGTTTCCTTTTTATATGTAAACGGCTGGTGTCCTAACACCTCCTGCCACACGCCTATTGAGGCGGCTTGCGGGGTAGTATGTAGATGTAGATATAGATGCGTTTTAAAAAGAAAATTTATTTCTGAGGTTTTTTTTCATATGGTGGAGGTGACCGATCTCTGAGGTAATTTTCATAATGGAGGATAAGCGTGGGGTTGGTATTCAAAAGAAGGGATGAGCGGAGAGAAGCCCAGCGTCACTCTTACCACAACAGAAGGCAACACATTGGAGTCAACTTCACATCACGAGCGACGGACTCACAATTGCACTTGCATTACCCTCCTTAATGCTCTCGAAAAGGAATGGGGATTCTACTGCAAAATTCGTGCCACTGCCTGGATTCAAGCCCATGCTCTTGGTGCGGATAGCCAGCATTATGACCGACGCTCTCACTTCATACCCTGAATATCCTCGATCGATGAACCCTGGGACCTGAGGTGAACGGAAACCTGTCTTATCCGGAAAAATGTTTACATCCCGGGCAGGATTTATAGGGTTTTCATGCATTATTACCTATTGTTGAGCGAAACCCCTTGGAAACGCGGAAACGCAATCGATTACTGGACAGGTAAAACTGGGTCGCAATCACGGTTCTCCATAACGCGTGCGCTCGCGTTATCTTTATTCTTCAATTGCTTTCGTTGGAGAGAAATCGTGATCGCCATTCTTCAAATTTTGTCTGGCGCTTAAGAACACTAGTTTAAATTGATGGAGTGCGTTCTTAGGACACTTAACTGTGAGTTTTGCATTTCTAGTGCAGTTTGCATTATGGATAACTATTACGACCGGGCGAAATAAGGAACCAAAATCGCGTTCGTGGTTTGAGCACCATTCCAGAAGCATTTTCAACGGAGGCACTTCATCTTTTCCGTATAAAACAGAATATCATATCCAGAGATGTTGAAGTCTTCACAAGATTTGAGCGACTGAAGTCTGAATAGCGGTAAATTTTGATTTATTTAAATTAGTAAACGGCGGAATCGACAATGGAGCTGGTATCGTTCTGAAAAGAGAGAAAAAACAGGCTTACTAAAAAACCGGAACTCGTGTACAATTTCTACAAAAATTATTTTTATGTTGACATAGCAATAACTTTATGTATAACGAGTGACCCTGCACTGTCGTTATTTCTTATGAATTCCATCTCTACAAAAGGTTTAAGCCAAACAGCATAGACATCACATCTTACGGAAGCCTCCCAATTGACTTCTAATGTCTTTTTATGGAATGTTCCTCATCCTGAATTAAGCAAAAATTGTCTTTACAGGAAAATTGTCGTGGTTCTGAGGGCCGCTTAAGAAATGTTTCACGGTTTGAGGAAATGTTTGATTGAAAATATGAGTTATATATCTGGTTCAGTCATAATTTTGCTTATAAAGCAGCATAGATTCACTACTCCTGTTGTTGTAAAGGTTAGGGATTGCCACGTCTTAAGTGGAAGTTGAATAGCGACATGTGTAGGGTTTCCCTTGAAACGGAAGAATCGTTAAAAACAAACTCGTTAAAACTAAGCAAAACTTTTAATTGATTTTTCGGCCGTTGGGACATACTTCAGGGGCAGTCGCTAACGATCGTAGGGACGCATATCATATTAAAAGGTAAATATGTAACTTGAACGTAGGATTTCCGGAGTATATCGGTAGCATGACGAAACTTGCCTGGTAGTTGCTCTTGAGACAATTTTATCAGCTGATGACGTCTCCAAATGTGCTTTCTCGGAAATGCACAACTACTGTTGCGTTTACCATTATAATTGATTATTTTCCGATTAATATTTAAAATTCCAATCGATATGCCACGGGCCTATTATTTTCCTTGCCTATTGTTATCCCCAATTATTCTGAACGATTATCTCTGCCACATAATTATAACTTATTGCGTGGATGGCATTCTTTAGGTTGGTTATTCTGCAGATTCTATTCATTGCATCGCAAAGAAAATGGCGCTTGCATTTCAAGTCTGCTCGGTGGCTGTAATGGGAAAGCATTTGCGACTTAAATTAATGTTAATCATGCATTGGGAATCCGCCAAAGTATGACCATGAGTTGGCTTTATAATATATAGAAATCAGGCGATTGGTTAATCAACCGATCGATTATTTCCACTTGATTGAATGGCATGGGCCAATTAATGGTGATTTAGATTTAATGAAATAGCCGACTATCGCCCGGCTATCGGTGGCTCTCTGCTCCGAGGTGAGTCGAACAAATCAAAAGCTGTTGGCGTAATATGATGTCACGTGAAACACTGGATCAGCAAATGAAGATTATTTAAGAAGATTTTATGGCATCAAATACCGACGCCAAAGGATACATTTACCGAATTAGATAATGCACTATGATTTCCGTCAACTATCAATATTTTTTGTTAACTCGAAAATACGGGAAAGGTAATCTACGGAATTTATCAATCAGAGTAAAAAAATACTGATGTTATATTCCACCAGCATACGTACACAATTCATCAAATAAATCCAAATACCTTGTATGGAGCGATTTTGGACAATTATCTGGCTGATTAGAAGTTAACTAGACGATTCCCTTCGTACCACCACAGCATATTTACTTCCATTTCTATGAACTGACTTCGCATGCGTGAAAAGCCACTGCCAGCTGTATTTCATTTAATTTGCATCCTGACGATCGACGGCACCAGCGTTCGTTAATCGGCTATCGCCGTACATAAATGAAAAGAACCATAAATAATACTCAATAGTGTTCATTCTCGACCTCTTTTAATATAATCGGGGCAAATATCACGAGTTTAGGTCTAAAAAATTATTCAAAGAAATGTACCATATATCCAAAAATAAAAAAAACGTTGCAATAAAAGGACAGACATTACTTATCTAAGCAAAATTTAACATAATTTAATAAATGGCATATAACTTTTCAACAAATAAATGGATCGAAGCAACCAAATTAAATTTGTTAATAAAAACAGCACCAAACTTTAAAGGTAACAATCTTGAATATGTCTATGTTTTTATATTTAATGACTGTAAATTAACCATTATGTAATCAAAAAAGAATTGTAAAACATTTTCAACATCATGTATAATTTGTTCATAGCCCTGAAAATGGATCAATAAAGGTCCGAAACGTCGGAAAAAGTTTAAATATATATATATATATATATATATATATATACAATCGACGAAGTTCACACGTGGTGAAAATATACCCAATAAGGAGTCACAGGCGTGACAAGTAAAAACATAGTGACACAAACAAAAGAAACTCACACGAATGGTTGTTTAATTTTCGACAGCAATCAACTGTCTTCTTCCGAACTGGAGAGAGTACTGTACTCTCTCCAGTACTCTCTCCAGTTCGGAAGATGACAGTTGATTGCTGTCGAAAATTAAACAACCATTCGTGTGAGTTTCTTTTGTTTGTGTCACTATGTTTTTACTTGTCACGCCTGTGACTCCTTATTGGGTATATATATATATATATATATATATATATATATATATATATATATATATATATATATATATATATATATATATATATATATATATATATATATTTATATAAAACTTCTAGGAGAATCACTCGGGTGATAAATATACAATATGCCAAGAGGGTGGCCGATAAAAATATATAAACGGAAAAAAGAACACTCACAATTTAAAACTTCCGATATTTCGAAGGAAAGTAGCGTCCATCTTTCTCTAGGTAGAGAGTAAGAATGAGGAAAGGGATAGAGATTGAGGTATGGGAGGGCAAAGAGGGGGAGACGAAGGTGTAGAGGGGAAGGAGGGGGAGAGGAAGGTGTAAGAGGGGAAGGAGGGGAAAGACGAAGAGCGGGGAGAGGGCGGGCGGAGGGGAGAGAGGAAAAAAGGGGAGCTTTTTTATATACATGCAAGTTTGTGGAGAAATCACACACGTGATAATCTAGATAAACGTTGCCACAAGTGGGGCGGAATTAAATATAGACAGAAAGGAACACTCACGGATAAAGTTCTGATATTTCGATTGCCTAGCAACCTTTTTCACAAACGGAAGGTGACCAGTGTGACCAGTAGGAAAGGAATGCGACGTGGCTGAGGCTCGCGTCTTTACCCTTGAAATCCTTTTATGGGATACCAGTACCAATATTTGTGGAGTATTTCGCCTCCCCAGCACGCAATTCGGTACTGTAACCTCGAGTTCACAAAGGCATAATAAACGATCTTGAGCACTGAAAATGGAAAAATGTATCTCAATAGATATAATTTTCTGGTGACTGCGATCAATCGAAGCTAGAATTCGTCAAGCGTATTGTGGGGAGATTTTCAGATGAAAAAGTAAAAGACAGGTGCTATTTCGCACTCGTCCGGCAACACCTTGAACATGCAGCAAGCATATGGGATCCGGTGCAGAAAGACTTAATCCGGGAACTTAATAAAATAAAAAAGAAAGCTGCGCGATTCGTCAAAAACTACTATGGGCGTACAGACAGCGTTACACAGATGTTAAACGAATTAGGCTGGGAGCCGCTAGAGACTCGGAGGCTGCGCGCTAGGCTTAGATTTGCTTGAGCAATTGAGAATAGATATCTTTAAGATCGACACGGAGAACATCACATTAAGAACCCCTCTATATTTCCAGGTCCGACAGAAACGATAAATCAAGAGAGATATTTTGCCGAACGGATAGGTATGGGAATTCGTTTTTCCCCCGAACAATAAGGGACTTAAATGAATTCTAGGCGTAATTTCATTAGAGCGTTTCCTTTTTATATGTAAACGGCTGGTATCCTAACACCCCCCGCCACTCGCCTATCGAGGCGGCTTGCGGGGTAGTATGTAGATGTAGATGAATTCTAATTTTAATTTATTCATGTGACTTTTCCAATTACAGCGTTGGTCAATGTAAAGTCCTAGATATATTATGTCACCGCCAAATAACCCCCACCCCACCGTCGTCACCACGTCCAACCCTCGCCTCTCCTCCTCCTCCCCTCCCACTTTCTCTCCTTCCCACCCTTACCCCCCTAACTCTCCCCCCATCACTTCCGTCACCGACCCCCCTCCCCCCATATCAAATGTGACATCGCGTCATCCCTTTTGCTTTTGGTGTGGGATTCGTGACGCGGCCGACGAGGCCTCTCGTGTTTGCGGTCATGGTGGTGGTATCGGGACCACGACGCCAAGACGTGTGTCACTTTTCTTCGAAGGAGATTATAACAAATTCAAACGCCCACAGAGACCTCTCGAGCGGAAAATTTTATGGAAAACGGAATGGGAAAGCAGCATTTAAATTCCGTGTTAAAAAATGAAAACGCTTTCTCTTCCGATTCGGCGAACAAACTGCTCCCTGCCGGAAGCAGTTATTCAGCAGAACGTCAACAAAACATTTTATCGCTTGAGTTTCACGTCTGTGCTATAAACTGAGGGATAAAATGGATTTATATCATCTACATCTACAAATTTCCCAGCAAGCCACCTCAGGGGTGTGTGGCAGGGGGTGAGTAAACACTAACATGCATTACACTATACCTTAGAGTTAGTGTAACTACGACCAATTATGCATTAGCATAAATCGCTAATGCTTGTCACGAGGCGAAGCCTTACAAGCGTGCACCACTACACTACAGATGTCATCACAATGGAGAGGGACAGTCAATATACATGCATTATACAACTACAAATGGACAGAGACCCAAGACCCATGCAGAAAACACGCTATGCGTGCTGTTAGTATGTACTAGTTCTTTCGGTGTTCCTGGATGTGATGTTCGTTATTTGTGTTTCGAGTTATAAAATTGAGGTGACGTCGGTGTTAGGTGGCCTGGAGTATGCGCACACGAATATTGTTTTTGATTTAGGGCATCTAATAGAGCACCATACAGATTCTATGCTGGTATCTGGGACGGTTTCCGCTCGGCTGACAAAGGTTTTCTTTACAGCTATAAATACTCCGCCTCCGGTTCGGTTGGACCTATCTTTTCCGAAACTATGATTGAATCATGATAGTGCATCAACCATAAGGATCACAGTTCTAAAATCACTGTATTGGTGTAATATGTTACCTATATTCGTGATTAACCGAACTATTTTTCTTCTGCAAAATAATTGTTCCTTAATTTAGATTATTTATTCTGTATTTATAAAACCCCTAATATATAACGTATTTGAAGCTATAAAATGTAATTTTGGATTTGTTTTAATTTTGACCTTATATTTATTTTATTAACTGTATCTTTAAATGCATTTTTATTGCAATTACTATATTATGTAATTTTGTATATTTGAAAAAAGGGCTGTGCCCGTGAAAAATATTATTATAATTATTATCATATTTACTTGAATCCTGCTAAAATTACAAGGTGTACATCAGGAAACTTGGTTAACGCGGTGGTCTGCGCATTGGCCTGGCGAGGCTAAGGTCTATGGGTCAAGGTCCCCGTCTCTTTCGATGTTTTTCTCGAGAAAATTTTCCGCGTACTTCATCGTCGTCTTTGCTAGAGATGCTAACGAATTCCATTGGGGGAGCAGATATTATCAATGGTGCGCATCTACGTCAATTGAACTGACCCAGTGCATCATTCCAGAAATTACTCTTTTTATTGTAACTGAACGGCACAAAAACCTTTTCCTCCTTAAAAAAAAAAAAACCGTACAAACCTATTTTATCTAATGCAGGTTTGAAATATCACCTCTACTTAGTCTTTGTTTGATGGAGGAAATAGCAACATTTTACCATTCTAATAATCTTTGGATTTTGACCTTCTTATATAGTAATTCCTCGTCCAGCTTGCAAGCTAAAAAAAATGGAACGCCCCGTCACTCAGTGGGCTGAAATAAAAAAAAGCTGGAAAAAAACACAAAAAATGTTTTTTTTTCAAACCGGAAGTTTAAACCTTCCCCAGTCATTTTCCATAGAGTGGTGCATGTGATGTTGTATGCCATTTGTCATAATTCATATGAGTTAACAATATGCATGGGCTCGAATTCGGATAAATGTAGCGAAAAACTCCCGCCTTAATTTTTTCTGAAAATCACCGAATTCAAGCAAATGTTGAACCTTTTGTAATAAAGCGTGGAATAAAAACTGGAATTAACAACAAATGACTAACAAAATCACATGTACCAATTTATGGAGAATGACTGTGCAAAGTTTCAACTTCCGGACTGGAAAAAACACATTTTTTGGGTTTTGGCCACCTTATTTTTCGATTTCAGCCCAATGTGCGTTGTTTACTGGGAATAATGACGAGTCAGTTGATAGAAATGTTATTGTTCCAGCAGGGATGAATAGCATCTTCACAGACGCATGCAACTCATACCAAATTTAATGACGTTTAGTGCTTTTTCGATTCGTTGCTGTGACGTCGAGTCCCTCGACTCTCATCGGAATCCAGTGGGTTAAATTCATCTACATCTACAAAATACCCTGCAAGCCACCTCAGGGGTGTGTGGCAGGGGTTGAGTATTCACCAATATGCATTACACTATACACTAGAGTTAGTGTAACTATGACTAATTATGCATTAGCATAAGTCGCTAATGCTTGTCACGAGACCAAGCCTCACAAGCATGCACTACACAACAGATATGCTCACAATGAAGAGGGACGGTTAGTATAAATCTATGTTGCAACTACACAAATGAACCGAGACTCAATACTTAAGTAGAAAACATGCATGGCGTGCTGCTAGTACTAGGTAGCAGCTAATGATTCAAGTATTAGGGAGTTCTACTACCATTAAGAGCTACACTAACTATCAACAAACCTAGATAAAAGTCTCATTGGCCGCTGTTATGACATTTTAATGAATGACATTTTAAATCTGTCCATTCTAGTCTAGTTCCCTAATTTTATTCTCATGATCTGATCTACCGTAGTATGTTGGATTTCGTAAAATATGATCAACGTCGTCAGAAAATAGACCGGTTTGGAACTTACATAATAGATTGAGTCTCAATTTTAATCGACGGTCTGAAAGCGTTTCCCATCCCAGTTGCTGCAAAAGGTCAGTAACACTAGCGAGGTTATCGTAACGGCCTTTATCGTATCTTGCCGATCTTCGCTGCACGTGTTCTAACTCAGTTTCCAAGCCTATCTCATAAGGATCCCAAATACTGGCAGCATATTCCAATTGAATTTACGTCACCTCGCCTCCATCGTCGTCTCCCGAAGGCACATTGTTCCCGTGGGTGAGCCCTCTCCAGCTATTGCGGCATTCGCCTCCCGCTGCGCCGCTGTTTCCACTCTTCTTACTCCGCCGTTACAAGTAGTATCGGTTTCAGCGTTGGAATGCCAAGGAGAGCGGCAAGAAGACAAGAGGCATGGTTATTGTTGATCGGCGGTCAAAAACGTTGGAGCAAGGCACTAGATTTTGTTCGTACTCCATTGTATTCCGTGCAAGAAAGGTCTCTATCATTCTTTTGTTTTTATTCGTGGGTTTAAACCTCGACACCCCTGAGTGTGATGATGAGGGCTTCGCGGCTGAGTCATGTCGTTGTCTTTGCCTCTTTGGGAGAGGCAAATCATATCGATGAAGACTCATCTTATCTTTTATCATGAATACCTCGAAAACCTGAATTTATGTTTATTGATGTGTCTAATACAAATGGAAAATTATTGTTTGTAGTCATGTATAGACCACCAAATACTTGCTACATTTGTGAAGATTTTGAAACTTTAATTTGTAAGTACTTACCTGTGTATAAAAATGTTATTATTTGTGGCGATTTCAACATTGATGTGCTTAAAGATACACGTAAGAGTGCTTATCTTAAGAATTTATTGTTTAGTTATAATCTTCATCTCCCTCCTTTTCAAGCTACACACATCTTGGAATCAAGCCAGACTTTGCTTGACCTAATCATTGTTGACGATGAAAGTAAAATAGATGACTTTGGTCAAGAATCCGTAAACTTTCTATCTGAGCATGATTTAGTGTATGTGAACTACATTTTCAACACGCCACCATATAAACCTCCTGAAATCTGTTTCCGAGATTTGGTTAAACTCGATTATGTTACGTTTGAAACGGATTGGAACGGTCTCTCATGGGAGGATTTCTTTTCAACGCGTGATGTCAATGAAAAAGTGACAATATTCAATACTCAACTTACTTGTTTATTAGATAGACACGCTCCCATTAAAAAAATAAAAATAAGACGTAACCCAGCTCCCTGGCTCTCTCAAGAAATTAAAAATGCTATGAGTCAAAGAGAATCTTTACGTAGGCACTTCCGAAGAACTCGGTCTGTTATAAAATACCACTAATATAAAGTCGCCCGAAATAAAGTGAAACAAATGCAGCATAATGCAAAAGTTAACTACTTTCTTTCCTGCTTATCAGATAAACGTGACGCTCGTTCTCTTTGGCAAGAAATTAAAAGATTGGGTCTTGGTAATTCTAGAAATGAACCCACCAATATTAATTTTCCCCTTAATGAGCTTAATACTTTTTTTCTAAATAGCTCCACATCGTCTGATTGTATAGAAGAGGACGAACGTCTCGATGTCACAAATTGCATTGAGCCTGGTTTTAGCAATGAGAATCTTTATTTTCCTCATTTTACCCCCGATCTACTATTAAAATACATCTCAATGGTAAATTCTAACTCAACGGGCGTAGATGAAATTAGTATTAAGGTAATTAAAAAGATTCTTCATCTAGCACTTCCAATGCTACTTTCAATTTTTAATTGTTCCTTAGATTACTCTAAGTTCCCCTCTGTGGAAATCTGCTCTCATTCAACCTATTAAAAAGAAGCCCAATCCTGTAGAAATGTCTGACTACCGACCTATTGCAATACTTTGTGCCTTATCAAAACCTCTTGAAAGATTCGTGTACAATTGTGTTATTGAACATCTGTCTAAAAATAATTTTCTTAATAATTTTCAATCTGGATTTCGCAAAGGTTATAGTACTCAAACAGCATTGATTAAAATAACAGATGACGTAAGACTTTCAATGGATAAGCAGAGAATAACAGTATTGGTACTTCTCGATTTTAGTAAAGCCTTTGACTGTGTTAACCATAGTATACTTTTAAGACGACTATCTAATTTGAAAATATCTGGTTCTGTTTTACAATGGTTCCGTTCTTACTTGAGTCAACGTTTCCAGGCGGTGAATGATCGGAAGAACAACTCACATTCTGAATTACTACCTGTCGAACGTGGGGTCCCCCAAGGGTCAATACTAGGGCCATTGCTCTTTGTCATTTATATTCAAGACCTCCCAAATAAGATACGTCATTGCAATTACCATCTATATGCTGACGACTTGCAAATTTATATTGACTGCGATCGCAATGAGATCTCTAGCGCCATTGCACAAATTAACGAAGATATTTCATCTATATGTGAATGGGCCTCAAACAATTGTTTGAAATTAAACTCACAGAAAACAAAGAGCATTATTATAGGCAGTGCCAAGGTCCTGTCTTCTATAAACATCGACTCACTGTCTAAAATTCAAGTACAAGATGTAGAAATAGATTATTCTGATAAGGTTAAAGATTTAGGTGTTATTCTAAACAAAACACTTACCTGGGACGAACACATAGCATGCATCTCTAATAAGGTAGTTAAAACTTTGCACCAGTTGAAATGCTTCCGTAACCTAATGCCGTTATCATTGAGACTCAAATTAGCAAATGCTTTATTGATTCCTCATATTGATTACTGTTCCTTGGTGATGTCGAACATTACAAAATGTCAGATATCAAAGCTACAGAAAATTCAAAATTGTGTCTTGCGTTATGTGTGCGATATTTCATATTATGAGCATATCACACCATATTATAATGAATTAAAAATGTTAAAAATTGAAAAAAGAAGAAAATTTCAAATGGGACTCTTCATGTACAAACTTTTAAAAACTGAAACTCCTTCCTACATTTTCCAACCTTACACAGATAATTCAATGAAAAAAACAAGGCATACCAGAAATAAAAATAAATTAATTGTACCCTGTCACAAAACTACTATGTATCACAATTCATTTTACATCAGTTCGTGCTATGTATGGAATTCGATTCCCCAAGAGTTGAAGGATATCACATCAGTAAATAATTTTAAAAAATGTTTGTTTTCATTTTATTTCCATGAAACTTGAATTGTATCAGCATGATGAACTTGCTGTTTATGGGTTTTTGTGTTCATCAAATTTATTTCGATTGTTGTATAGCTATTGTATAATTTTGTATTGTTGAAAATTACTAAAAATTATATTTGTTGAAAATTACTATTGTGAAGTTGAGAGTTGAAAAAAGAGATTACTGCGTAATTTTGGAAATTTTTATAATAAATGTTTGTTTTCATTTGTCTTTGATGAAATTTGATATATGAATTTACATAAGTATTTGTAATCTTTGTTTTTCAGTTCATTATTATTATACCGAGTGTTTTATGATTTTGTTATCTTTGTTCATCATACAGAATGTTTTATGATTTATTTTAATGTAGTACTTTCTCTGTCCGAGTGTTTATGTACTTACATAGGCTCCAAAGGATATGCTCCTAGAGCCAATAAAACTTATTTACTTTACTTTATGATGGACAGCCATCCCCTAAGTGATTTGAATTTTGGTGGCGGGGTTAAACCTTCTGCTATTCGTGTTTAAACCTTCGGCTCATAGGTAAGTGTTTAGGATTATACCTCCTCGATAAGGTAGAATCGGACCGAAGAGATAGCTCTCACAAGACTAAAAATAGAGAATTTCACGTTAACGCACTCCTGATTACCGATGAAAAGATTCGGCTTCACTATCAGTGTGATGGCTGTGACACCCATATTTGCAAATAAGTTTGCTATGCCTACTTAATATGTGCTTGCGGACTCATCATTGAAAATCATAAAATGAGGCAATCTGTCAGTATTTATTAAAGAATTAAAGTAATTAGAAAAATATTTGATGGTATTTGGAATAGATAACTCCAGTTGTTTTATGCGATTTATAGTAGAAATGCCCATTTATTCTCAACGGGGGAGGTAAAGGTAACAAACAATATAGTGGTTCTATTCATATAGATGAGAATATGACTTCTCATTTCTCATCTTAGTTTTCTTTTACTAAGTGGAAATTACCTATTTTGTCGCATAGTGATGCATAGCTATAACTATTTTACTTCATTCATCATTCATCCTCAGCACTGCAGCCCGGTGTGGGCCTTGGCTTCCTCAGTTATATGCCCCCATTCGGCTCTCCTTCTTGCTTTCTCTCTCCATCTTCCAATCCCCTTTGTCTTCACGTCCTCTTCAACATTTTTCAGCCATCTTTTGCGTGGTCTTTCTCTCCTCCTACTTCCTTTCATCTTGCTGTTTATTAACAATTTGGGCATTCTATACTCTTCCATCCTTTTAAAATGGCCCAACCATGACAGTCGCAATGACTTTGAGAACCTAACTACATCCTTCTCTTCCAATATTTCATCTATTTCATAGTTCATTCTTATTCTCCACGTTTCTCCTTCTTTTACTGGGCCATAGATTCTCCTTATTATTTTCCTTATTATTCAAATCTTCTGAATGTTTCTTCATCTTGTTTGGATAGTACCCATGTCTCAGCTCCATATGTAATTACTGGTCTTATCAATGTTTTATAAATTTTCAATTTAGTTTTCTTGGACAGAAGAGTTGATTTGAGGAGGCGTAAATTTGCAAAATAGGCCTTGTTACCTTGCATTTTACTATTTTACTACAATTTTTATTTGCAAAACAGTAAAACTAAAAAAGTATTCTAGTTTCGCGAGGGGGCATGGGGAAGATCGCCATAAAATTTGAGCATATATTCCTTTAAGTGATTCTGAGCGAGATTTTTTTCCAGTACCAATAGACCCAATATTTGAATTTTAAATTTGAATATAGGAGCTGTAAGAATCATGAATTAGGTACATATTTTAATACAAATCACACAAAACAGGCATATTCGTCGTGTACTGAAGATATTAGTAATAATATAATTATTTTAGTAATAATCTGAATAAATACAATGTTTCCTACAGAGAATTTAAAAAAGTCTCAATTCTTACCAGAGAATTTTATTCCCTGGTCTTACCCAGACTTACCTTTAAGCCACCTCTACTATCAACAACAATCTTACGCGTTAAAATAAATATTTACACAGCAAAAATAGGCCGTTGTCCTCGAAAAAGTTGAAAATGATCGTAATCTTGAAATGGTGTAAAATTTAAAAACAGCAGTAGGCCTATGTTTGAACCAGGCGTATTAACTATGCTCATGTATAGTGTCAGCTCATTTCGATTGAGTGATTATTGCGTGATTGAGTAACAGATACACAGATACCATCACATTTTTGTATATGAGTATGATTATAGCAAGTTGTAATCAATTTAGAACACTTTGACCTAGTCTCTGAAACTTTTTGGACAGTCTAATTGTGAACAGGTTCTCTTGCACAATTTGTGTAAATGGACAGCAGCGAATTTTGTGTAAACCGATTTGTAAAACTCTTAATATTGGTATCGATAGAGCGATAATTTTTATTTAATATTTATTTTTGACAATTGTTTCATCAATATAATAATAGTGTTTCTAGGAGAAACAAGCACGTTGAAAAAATCATAATAATTTTTATAATTCCCTACAATATATTTATGACAATAAAGTGTATTCCTGCAATTCATACGGTTATTCTGGCATTATGTACTATTTGATGCCAAATGGCCATAGCCTTCGATGGACCCAGCATGACAAACCAACTTCTCTTGCTACTAGGTCCGTGCTTAGGCTCTCGGCACGGCGAAACATCTAACACTACGTTTTGGGCAGGACGGGCAGGACGCTTTGACTCAATGCTAAAAACCTCTGACATCGCTAGTCACAAGCGAAATTAGAATATTATGTTAACACCATCGTACTTGATAGTATTATATCCGTGGACAACCTTTCAATTTGATTTTGACATTTCATTTGGACTCCGGTGGATAGCGTCGTTATCCCAATTTCATTATTCTTTTATGAATCTCTATAGCACACTAATGCCTGTCTCTAATTTCTATCGATAAAAATGTTTTGTAAAGCTGTTTTATTTTTATTTTTTTTGTTTTGTAGGACGATTATACGGAGAAAAGAGTGGAGTAACGGGCAGAAGCAACGAATTTCTTTTTAAGCGTGCCACTGCGTCTTAGGCCCTTCAAGATTCAATTATAAATTTCCGCAATTAAGACGAGCATGAAGATAATTTCAGTCTTGCCCAAAAACTCATTTTAACACTTTAGAGTCTGTTTTATGCTCAGCAAACCAAAGCAGACTTTCCCAGTATGACATTTCCATTAAACTTTTATAGCAAAACTATAGCGAATACCGTAATGGACTTTACTGCCATGCTTAGTAAACCAGAGCATACTTACTTACCAAGTATGACGTTTTCATTTAACTTTTATAACAAACTATAATTAATACCGTAATGGAGTTTAGTTTATCTATAAAATTGTTCTTTTTTACTGTTATGTTGCGTATAATTTTAAATGTAGGTGCATGAATCATTATTTTAGTTAATTTTAATGCATGCTAAATTTTCTGCACCCCTCGTATCACCTGCGGTCATCAACCGGAATGTGTTAATGCGTTAATGCCGTTTGCTGAAGCAATTGTTTTACTGAAGTTGCGCAAGCATTCCCCTTTTTTCTTACTCAGTGAATTAATTATTTTCAGGCCGAACAAGACGAAGAGAGTAGAATACGTAAATTAGGCACAAGATTCACCACCCTCGCACTGTTCTGCTCTCCATTCTAAGCTGAGGTAGCAAAATCTTCTTTTCAGAACTGACCTTCGAAGTTCTTAATGTTCTCAGTGATCGAATAAAACTCAAACACGCTTGAAATGCCAAGATCCAAAAAAAAAATTGGAAGTATATTTTTCGAAGACAAACGGAAATAGCATGCATAGTTAAGCTTTCGTATCTCATAAATTATTCTTTAAACCAGTAACCAGTAAACACAGTAAACCAGTAAAAACAGCCACAGAGTAAAAAATAAAAAGCTTACACCCATCCAAAATTCGTTTCATCCACTTTAGAACCTTGTATCAAAATGTTTGGAGTCACTTCCAATGATAAAAGCAAGGTGGAGTCCGCAGCATGTATATATTGCATCCATAAATTGTTACACGAGGTGAGAGAATCGGAAAAGAAACATTAGTTGAAAGACAATAGTTCGGATAGAGCACTGAAATTTTGCAAGGGTAGGCTTTCTGGAGTACGACAGTACCCGGTTACAGTGAGTAAAGGTCTCGTAAACATCAAATTTCCAGTTGTTACGCGTATTTAATGGCTACAACTTAAGGTAATCTCATTAATTAACTGGCTGTTAGTATCAGTATTTTACACACTGGAAAAAACGGATAGAACGGAATGCTTGCTTATTTTCAAGCTCGATTGCAGTGCAACTCTAGAGCAACGACCAAAAGGAAGATTATATTTGACTGATACTCAGATGGGTCATTGGTTGCGTATTAAGTGCTGATGTACGAGGTGAAATTTCGTATTAGTTGAGGCAGTGACATAGAAACGTCAAATATACACACGCGTTGCTGTTATACGCGTATGCATATTATATAAATAAACTCGTTAATTATATAATTATAAAACTAAACGCGTTATTCCGTTGATGGGATTCCGATAAATAGAGTTACGGGCGGCATATGCCTAAAACTGGGACAATGATTAAAGCTCATTAAAAATCTGGAAATAAACATTACAAAGAGGCTTACAGCCTTAAAATTTCATCTTTTGCATTTTCCAATGCCTGAGTGCAAGTTCCTTTTCAGTAATTTCTATAAAAAGGGACATATATAACGAATGCCCAGAATTAATGTATCTCTTTGTATCTCCTTACCACAAAGGAAAGTGAAAGTGTTGTGATGTAAAATTATAGAGGGCGTAATAAAAATGATAAAATTTATTAGGAATTCATATTTTACTCATGTATTTTTTTTTAATTATAAGCGAATATTTATAAGAATTGATATTTCCGTAAGGTTTCAATGTTTAATCAATTTCCAAATGTATAATTTATTCACCGCACATTAAAAACGATTGACTGGAAAAACATGCGTGGAATTAAAAATATCTCGCCAAAAGATAATCTATACCTTATTAAATACAACGGTAGGTTAAATATATTTTACACGAATGATAATATTAATATAGATACCAATTAGACCTTAAATGGATGATCAAATTTATATTTCGCCAAAATAATTTACAGAACTTGGGAATTCAGGGTGGAAAGGCAATTTAGGCGCTGTATGAGAAGCTTCTAGAAATCGTGGAATAATTTCGATGCCCTTTCCCTGAAACTTGCAAATCTGTAGAGAGTGATTTTTCCGGTTTGGTAGGCATAAATATTAAGTAAGATATTATTCCAGCATTTATTTCGAGTTATTTTATTCCAAAATTTGCCACTATTTCCTGTCACAATAAGCGTTATTAAGTTCATTGTTTAATATAAAGGCAAAAATATAAAAACTGAAACAATGGAAATAAAAATATCTGAAGTAAGAATGGCAGAAGTCAAAGAAGCACTTCAAAAAAATGGCGAATCCCCAGGTCCTGGAGGTATTCCAGTAGAGCTCTTGCAAAATGCCCCTGAACTAATCCTAGAAATACTGACTAAATTCTTTAACAGACGTATCATTAGCGGAGAAGACCCACCAAATGAGTGAAAGCTAGCATATCTCACATCATTCCACAAAAAATGTTCGAAAAAAGATTGTAAAAATGATAGGGGCATCAGCGTAACTGCTATTTGCGGGAGGCTGCATGGACGTTTAGCATAGGAGTGACTGGAATATTAAGAACACTGAGCAGAGCAATGAGGATTTACAGCAGGATGATCCTATGTAGACAACATATTTAAGTTGAAAACACCAACAGAATAAATAGAGCAGAAACGGGATAACTCACATAAGTATTATAGATCTATAGAAGACCTAGGATACAGTTCCTATCCAAAATCTCTACCAAATTTTAGATGAAAGCAACATAAATGGAATATGCATCGCATCAATACAAATCATTATGAAAATTCGGAAACAAAAATAAGAGTAGGAAATAAACTATCTCACCCTATAAAACCGAATGAAGGAGTAAGACAAGGATGCTGCATATCACCTACTCTTTTTAAAAATTTACATAAACCAATCGTTACACACATTACTTTTTTCCGATGATCAGATTATAATTGCTGGTGATAAACATGAATATATAATGAATGTGGAGTATATGATCGGACTATGTTAGCATTATATACAAACCAGCCTTAGAGTACACTTGTAGAAGTATACTCCAAGGCTGGTTTGGGTATGAATTTTACCAAAACAAAGTAATCAACGAGGATGGAGAATACTTAGGAGCGACCATTTGAAAAGAGGGAACAAGTAATAAAGACATTTCAAAGATAATACACCAAGCAAAAGAAGCAATAAAGAAACTGAATAGTCAAAAGACATTAGAAGGAAGACAAATTACCAAATATATCAGACAATCATTCAGAGCATATTTCTTCCTGGAGCAGAAATGTGGGAATCTACCCAAAGAGGTAGGCAGAGACCGAAGGTCGTAGAGATGGGTTTTCTGAGAAGAATCTACAGAATATCAATATTAGAAATAATCGCTAGCGAAAACATACGTATAATGAATCAGAGCGAAAAAAAGTCACTGAAGAAATAGAGAAATGTCGCATACAATAGTAATGATATGTAACAAGAATGGAGAACCAACGTTGGACTGAAAAGAGGCTCAACTGGCAATAGCCAGGGAGGAGAGAAAAAGGACGACCAGCATGAACCATCCAACGATCAACAAGACTGAATGAAGCAAGTTGCGCTAGACATGGGAAAGAGACAGATGGAAAACGAAGATTGGAAAGACAAAGAGGGTTGGAGAATAGGCGAAAAGTTAAGCATTTGTTAAGTCAAATACTTTACAGTTTAACGTTTACCCAGAAGTTCTCATACTACTTACAATAAGATAACCCTGTAGAAGTATTTATAATTAATATTGATGTAAAAGCTTTATTCGTGCCAACACGATGTCTTCATGAAAGAAGAACTCATTCTAAAATACTGTTTACAGGAATTGAGCTTGAAACATGGACTTTGATATACTTCCTTTGAAAATTGAGAAATATAATCTACGACATTATTTTTTAAATAAGAACACAATTGTGAATAAACTGGTGAGATTCAGTGGAAGACGTCCAACTTTTCCGATTTTATGCTTGCCGTAAATTAATTAGCGTTTTCTTCGAATTGGTCACGCAATCGTGTATTTAGTTTCAGCAGTAAAATAAAATGACTGGAATTGTATTGGACATCAAAAATCTTCATCACGTGTTGCTATTATCATTCCTCATTGCTTGTTTGAAGATACGAGAATATACAATTTGAACCCTAGGGGAAGTTTTCACGTTTTCGAAGTATACTGAGAAAAATAAACTGAAGAGAATGTTTCATAATTATAGTACAGAATTTGTTTGTTTTTAGAATACATTTTTCATTTTAATTCGCAGGTTAATCACAACGTAGAACTAAAAGTCTTAGTGAAGGTGCTGTAATTTCATGCAATCACTTGCCTGATTATTCTTACATGACTTCTTTCCTAATGAATATATTACCTCACAGCCATATGTTTAAAAATATTCTCCTATATGGAAAAATGCTTCTACTCTATAGCTACAAGAAAATACGATTTTCAGAAAATTATTTAATTAAATGTACCTTTTTGTAGTTAAGACTTTAAATGAAGTTGTGTCAAACAGTTTTGAGTTCTTTATATTCCATCGAAAAGTCACTGTCAATGATGGTCATTAACAATCAAGACGTCCACTACAAAAATTGTGCGATGGAGCAAAATACGTTTCTCTAACATTCGCATTCCCCATTGCCCATTTAATATTACTCATTCGCTTCGGTTAGATAACGATGTCTTATGCTTGAAGAACGCTGTTTTTTTAGTATTATTGGTTGTCCTGTGCTGTAAGCTTCAAAAAATGTCTGTTTCTTCGATGAGGGGACATAAAAACCCAACTCGAAGCTAAGGATTACCTCGAGAGGAAATGATAGCGTGAAATGAATGATAAACGGACATGAATAGTCGGACTTGGTCCCAATTCTAATTTCTTTGCAATTTCTTCAAAACTTTTATAGTTAAGATGAGAGCCAAAATTATTCCATTTCGGTAATGAAAGTGCCGCTCCAATTATCGCCTGTCAGATAACTGTATCGTAATTACTCCGAGGATTTATACTCTTTCGGTGCATAGCAGTCGGAGGGGCATCATCTTTTGCCATGCGGCGAAGTTGGACGAATGTCTCTTTCCCCCATTCCCATTGCATGAGCCACGAGCATGAGCTGGAAAATGAAGAGTCGTTTCCTGAAATCCTTGCTCAATTAAACGAACCACTTTGCTCAGCACTAAATTGATCCTTGGGGCCAATTTGAATTTCCCGACCTTATAATTTGCTTACGTAATCACATTTAAACCAAGGGATCGCTTCGTAAGCCTCAGTTGAGGAAATAAGCCAATTTATATCTCAAATGACTTCTCTCTCTGACCGCAGGCTTCAAGGGATATCAGGTATTCATATTAAATATATCCAACAGTATCCCACGGTTATTTCCATTCCACTGACTTCATTAATAGCTGCTTCATTGCCTTTGAATGCTTTGTAAAGTGGAGAAACCAGAAAATCATTTTCGACCCCGAAAACTGTAGTGTTGGTGTCATTGGTAACTCCCAGAAGCTGTCTATCCGGGGTTAGGCTATGGAAAATTAGTGTGTCTTTGGCGAAGCGATTGTTTCTAAAATATATGTTCTGTCCTTCTCAAGGGAATTTACTTATGGTAAAAGAACATCACCCATTTTCCAAATTCTCATTTAGTTGATCATCAAGTTTACACATTTCGCGTTTCTTCCTGCAGCCTGTCCAACGAATTAATTAATTCATACGATGACCTTAAGTTTGAGACATTTTTAGAACTCGCAATCACATCTTGTTAACGAGGTCATCACTGCAACAAGTTGAGTATTCCGAATCTCATTACGAGACTCTTCACTCATAAAGTCCCGCAGGGCTCTCTGCCTGACCCTGCACTTTTAATAACATCCCCGAGGGTGCCACTTCAGTTTTACAATTCTATGCCCGTGACACCCATTTCAGCGTATTCGGGACATGGAGATTCGGGCATGAAGAAACTAAGAAAATCTACGTAACCGTGAATCCAGGATATAGTTCGAATGGACTACTCCTGGAAGGACAGATAATACAAACGAACCTCGTCTGCCGCTGAGTTTTGCAAACATGGGTACTCCACCATGTTCTGTGCGCATTTCCTTGAGAATCCTCATGTATTGACTATTTTATGAGGTGCTTGCTACTTGAGCATTCAGCAAGGTGACTTAATGCTTGCTGTTTTATCATTTTCTTTCAATGGGCTTACATGCGGCAAAGACCTCATGTCGTGACACGTGTGACACGGTTGCGTCTTGAGGGACTGTCCAACACTCATCCTTCCTCTTCCGGTGGCGTGGAATTCACGCAATAGTTGTTCGCCGGGCCGGGGAAAAGTACTGGAGGCGTCCCAAAAGAGTGCGCTTCGGAACAAGGAGATTCAAATGAAATGGAGGAGGCATGACCGTGAACGCTCATGGGCGGAAGTGAAGCAAGAATAGGGGTGCTTGGGAAGGATTTTGTGCCGAGTAGGTTTTGCCAAACCAGTCACAAAACATCACCTTGTCTGTGGTTTTTAACAAGGAGGTTAAAATGAAAGGTTTCTTTTCTAACCTCCTTGGTTTTTAACGTAGATTTGGCGAAAATCGAACGCGACCGCCGGACACGTAAGTCAGAGTAAGGTCTAAACTGTGCCGACTGCAATGGCGGAATTGGCTTCAAGAATCATGTTGTATGTCGCCTCCATTTCTTTTCTAACCTCCTTGCTTCGGAACTTCCTTCACCCCGACGGGGAGTGACAGTCGTGAAATACGTCCGTAAGCGCCGTAAAACTCCGTCAATGGACGAGTTTATTACAGAGACGCTGTAGGTCAGTTCAAAGCGAGGCTCTTCCTTCTATATACATTCCGACGGGTGGCTTTGTGGATCCCTGACACGACAGCAACCAAACTTCATTCAATATCTGCTTCTAAAGCCTAGTAAATCTCGCAAGATTGGACCTATTCCTCCCTTCTTCCGACTGACTGAGATATAATGCCGTCGGCTTATTGGATTAGTGAGGCTGTCACACAGCGTTTCGGTAAGATGTTAAACTATATACGAGTCAGAATATTGACCGTTGTTAAATAGAGACAGCTGATTAGGGGGCAATGCCCCCGCGGACCCACCACCACCCCCTCGGCATCGAGCCTCCGCTCATGACCGAGGTTAAATAGAGACAGTTGAAGATAGGAGAATTAGGTAAAATTGTTTCAAAGACGAGATGATATATCGAGATACGAGATATGACTTGTTTTAAGGAATGGCCAGCCGGGTGCATCTAATCATAGAAGCAACTGCCATGAGGAGAATATGCAAGGGTAGAATTAACAGCAATTAACGATCGGATAAATTGGGCACATGGTTTCATGTTTATATTGAAGTAGATGGTTTATGTCTTGTCCAATTTGATCGAAAATGGTAAAGTTGAAAGAAGGAAAATTTTCAACTAACGCACGGCGGCAGACTTAAGAATTGACGTGTGATAATTTCACTCCGCATGTGAGACGTTAACCATCCATGGTGTCGGTAACTTTTGCTATTTTCTGCGTCGTATGTTAAACAGAGGTTGCGTTAACTGTTGCGCTTTGAGGCTCAGAGACGTTGGCCATGAGGAAGCGGAAAATGAAATTAATTGTAAAGGAAGAGATCAGAAACTGTCGAAACTTAGTGCTGGAGGTGGATGCTGAAGATCAGATGGACGGATAGGATCAGACGCGGAAGTGTACAGTACAGAGGAACTAAAGCGGAAAAACAATATGGAGCATAATCAGGAACACAAGGTTTAGATGCATAGGTCACAACTTGAGGTGAAATGATGCTGTAAGGAACCTAAGAGAGGGAAAATACTTACAAGGAAGACAGGAGGATGAGAACATAAGTCAGCTGAAACGGGATACGAAACAAAAGAATTTCAAGGACACGAAAGAGTTAGCAGGGAACAGGTTAAAGTGGATCTTACGATTCAAAGGCTAAAGATGAGAGGCTTCCATTACACATGTTATCAAAAACATGGTAGTTTAGATTCTTAGATACTGAGAATAAGTATAGCAAATCAATTTTTTTATTCAGTTACTAAGTTCATTACAAAAATTTCACAATGAGACGTTTTAATTTATATTCAATATCTCTGCTGTCCAAATTTCAACTCTGAGACTCGCAACTACAAAGGGTCAACTATTTCAACTCTTTTAAAATTTAACTAATCATTAGGTATCGTATGTACAAATTCTCCGGCTCACATATGAAAGCCCAAAACCCAGTAATCTCACACATCCCCCTCCCTACTCATCCGCCCAGAAAGACAAAACCGTGTCTTTCGCAATTTATTATTTTCCTCTCGATTATTTCGATAAACCGATTTTGTAAAAACATTTTTCAATCCACGGGGAGCCGTGAATCGTTCGCGGAGGAATAAATCGTTGCTTTTCCACGATATATTTCCTTTATTTGCAACCGGTTTCGACACGGCATATATCATATTCTGGCGTGAGTTACGTCATGTTTCCCGCTCTTGAAATGATTTGCCACTATTCCGTTGTCTCGGGCGTGACTTCATGGAGTTTGCTTGGAATTGTAAATGGTAAGTATAACTTTGTTTTTCCACATAGATTTAATACAACAAGACACCCTACGTTTCGACGAAGCTCGTCAACATCAGGTACATTAGTTGGAGAAGACATAGTCACTCAATATTTGGGGCGGGGGGGTAGAGGTGGGGAGGGAGGAGTTGGGAAATGGGAGAAATTGTAAAATATTCAAGTGGCTACATATTCTATGTCTTCTCCTACTAATGTACCTCATGATGACGAGCTTCTTTAAAGCCTAGGTCGTCTTGTTGTAATAAATATGTGTGGAAAAACTATATTATGTTTTTGGAAAAGTATTTTTCGGGTTAAGGCCGCGTTGGTCCATTTGGGCGGACGACAGTTTCGGGCGCATTCCAGCTCCCGTCTTCAGGTCCAACTGATCTGCAGAGCATCATTTTCTTCTATATATATATCTAGTCAGGTGCGCGCTGATACGTTCGGTTTGAATCCCATTGTTGGAAAAGCCGTTTGAAAGATGTAGGGAGAGGATAACCGTCTTCCCTGTTGAAGTTCTTTTCGTAGTTCACTATTTCTATTGCCTCCCTTATCAGCCGAGGGAAATATTTATTTTCTCTGGCAATGATTTTGGATTCGTGGAATTTAATCACGTGTCCGGGTTCTGACCATGCATGCTCTGCAACCGCGGAAAGGCGAAAATTTTTCTTTTCGGTTGCCTTACGATGTTCTTCTATTCTGATTTTTAGGGATCTAGATGTTTGACCGATGTATGATTTACCACAGGTACACGACACTTCATACACTCCTTCGTATATGTCACATGGGTGACGATCTTTTTCGCTCCGAAGGAGGTCAGAGGTCTTCTTAACGCTTTTAAATCTCGTCAAGACGTCGTGTTTGGCGAGAACTCTTGCGATCCTCTCTGAAGTTCCTGCGACGTATGGTAAGATAGCATGTGCCTTTGCCTTCTTATGGTCTTCTCTTTCAGTCTCCAAGGTCGCATGACGTTTCTAAAAATACTTTTCCAATTAATCACCGCGGAAGCCTCCGTACCAACTATATTATATTTTTCTTCTTTGAATAGTTATTGACCACTTTAATAATACATTGGTTAATTTATGGAAGTTTGGTCATGTCTTTTTTTAAGAAACTCAACTTCCTTTTACGATATCTGTAATTGGGCATTTTCCACGTATTTCAAACTATCGATATTCTGATTCAGTTACTTGAACTTATTGCATTGGCTAAAAAATTTCTTATCAAATTGTATGAATTTCGGTTTTAAAAGCTAAAGAAAGTAGAAGGTTACGAAAGCTCCCGAGCACACTCCGAAAACAACCGAATGGCCTGTGACGTCATTTTCGCTGTTTACATTTAGACCCAGGCGTTTCCTTATGCTTACGGTGGTAACAAATGCGGCGAAATTAGTTTCTGACGTGTTCGCGTTTCTAGATATGCCTTTAAATGGCATCTAAGTAAGGGATATAGATGGTGTTTTGTGCCACAATGTACGAATACATTGGTTGAAACACCGAACAAGAAATTTATTCACGCAATCACGACATTGAATGATTGAAATTTCTTCCTTGGATTCCTCAATGTCCTCCTGCACAATGTATACTTTACTCCGCACTTTGTGTTCTGGACATATTCTCGCAATGACTGTGCACAGTGGTCCATCTCTCTTTACTTGGATGTATCCTATAGCATTATCACCATAACTCTCACGAGAAGCTTTATAATATAACAACACTTAAATTAAACTTTGAATAGACATTTAGGAGATGAGAATCTTTTTTTAGGCATTTCTACAGCAGATAAGCCACTTCTAGAAACATCTTCTACAAACAATCACTAATTAGCAAATAAAAAATTGACGTTTTAAGTGTGTCGAGTATTGGCAGCACAAACATTTGGCGAGTATTGTGTTATGTTGATATGTTACTAAGATACTGTTTGTTTACTGTTGCATGGACTGGTATGGACTTCGATAAAGAAAGAAGTATCATAATGATTATGAGTGTATTGGAAAAACAGTTAATAAAGTTCATACACCAAATACATAATTATATGTATAAAAAAATGATATAAAATAGTAATGACGATTTTAAAAGCAAACTTTAGGCTTACATTTTTTGGACTTAAGCTCAACAAATTTCCGCAGCATTAAATCGCTCGTCCTTCTTCATTAAAACGCCTACCATAAACATATCCACTTTGGGTAAATTATCTTATGTGGTTTTAATAAAACCATTGCACGCCATAGTCTTTGTTTTCAATGAAAAATCTTTAAATATACGGTAGATCTTCTACAGTTACTCACTTTCTCCCTCACATCCGTCCATCGCTCAGCGAAAATGACGTCAAGCCACTCAGATTTCGTTTCGCAGCGGCGTAAAAAATTTGAAATTTCGACTAATTTAATCTTAAATATCTCAATTAATATTGAATCTATTTTAAAACTACTTTCACTCCGCAAGCTTGTTCGAGTTTAAGTAACATATAAAGATCCGTAAACTTAAATTTAAAATTTTGGAAAATACCCAATTGTTAATTTCATGCTTAGTACTATTCATTTTAAATATTTTTATTTTCACTTATTATAATTTTTAAACAAAATTTTAGTTTGGTTTTCCATTTTGGTTTTTTTTTTGATGTTGATCTTGTTACTAAGAGGAAGAGTTTGTTTTTGTGTTACCATTGTCTCAGTAAGAAAGTTAATCCTTCGAGGAACTAAATTTATGATTGAAAACTTTTTTGTCTTTGTAGTATTACAATTATTATGAACTGTATTCCTTGCATTGTACTGTAGCCCTGAAGAAGCCTCATTAATAAAAAGGCGAAACGTCGGCCGAAAAAGGAAGTTGAGTTTCTTAAAAAAAGACATGACCAAACCTCAACATAAATTAACCATTGCATTATACTTTTCATTTACAATGACTTTTCACGTTTTCTGTGTTTTTAAATCACGAAGGAAGTTAACCAGCGTACATACCTTTAAGTGTATCACGAATCGAATGTTTATTGTTCTTAGGTTTATCATTACAAATCATCATAACTTAAGCTCACGTGCTGTGCGCTCCCCCTTCCTCTTAAGCTGTGAATTTTCCTTTTTTGATACTGAAAACCATTTTCTGTTCCAGAAGTTCATTTTTTTATGGAAATTAAAAAAAAATTCATTGCATCAACAGCCTCGTCAAGCCATTAATAAAAGATTTGCCTGATTAAGATGAGTCTCATCTCTGAAATTCCTCCTTCACGGTGTTCGCACTCGACACACACGTGTAAGTAGCTCCTCGCCTGAGCAAATATTTAGTGAGCGCAAGCCGGCGCCGGAATCCATTTACTCAGTCGCTGCAGCCAAGGGATACGGGTCCTCGGGATACTCTTGTTTCTTTTTTTAATTCTCTGTGGAGACTGCAGGATCAACATATGCGGTATCACTAAATAAATGCTCATCAAGAAATATAAACAAATGTGATCTAAAGGTCTTGGAGCCTGGTTAACCATCGTCGCGCATCGGTAGTTAAAATTTAGTCAGTTCACAAATTAACAGTCTTCTTAATACTACTCTAGTTACGACTACAAATATATTTAAAAGCCGTTGATTCACTGTTTATTTTTTTATCACAATTATAAGGAATACTACGAGTAATTTCTCGTGAATTTTATGACATTATATTCGCAGGCAATAACATTACTTTTAGATGATTCAAGTGCTGACTAATCCAAAGAAACATTTTCATTAGAAATGTGAATGACTTATTAAAACCTTCTATATTACTGATGTGTTTATTTAAATGGCATTCTGCAAAATGTAGTGCGGATTATGTTTTTTTATGGTATTGGAGATGAAGATCATACAAGTTGGAATTATAGTGATATAAAAGTGACGTTTGATGCTAAATTACGATTACATTAGTATTTAAAAATTTTTTTTCTGTTCGAATAGGAATGCAAACGGGATAGTCAGTTGAGAGTTACTGGATGATAGTCGCGCGAGATGTCGCTAGGAGAGCGGAATCTTATTGTGTACACCAAATTGATAAGGATCAGGGCGAGTTTGATTATACTCGTATTCTAATGTTCTTTACGAATGTGAAAGTAATGTTTACCGTGAACATGTTAAATGAAAGACTTTGTACTATTCCACGATATGTTTTGACATATCGTGGAATAGTACAAAGTCTTTCATTTAACATGTTCAGTGCAACTAAATTCCACAAAGTATCGCCTGCCTCCATTGAATGTTTACCGTGTTTGCCTCAAATTTTCCTCAAAGACCGACCGCTATATACTATTTCCATGTTGAAAACCTGTAGAGGCTGGTCGTTTAGCCAAAATCTCCTTAAATTATAATTGGCGATCATCTTCTTACATTGAGCATAGACGAGAACGTAAATGTAAAATAACTTCGAAAGCTAAACATCTTTTGCAACTTTATACCATTAAAGACCTTTTTTATTCATGGGTCCAAATCTACATAATCAATTACCTGAAAAGAATTCAAATGGGTAAAAACCTTCAAAGAATTCTCTGTTATGATTAAAAAATGGCTATTTACACAGCAAAACGTTGAGACTATGTTTTAAACATTCACTCGGAACTATTAATTTATTATATGTCACTGCATTATTATATCTTATGCTATGCTTAGTTTGATTTTTACTTATGTCTTTCTTTATAATGCTACAGTACATGGATTTGCTTGTGATCATTCACATATGTCGATAATGGCGATGCAATGTCAATTTCTTAATATGGTGGTGGCTCAATACAGGTTTTCAAAACCTTGGAGACCGCCTAAAGCTTCCAATATTTGTTTGTAAAAGTACATGATTCTTGTAAATTAATGTGGAAGTAAATAAAATATTCATTCATTAATTCAAATTATCGCATTCAATACTTCCTCCACCATACCTAACGTTTCATCCAATAACGGAGGAATTGATAACTTTAAGAAAATAATTATGAGAAGAAACATTCTCAAATTTTCAAATTACACTCTTGATAAAACTAAATTTATTTTCTTGCTAACGGATTTGACTGCGAAACAGCCAACAGAGCCCAAATGGAAAGAACGACCCTTAAAAACTGATGCCTACCCATCAAAACTCAGGTAAATAAAATTTATGCGTGGACAACTACTGATTAAGTACATTTTAGTCGTAGAGTGTTAATAATTTTGACTCATTGTTAGTAATACTACACGCCTAAATTTTATTTTCCGGCCACTATTTTTGCGAATAAAAGTTATTTTTTTTTAAGGTTCACACTACGATCGCTTTTTCTGGTAAGATGAAACTTTATTTCATTATTATCCTTTCCATAAACAATAATGATACTAAGAAACCATTAATAATTTTAGGTGGATCATTCAATGTCATCTAACAATTAATTTGAGTCCCATCAATCGGAGAAAGGCCTTTTGCAGTGACACGAAATTCGTTCGCGCTGCGGTTCCGCCAAATCTCTTTGGTTTGCGTGTTCTGCGGTGCGACCGCCGCATCACTCCTCCGTCCCGGGGCGGGGTGGACATATTCCGGCCCCCTCTCCCATGGCAGTTGTGCAGAGATCAATAGGTTGGAGGATTAGTGTAGCTAATTGGTTTATCATTGTTTTCTGATAACTTGTCGACCGAAACCAAATTAAGGTAGTTTGAGCGAAAAATCACTTCACCTAGAATTTGATGAATTTTGCGTCATTTTAAAGAAACAACTCTCATCTTTCCAATTATATCAAAATATCAACCCCTTGCCAAACTATTTTTCGAGCAATTTTCTTGTAAACATAAGCTGTTTTAGATGGGATAGATTATGGCTGTGCGCTCCAGAGGGAGAATATTGAAGAAAATGGGAATTTATAACTCATCAACGTCAAAAAACTAACGGTGTTTAGATTGCATGTTTTCTCAACTATTTATAAAAAATTATCTATTACTCACCACAATAATTTTTACAGAATCATTCCTCTTCATTCCTTTTTTTAATAAAATGTTAAAAACAGTCAACTTCAGCTTTAAATTAGATCATATTACTAAGTCTAAGATAGTTAAAAACGGTTTGAACAATTATCGAAAAATATATTAGAGCAACATGTTACCAATCAACGTTTCAGGCTGGGCATAGTGAAATCATTCTCTAGATGAAGACAACACAATATAACATGAAACAACATCCAATTGAAAAATTATAAAGCTCTTAATAGTTCAGCATATTTTGACTCATTAAATGTATTCCCTGTGAATTACATTCTCGAGCCAAGTGCTCTTATCTTATCAATGACAATTATATCTAGCTTCCACTTTCTTCATCACTTTGCTCATTGACATACAGTGTTATTATCAGGGAAAGATTGATGACGTTTTGGCAACAAATTTCGCAGTAATAGCACCAATTATATGGGAAATTAGAAATTGTGGTTGAAAATATTTTACTGTAGAACATTTATCAAATAAAACAAATATTTTTGTAAATGTGTCACTAATTTATTCACGTGAAATACAACATTTTACCTGAGTCCAATCATATAACCTGAGTCCAAAAGTTGTATAAAATATTATTAATACGAATGACGTATTTGCAATTGTGTCAAAGGGCCCGTCGTCTGTTGATTAAAATTAGTTGTGAAGTGATAATGATGGTTTAAAGGTATTTTATTCGATTCCGAAATCCATAACAAAATTTCATTGTTGAAATTATGATGAATTAAGCTGGAAGAATTACACATATTGACGGAACTTACACATGTGGAAAACTTCCAAGTGGAAAAACAGGCAGTTTCCACTTACCAGGAGTACACATTCTTTTATTTAGCTTTCCACGTTCTTAGTTCTCCTCGTAAAATTGTTTAAATATCTTTAACGTAAGAGAGAACAGATTAGAGTAGGTGGGGTACTATTGGGTGAATTGTGAGATATTTCAAATTGTGAGATATTCTAGAGAAGACGAAAATTAATTAGGTTAGCATGTATAAAGCAATACATTGCTGCGGACGAGACAACATAAGTATGCTTGGGATAGCCAACCAAAGACCAAAACTTAAAAGATGCTCGTGGTACCTACGGGTGGTCTTGGGACTATTTGGAGGAAATTTATTAATAAAGATCCAGGTTTCATGCTCAAGTATATTTGAATCGCGAATTTCAAAAAAGGCTCATCTCGGAAATTTTTCAAAATGGGCATTTTCCCTTTTTTCATGTTTTCGTTCACACAGGTATTTTATGAGCGAGAAGAGCTCACATCTGATTCTCATAAAGCTTTCAGCAAGAGTTTCAGAAACAATCTGCACTCTTTCTTCAAATAGTTTTTTTTCCTCTTAAAAATGTAAAAAAATCCTAAATGAGCAAATTTTGAAATTCTTTTCTAAATTCATGATCTATTTATAATCGGCCTTATTGATTGTGCTTCTCCTAAGAGGAAACTACTCGATGTCCCTTGAGCATGTAACCATCCATGTAATTGAAAATAAGTTAAAGCCGAGTAATAAAATATTTCGGAACTTATGTATCACAACGAAAGAGCCGATTCTGAATATTCCATAATTGTTGATGTATGTTTCTTTTTCGGATGCACCCCGCGTGTTATAACCAGGTGTGATACCTGATGTTTCGTGGCCGTTGCAGGTCACTTTATCAAAGGTATTCCCTTTGATTAAGTCACCAGCAACGGCCACGAAACGTCAGGTATCACACCTGGTTATAGTACGCGGGAACGTCAGGTATCACACCTGGTTATAGTACGCGGGAACGTCAGGTATCACACCTGGTTATAGTACGCGGGGTACACCCGAAAAACAAACATACATCTATAATGACCCGCGAAAGTTTTAACCAAGAATTATTCCAAAATTGATCATTTTCGACGACGTATCCAACTTTCAGCCTCTTGAAAACAACATATTTTGTGCGAGAAAACGTTCAGCGTATACAACATAATATATGCGTTGAAGGTAGTTGAATCAAGCCATAAAGTGTGGGATGGGACGAGGTGGTTCTGTTATTGCAATTTCAGATGGGTGTGTACTTTATCTGAACTAAATTTTGGCTTCTTCTCATTCGCACCTAACCAGCGAGGGAAAACTCCCCTGAATGGAGGGTGGCGGGGGGGGGGGACAACCGCGGGGTGGACTAATAAGAACTGAGAGGGTGGAGGCAGTCCTCCCTCTCCCCCCAGCCCCCATCTCCCTCTCGGTGTTACGCCCCTGGTATCCCTGGTACCCGCGAGTGGCCAGGAGAGGGGTTTTGGGGAGAGAGTGACTGAAAATGTGGGGTGGATAACGGGAGGGAAGGGGGGGTGGATGGGATAGGATGAGAGTCACAGCGGACCCCCCCCCCCTCCCCCCGTCCCCCACCTCCGCTAATCACTAATCACACCTCAATCTAACTTCTCCCCGGCGGACAACTTAATTTCCCGTTCGCAGCGCTTCCAGTGAGATGAAGTTTGTCCGCCGACATCCAACCAAGCCCCACCCCATATCCTCGCCCCCTCTTCCCTCTCTGCATCCCCCGCGGCCCTTTTAAACAACCACCCCACCCCACTCCTCCCCCACACCACCCCCATCAACCCCCCCGCCCTATACAGACGCCAGCGCACACCGCCCCCAATATCAGCCGGCGGAAACACCACACTTCCTCCCACTGAACAACGTTTAATGAATAAAATTACTCTCCCCTCCGAATCAGACTCGCTACATTCCCTCTCTGTCCCATGCGCCCTTCTCTGCTCCTCTTCTGCTCCGCACCGCGCGCCTTTTATGTTCTTTCCGTGTGGCGCTCGCTGCGACAAGCACCGCGCAGTTCCCGCGCGGGATGGCGACCCAACGCTTCCAGTGCGGCGCGATGACTTTGCTGCTCAATTGAATCCCCTCTGCGTCTCCAGTCACTGGAATATGGTATTTTAGGGAGACATGCATAACATAGATCAAATTTGAATGGCCAGCACACTTAACGGGTAATATCGTGACGAAATATTAAGACACCTCTCATGAAATTAAACTCACTTGCAAGAATCCAGGGGGGTGTTATTTTGCAATGTCGCCTTCATAATGACTCTTTGCGGGAAGACGGTAGACCCGTTTCGTATTCTTAATGATCGGCTCACGATCGGCTATGGTTCGATGGTGGCTCCATTTCACGTTCCTAACGACAAGTGAGATGGAAATAATGAAAGGCGGAGGCAAATGAAACGGATCAAGAGTCGAAAGAGCGGATGAGTCAAAGAAAAGACGTGAAGATCATCACTTGAGAGCCGAAGATGGTCACGTCGCCTGGTTGGCAGAATGGAATTACGAAAAATGACGTAATTTCTCGTATTCCATGACGTATTCTCACTTGAGTGAGATTACAAAATAACCCCCCAGGTGGAGGGTGTTGCGAAAAGAGCAATCAACTAGTGATTCATCAGTATGCTTTTGAATGATTTTTTTTAAAATGTATCTTTTTAACGTGGCTCAGAACCACTGCTTACTTTGGCACATTCTCCTCTGGTACCATGAGGAGAGAACTCCATTACTTGTGCACCTGCAACAATTTGTGAAGATTTATGTTTTTACAGACGAAGGATGATAATGGATTCACATGCAGGTCTGTTCAATATCATTGGAATATTGAAAGATGAGTTATAAATTAATCTTCAACTCCAAATATCATGTGTTCTACAACCAAATGGCTTCATACTATTCACAACTGCCATATATAGCAGTTACTATAGTCAATGGTTCCCAATCTCTATTAATTTGCGTTAACCTTGTATTTTCAACCATTTCCTAAAATTGTACTCATTGGGCTATAAAAATCTTCGCTATTTATATCCTTGCTGCTATGTTCTGATGTGGTTCCAGAGTGTTTCTGCATTTGGGACATACGTGGCTCGACGTTTCTCTCGCCTTGCAGCGAGCTTCTTCAGGAGCGAAGATAGTGTTGCATTTATCATTGACGTCTTATACATATATAGGCGTGTGTTATGATCGTTGGATACCTTTTATACTCGTCAGTTGTTGAGAACGTTAGGGATGTTTTTGTTTTACATCCCACTGCCTCCTTAACCTTGATCGCTGTTTGTCTCGGCGGAGTCCACTGTGTTATGTTGTCCGGCCAGCATGCGTTACCAGCAGGTCGATTCTCTAAATGTCATAGGTGTCATATGGGTCTTAGTTATTACGGGGAAGTTAACACGGCTACGGCGTTTTAACAATCACAAGCGATTCTGTAAGCCCCCGTCCTAAGGTTAATGCCGGAGGAGTCGTTCACGCCGTGCGAGCCGTTCGTGAACGAGAAGAACCAATGAAAAACGCCGACACATCTTCTTCCAATTCAAATAAATGACTAGCGGAAATCATACAACAATTGACGCCTTATGAGCGTGTGTTTCAAGCATGAAAACAAGGTTCTTAGAGTTTATTTAATCTTATGTAATAATCAAGAACGTAATAAAATGTGCAAAATAATATAGTATCTTATCAGTAATTATGATAAAGTGCCCATATTTTGACCACTATCACTAATAAGGGCAAATTTGTCCAACTTTCGGTACCTATATGCGTTGAAGAATCCCGGGGAGGTCTCGTGATGAATAGTAGGTCAATATTAGCGGTACTATTTTGAACAAAAGTAGACGAAAACTATCTGTATTTCTGCATGGAGTTGTTTGTTTGAAAATTGTGCCTAATTTGAAAGTGTTAAGTGTCAAATAATGTGATAGAACGAATATAGTTGGTGGGAGCAGTAATAACCCGTGCTCATTTACATACCTATTGAGTTGTCGTTCACAAGTTTTTTTAAATAATTATTTAACCCGTGCTCACACACGTTTCGGAATCAAAACCAAGCTCGTTTTCTTTATGATTCAGGTGTTTCATAAACGTCGAATCTTGGAAAAGTTTTCTAATCTGGGGGCTTCCTTGATTTTAGCCTCACTAAGACGAGGAAATTTAGTTTTTAAAATTGAAATGCATCACCTGTCTTGTCTATTGCTATCACAAACTGTTTCATTAGTCCGAGTTTGATGTGCAATGGTGGCAAGTAAATATTTTCTTTCGGGACCAGAGGATCATGAGCGACATTTTTATAACCAGGAGTAAAGCTTTCTCGCAGAGGCCAGTTCCGTACGATGTAATGTTTTTCTCGGGCTCGGCTGTCCCATTCAGAAGGAAGCAGCAGTATTTCGTGAAGCCTGATTGCAGTCCAGTGAGTAGAGCGACAACTTTCAGGTCAGCGCATACTTTCCAATTGTAATCGTGATGATTCATTTTTTCAAGCATTCGGCTGATATTTCCGTACGTCTCCTTCATATCAACAGAGTATGCAACCGGGACTGAAGGTAACCAATTGGCCAACAGGACCACTTTCAAGCTTGTCTTTGACGAATCTATAAACAGCCTCCATTTTTCTGGGTCGCATGGCATCATCAGTTCTATCATCAATGCATTTGAATTAGGGCAAAACGCCATGCCTTCATCTTCCGTAAAAAGTAATTTCAGTGTTGACAGTCTGGTCCTATAGGAAGAGATTTTTACGCCCTTTTCTAAGAGATTCCACTGCTGAAGTCAAGATCCAAGAAGTTGAGATTTCGTCTTAGGCAACTCCAAATCCCTTACGAGGTCATTCAATTCTGACTGCGTAACGAAGTGAGGTTGTCGATCAGCTGAATTATCAGAACACTCTTCATCATCGGTGGAAGTATCACTTGGTCCCGGCTGTTGATCAGTGTCTTTCAAATCAATTTATGGCTCTAGAGTATAAGTTTTTGGGGGCTCAGGGATTGGCAAGGCTCGTTATGAGGAATTGGTGTTATTACTGAAGGGATATTAGGATACTGAATTGTATGCTTACTTTTGCTGGAGAACTCGACGGTGGAAGTCATACAAAAGTAACAATCCGTGAGATGACAGCGAAGTTCACGTAAACCATGGGCACAGCAAATGGCATTGATTTACGCGTACCTTTGAGCCATTTGGTCAAACTACTGTAACAAGTAGTGCAGCAAACTCTTGGAGCCCAATCCTTGTCCTGATCGCCAACTTGGTAGCCAAAGTAAAATTTATAAGCTGTTTTAAGAATCAAAGAAAGAGGTTTTCGCTGCGATTTTAAAGTCAATTCACCGCTAACATAGCAGAAACGATCAGGATGACTTTTACACACGCGTGTCATAATTACACATTAGATCACTAATCACAACTCACACCCACGTACTGCAACTCACTTGGAAAAAGACGGAGTAAAACAACTTCCACTGTCTTACACAATTTAAACAACTTGGAAACACAGAATCATTGCCTAGAACACCGATAAGTTCACTCTGCGATCGCTAGAGATATACCGAGGGAAGATGGTGACAACTGCAACATAATTGATTTGAGAGGCTGATACTTTGTGGAACTACATGATGAATGTAAAAGAATACTTTGTAACTTCAATGAGAATATAAGATCTCATTCGTATATTTTTAGTGGAATTACAAAGTATTCTTTTTTCCTTCTTTTGCTGTGATAGCATGAGAATTGCTGTCCAAGACTGAGTGGGCGAGGCATTGCGAGCGCCAGCGTGGTAAAGTAAATCTTCCGAACTATTGCTACATATTTTTATTATTGTTGCGATGTTATGCAGCAAAATATTTTTATTATCACTGCTATTTCTTGTTGATATATATTTTCATCATTCAGGGGGGGGATGGAGTTGAAAGAAAGCTGGAAATTTGAGAAAATACGTGAAAAATGCTGAAAAAAACGGCAAAATCGATCATTTTTAATGCGTTTTTATACAATTTACGGGGACTAATCCCCCCCAAATCTACCTCCATACCATAAATGTTCATGTTTTAGAATTTTTCACCCCTCTAAACCCTTAGAAGAAATGTAAATGCTAAAATAATCCTTTTAATCCCTCCAAATTATCGAAAAGTGATAAAAATAGGAGGGTGATGTGGGTCATATTCGGATTCAGGAGGTCATTTTACATAAGAATTACCAGGAATGGTGTCAGGGCCGATTTTCATGCCTACCAGTGTAATCGTCCATGTGAGACGTGCTATGTATCACGTGAAATTGAAACGCATACACCAATACGCGAGGAATATCGATGAAATAAAGTGAATTCAATAACCAACGAAGTGAGAAATCCCTCAAATTACCAATATGCGAGGAACAGCAATGAGATAAAGTAAATTCCATACTCTTCAACGAAGTGAGAAATCCCTCACATAATTACCGATATGCGAGGAACAGCAATGAAATAAAGTGAATTCCATACTCTTCAACGAAGTGAGAAATCCCTCGTATATAATTGCCAATATGCGAGGAACAGCAATTAAATAAAGTGAATTCCATTCTATATTCAGCGAAATGAGAAATCCCTCGTATATTATTACCAAACCAATTATCGTAGCGAAATAGGTATGCACTTAATAATAGCATAATAGCAAAGAGTTAGGATATATCTTTACTCTGTGATAATAGTGTCAGAATTAAGGTGTTGAAAAACTATTTTCATACACAACGTAATTTGGTGATACCTCCGAGCATGAACACATGTAATCATGCCACCGAGCAAGTTAGCGCAAATACAAACGATCATCCTTTATTCCATTTGTGTATAATAAAAGTAATACGATATGTAAATTGTACCATTTATTGAAGCTGGACTCTCTGTAAATGCAAACGAAATTGAGTCCCATTACCTTGGCCCACAGCCCAAGTGTCGACTGATGAACTCGACTGATGGTGCGACTCAGTTATGGGCACTAATATTGTAATATATAGGTACATTTATGCATGGTATCATTATAAAGATTAATTAATTAGTTTCATGGTATTATTTACTCGGACAAAAGTGAAAGAGGCTAAAACGGTAGATATTAATAATGCGAAACTAATTTTAAGTATACGCGGTAAATTTTGCCTACATAAATGTTTTATGTTTAAAGTTATGGATATGTAGAACATTGTACATATTTAAACATTCATTTAAGCAAAATTTACCGCTTACAGTTAAAATTAGTTTTGTATTATGAATACCGTTTTAGCCTCTTTCAATTTTGTCCGAGTAAATATGAAGTTTTTTAAAAACAATAAATGGAAAATTGACGGTGATAACATATAAATATCATAAGTAATGAACAAAAATACTCCAATTCAATGACCTAATGACGGGTAACATGGGGTCTGCCGGATGTGTTAAGTTATGGCGGAAAATAAGCACTTACGACGGCTATGACATTTATAGAATCGCTCCTCTGACGAAACCGTCACAGCTAAGGTGAATCCACCATAATTCCCGTGTTATGACTCCTATGACATTTACAGAATCGACCTGCAGGAGTGGGAGAGTTGAAAACTATCTTAATAGTTAAAAGTATTGGACTCTTTCGCATAAATATAGACTCGCGACTCTAGCGGGGAAGATTATTATCTTTTTAGCTAACTTCCCTTTTAACCTATTTTTTAACTTCCCTTTTTAAAATTTTATTTAATGTCCGTGTTTCGACATAAAATGTTCTCGGCAACGGCTCATTTTTGCCAATTTAGTCTGTTTATTATATTTCACTCGCGTTCTTGGATCCTAGCATGTACTGGCCGGCGGGTTTGCCCCACATTAACTCCCGCCACAACTGCATGGTACGCCGAACACTCCTTCTGACTGTAAAGGTCGTTGTTTATCTTTTGCCAAAGGAAATATTTCTTTGAGATATTGTACACGGGGCCAGTAGTGGCAGCCAGTTGTGGCGGCCAGAAGTGGACGCCACTAAATATACCGGTCATTAAGCTTATATAAGAGGCCATTAATGGCTTCCAGTGACTTCTTAATACTGGCCACCAGTAAATCGAGAGACTTGGTAAGAACACAAGTGTTGCTTGTGAAAACATGGATGATAATGATAAAGAGTTTAGTGATTATAAGTTCGAGGAGGCATTTGGTAAAGCAGTAGGTGAAATTGCTGTTAGTTTGAGCGTGGAACTGCAAACCATATTGAATAAACGATAGAGTGTGGGTAAAAGACTTTTCAATGTTCTTCTTAGCTTCTTTATTCTTTATTCATTTTGGAACAAGACTTAGCAACACACCCAACAGCACGACACAACCTCACACCAAGACTGCAGGAGTTCTACTGGTGGCCACTACACTTTGTAACCGTCCAGTAATGGCCGCCAGTAGGTCACGTGACCTTGTACTGCCCGCTTCACTGGCCACAAAACTCAAACATGTTTGACTTTAGTGGCCGCCAGTTGTAATGGATTTGGAAGACGCCAGTACCCTTATACACGTGGTCAGTAGGAGGATGATTGGTGGCGGCCATTGCTGGCCAGTTCTAGTGGACGCCATTACTGGCCCCGTGTACAAGGGCGTTTAGCGTACGGTGCCAAAGCGATGTTATTCTTTTTCAGGATTCGATTTATTCGCTGTGTGATATTTTCCTAGTCATAATGGAGACCATATTCGTACTTTATTTTTTAATATCAGCGTCTAAAAGAAGCATAAATTAAATGCTGTAATATTAATGACTCAAAAATATTGTTATATGTCAAATATTCTCAGTGATTAAATAAAAATTTCCTCATGAGTCTCTTACTTGTCTCATTTTTTAACACCGCACGGTGAAATCTCCTTAACAGCAGATGGTTTTTTTGGCGATTCTGTAAACATTATTGCGATGAGTAATTGGTTAATTTTATAAATGTTTGAGAAAGCATATACTAAGTACGCACCGCTAGTTTTTTGACGAAATCCAGATGTTAGAAATTAGTAATTGTTTCAACATTCTCCCTCTGGAGCGCACAGCCGTAATCCTTCCCGTGTAAAACAGCTTGTTTTTTTGGCACACTGCTCTAAAAGTAGTTTGGCAAGGAGTTAATATGTTGATATAATTGGAAAGATGAGAGTTTTCTCTTTAAAATGAGTTCAAATTCAGCAAATTCCAAGTGAAGTGATTTTTCGCCCAAACTACCTTAAGGGACACAGCCACCCCTGGCGAAGGGGGAGGGCCTCCCCACTTACCCCTCCCTGCCGTGTTAAGCTTCAGAGCGTTGAGTGCCGCTATCGCAATGATTGTATCTCGAGGGAAGCTAATCCATTCAAGAACAATGTTATTTCTCTTTAAAAAAAAAAAACTGTACCTTTCGCGCCATGATTAGGTTTTCTAAAGAAGGGTAGTCATTTTGCGCATGTTAAAAATACATTTTTTTTAACTCTTAAAAATGAAGTAATGGGTTTCATTTTGATAATTGATCCCTGACCCAGTAACAACCTCAGTTGCTTTTATTTTCAGTACATTGCTTAATTAATATTTCTACTTAAGGTTATTCAATTCCTTTGTGTCCATAGCGTTGAATTTTAATGTTGTCTATATTGTTCCACCGAAATTATAGAAATAAGCCATTTATTGTAAATTGATCATTAAATGCTTAAATATTTAAAATATTAGCAACTGACATATAAATGGCCTTTTATGTCACAATTCCAAGGGGTGTTATTATTTTCTAGGCGGATTGTAATCAGTTTCCGGTAGCCTGATGGACGATATTTCCCGGAAAATTCTCACTTGGAGTACTTGGCAGAGTCGCCTCAGCCTCAGCTGAAATGAGCCTCAGCTGGTCGTGAATAACTAGGTGAGTGGTATTCGTAATTTCACTTTACTGATTCATTGATCTCGTCCATTAACGCATAGCGTCACTTTTAAACTGAATGGTTCTACGTATTTGACAGAAATCGTGCCAGTGTATTCATAGGTTTTCATTTGCCGCTTGTTATTAGCCTCTCTTTGGTTTTCCTATCTTACGTGATTTATTTATTTGAAAGGACTTTTGGATCTGGATACCGATGCACGTAATTAATTCTGTTAAAAAGTAATATTTGAAGGTTTTAGTGACTTTTTTACCTCATTTTTGATTCTGAACGCTCTTTTCTGTTTTTTTTCTTGGCGTTTTGTTCAATAGGTATTCGACTTCCAATGTGATGGCTTCCGCGGCTTGATGAATTTGAAGATGTTGGTCTTCCGTGTTTTCCTCTGCGTACTTCCATTGTGCTGGGACAAGTGTTTCTCAGTCGTTGCGGTCCCCTGGTAAAAATCGAACGCTTGCTCTAGCGTAGAGGCAGCGTCAACGGGGAGTTCTATACTCTTGGAGGAGCTTCCTTTACTCCCCGATAACTCTCCGAGATTTTTAACTCCAAACACGTTCCCAGAACTCTTCCGCAAGAGCGAACGGAGAGTGCCTCATTGTTTCTTTGAAGCTTCGTTTTTCGTCTCCCCGTCAACACTTCTAAAACGCTTCCGGGGAAGGAAACGAAGAGTTGTCTGATGGTTTTGTTTACTCTTCGATTTCACTGCTGCTACTACGAGAAATTTGTAATTTTTGCTCTAAGAATAGGCTTGTGTAAATAAAAGCTGGTTGTTCAAACGTCCCAATAATTTGAAATACTTTTAGTTAATATCATGATGTACCTTCGTTGACGGACAACTTAAACTTAAATAACATACCTACGGTAATGATCGCTTCGTAATATAAGATAGGAATTGAATATAAACATACGGTGTAACTAATTAATTGGTAGCTAGCCAGTTCGTACATTTCCCCTCGGAAATGCGTTATTTTGTCTACATCGTATTTAAAAACATGTGCATGATGTACCAACTGCGTATACTTCATGTATTCAAATGAAGATTCATTAAGGTTGATGGCATGTTTGGCATGGACGTTCACTTACTTGCAATTATGCATAGAAGATAAAAAAATTAGATACCATTGCTATATATGTATTTAGCACCTAACTTGTTAATCATCTAACATATTCATGGCAGTTTTACACGAGGCATAGTCGCGGTAATCAATTTGAATTAATGGCATACCTATGCATAATTACAGAGTGATGATGACATAATGACATATATTTTTCATCTTCCACTCATTTATACTCTTCACATCTCTCCAGTTGTGGAATAAAATACTTGGAGGATGAGCAAGGTCATGAGGAATAGTAATCATGAAAAGTAAAATGTAGAACAACATCTACATTAACAAGGAAAATGCTACTATAAGAAACATAGAAGAACTATTCCTCAACATTATCCCCAGTTATTCATAGGAAATTATATTAACTGGTCATAGAAAAGCAAAAACTCGTGAAATCCAAGCATCTAAAAACCTTTAAAAGCACAAGTCACGGTATGTAATAAGACATAAACCCTGTGAAACATTAATATCTCAAGAAGCGGTGATAGCCTAGTGGTTAAGGTGAGCGACTATGAGTTGAAAGGTTACGAGATCGATGCCAAGTTAAGGTACAATTTTTTTGCTCTGTTTTCCTAAGTTTTTTTTGTTTTGATTTTTATATATCGTGTTCTTTACATCGTTACTTCAATGAAAACTATTTTTAGGCAATTTTTAGAATGTAAATAGAGGCGGTAGTAGACTTGTACCCCGTCTACGCTCCGTTAACACTCCAAGACGACGCTTCGTTTACTCTCCGGTGTTCCACATTACGCTCCCCAGTCTCTCCGTTCACCCTCCCTTGCGGCTTGGTCAACTCTTCATTCACTCTCCGATAGGAGCTTCATTGACGCGCCCTTCACGCTATATTTTCGCCAGGGGATCAGCTTCTTCAGGTCAGTGAAGTGAAGATGCAGGTTTTTGTCGTTTTATGAACAACATCCGTTGGGGTATGGTCGGTTGTGATTATTACAGATTGGTTGCAGGATGGTGCGGTTTTCCGTACTGTACATCTCTAATGGTCAGTGCTTCTCCTGAGTTACTTGAACAGATTTTTTTTTCACTTCATTTGCAGGATGTCGAATGGTATGTTTTTTGTCAAATTACTAAAACTTTCTGGGCTCATCTTGGTAAAGAACTGTTCATTTCGGATTACTCGCGTCAGGATTTTTAAGAACCAACTTATCATCTCCCTTACCGTAGAACTTCTCAGGACTACTGATGACTTAGCCCTGTGGGGTTCTCCGGCAAAGGAGAGGAAAAGTGTTTTTTTTTTATTCTGACGGAGTTAATCCCACGAGAACAATCCTTCACGTCTCTTCTACCTATTCCCTTCTTGAAGGACTTATTCATAGCGCATTCTACACTCCTATAGATTTGTTGCGTAGGGTATTCGATCTTTTACAGACGAGAATTTGAATTCTTTCCTTAGAACAGACTCGGTAGCTTCGTTGAGATCGCAGATGGTGACCTAGGTCTGAAAGCTATTCCCATCCTAGTTGTTGCAAAAACGTCGAGACAGGTCGAGGTCACTAACGAGATTATCACAACGACCTTCAATGCATCATTCCAATCTTTCCTGTACGCGTTCGAACTCGATTTTTAAACCTATCTCACAAGGATCCCAAACACTGGCAGCGTATTCCAAGTGGGGTCTAACAAGGTATTATTTCCGTAAATATTTGCACTTGCCAAGTACTCTTTTAACAAATGCCAATTTTTTATTAGCTTGGACGGTAATTTTCCGAATATGTGTACCCCACGAGAGAATATTATGTCAAGTCCATAGGATATAATGCCTGCGTAGCTTAGATGAAAGGTCTCGGATGGATGGAATGCATAAGAAGTAACGGAAGTCATTTCTTAAGCAAAATATTGTGCAAAAATATATTGATTTCAACAGGTTATAATTCTGTATATACTGCGCGCATATGCCGGATTTTACGTCTGATTTACCCTCTTTTTTCGTATTAAGCAAGATTCTACATTGTCAATAGCCTCATTTGATAAATTATATAAATTTGAGATTTGTTCTCTTGACCCTGGATCACGTATAATCAATTCTGTTCCCGCGTTTCAACAGGTTCCATTTAAAACGAGGTATTATAATGCATATCTAAAAGCCCTATCCTAAAAAAAACCCTTCCACCCCCGGAATTAATTTATTTTCCACAGTAGACTGGTTTTTGTTTGTTTCAGGTTCCTCCTAGGATAAGGTTCACTGTAATAAAATGAACATTACAGAGTGCAACGCAAGCCACTGAAACTTGACATCGTGAGTGAATTGACTGCGATTGGTGGGTGGAAACGAGAGAAAAATGACAACAGCCTTAGCCAGTTTGATAAACTTCCAGTAACAGCATTTATATAACCAAAATTATTACAATAGAAAACAAGCCCGTAGGCTAAATACCGTTAACTTGGTCTATACAAGACGAGCACAAGTCACAACTGGAACTAAGCAGATACGTCCTTCTCCGGCCGCGGTCAGGTTCAAACAGGGCTAGTCTCTTCACGGTACACTTTGTCAGCGCAGGAGAGGAATCAGCTGACCAGTGGAGGAGTGGGGAGAGTAGGGGAGGAGCTATCACACTTTGGATTGGTGAGAATGTTCACAGGTTGACTTGAAAGTGGAAAAATATGTCAGCACCAGCGAGGACCGAATAAAAGCAGGGTGTTCGCAGGAATCGCGATGACCAGAGCGTTCGCGTCTCCGAGGATTTTCAAGTCTCGAGGTTTCGAGGAGGGAAAATTGGAGCATCCACTGGGGGAAATGTTTTGAAAAAGAAAACTGGAGAAGGGGGGGAATTGCACAGCACTGACACAATCACAGAAAAGTTCCTGGCATGCTTCCCTCGATGAATGAGTAACTTGTTTGAGGTTTAAACAACCATACATAGGAACAATATAAGCACTGACCAGACCACAAATGAATATTAGTCTTTGATGCTTGTAGCTCTGCCCAGAGAAAAATTATTTGTGTGGCCACCAAAGAGGTGACAGACCAAATCAAGCTAAGAACTTAAGGTAGAATGACAACAAATTTACAAGCTATAATATTAAACTTAATTATTATACATATGAACATAATAGAAATAGGCGAGAGTGGGCCTTAGATATTTTTTTGTCCATATTAAATATTTGTTAATCTATTTTTTTATTAGGCATTTTTTTATCAATCAGTAATATTTTTCAATTCTTAATTTTTTAAGTGAATGTATTTTTATTTATATTATTATTTTTTATATTTTATTCATTTTTTTGGAATCTTTTCATGGCCCACATCTTACCGCTAAAAATTAACAATATTGATGTACCATATATGGCTTTGTACATATAAAGATGACCCCACTAGATAAATCACACTAGAACCATAGCAAGTGATCAATTAAGAATTTAGCTAGAGCTCACCCTTTTAGGCTATTTAAACATATCAGAGTAAACCATAGAACAACTGCCCATGAAAATATGCAATCAAATTCAACGTTACTTCAAGAGAGAGATTGTTTGATGGGTGGCATCATAATCAAGAATAATGATCCAATGTGAGAAAAAATATTATACCAACCAATAGATTTACCACTAAATGGGTAGAGATATGAGAAAAGCCATCTTAAAAATAGAATTACTGTCCACAGCAGCATAACTACTAAATAAACCAACTGCATATCTCCAGTAAGGCACTACACAAAGCCAAGTGGCATGGAAATTGATTAGGATTAGCCCATTGACGGCTTAAGTGTGGAAAGTGGAAAACTTTGCACCATTACGAATATCAAGTATTTAGAATTAATCATAAGACAATAGGAAACATGTAGGTGTGAGAGATTGGTGTAACAAGTTTAGAAAATCCCCAATTTAATTAAATCCTTAAACCTAGTTAAATTTTCTTCGTGCAAGAGAATGCACAGTTAAGCCATTGAAAATTTCAATGGAAAAGATTCATTATACAAATTGACCTCTAAACAGAGGGTCAATCGGGTCCAGGGCTGGTTAATGCCAAACGCGTTAAAGAAAGTTAGAATAGGAGAACTAATTTAGATGGCCACACGAGCGTTTTTCATCCAATGAATACATATAGGACTTGGGGGACGACCCCCGAAACAGCTATTAAAAGCTGGGTGCTGTCTGCGGCAATTGCCGGGCGACGGGATCGCATCCCTACGCCAGAAGGTGGATTGAAAGAATCAATTCTCAAAGCCCATGAGAAAAACAGTTTCATCACGGGGTGACCCCCACTGAAGGGATATCATAAAAGTTCAGGCTATCAGCACAGAACAACATTTCAATTTCCCCAAACAATCAGCTGACTTGGGTTGGACCACCACTTAGTTTCTAGGAGTCTCCTAGGATTTTTGAATCTCGAGGTTTCGAGGAGGGAAAATTGGCACAAGAGGACTGAATTTAGGGGAAAGACAATCGAAAACATAGTCAATCAAGTTTTTAAATACAGAGGTGTAGTATTTATATTTATTGATATTTTAATCCTACAATCGTTTATAAAATCAGATTGACTAAGGGACGGTAAAATAAATCCTAAATGAAGTAACTTTCACGTATGCAATTATAAGTAGCGAACATCACAGCCTCATTCCTATAGGACATTATTTCTTCAACAATATAGGTATTTGCTCCTCTTCGAATTATTTGTTGTATCAAATGAATTGACCACTGTTAGCTCGCAGCCGGGATGCGCTGTTTAAAATGAACTAAACATGGAAACAAAGGGCATGGAATCTAGTAAAAAGTTCATGTGAAAAATTTGAAGGCGGGTTTGAGGGTTTTTAAGGGGGCACCAAAATGCTTACTTAACTTACTACTTAAGTAACGCTTCTTAACTTACTACTTACCTTTAACTACTTAGCGCTTCGGAACGGGAATTAGAACTCGGGGAGCAAAATAAGATCCAGAAGCTTTCCTCCGCCTCTTATTCTTCGGAGAAATGTAGTCGGAGGATTCGATTTGGAGCCGAGGAAGAGCCATATTGAAAGGTCGTTTCGTCTTTGATCTCTGCAGGGATTCCAGTCGATTAATTCCCCCACCTTCACAGAAAAGTTATCTTTCGCTTCCCTTCCCCTAATCTCCCCTGGGATTTGAAATAAAATGCCTGAATTCAAAATTCCATCAATTGAATATGAATGAAATGATAATTTTGAGAAATTAATTCGTCATTTCAGATTATCCCTTAACATCAAAGGTTGTTTTTGCGTCAATTATACAACCGAATTGGACAGGAGCACTCTTTATTCCGATGGGGATTAATTGGAAGTTGACAGACCTATTTTACATAATCACAGTTAATGATAATCATCGATTCGGCACGTTTAGACCGCCAAAAATTCCCTCTGGTTTCCTCATTATTGACGATCAAAAATGTAAAGAAATCCCGCGACACACCTGTTGCTCTGATTGCTGGAGACTTTCAGATGTAATTCCCCTTCGACCCGCACTGGCGCGAGCGAACGGAATGTTCCCTCGTCGTCGACGACTTTCCCATCTAGCGGACTCTCACGCAAACTGCGACGGCTTGCGCCCATGCGGATTTCTGCGGGGAGTTTGAATCTGTCGAAAGAGGCGAAGGAGGGAGAACACTTCACCAAAGGAGAAAGGACGGTACCAGAGAATCCATGGAATGAAGTTGACTGAGGATTGATGATGGTATTACACAATATTTGGAATATGCAGTGTGGAAAGTGATAGGACTATAGTGTACATCGTATGGAAAAAAATGTCTAATCCACGTGAGAAAACGAATGTAGAATAGATTTATTATGCTGGAGTGACCCTTCGTTAATTGGCACTAAAAATTTGACAGGTGGAAAAAGTGAACTATCCCTCAGTGCTCAAAACTATCTCTCTATACATAAATGCATAAGGAATATACGTGGTTCTAAGGGTGAGGGTGTCAATCAGCTGAAAATCTGGGTATTCCTGGATCCTGGCCGAGACACCTTTTTACCAAAAAATGTGCATTTGAACTGCACGAATGGGAGAAGACGCGTGACTGTGTAAAGGAAAAAAAAGTTGCCCAAGTGAAGTATCGGGTGGACGGGGCCCTGGACGTTCAGGTTACGGCCCTGTCGTCTCCTCACTCATAGGATTAGACTTAGCCAATAGTACCCTAGAAAAAATGTCTTGTTTCGCCGTTCATTTATGCCCCCTGACTCTGGGGTTGAATGATTCTCTTTCCCCTATCCTTTGTTCCATTCCTACACCCCGCCGACTCCGTTTCACCCTGGCGATAAGCGAGAGCTTCAGACCGGGAGAAGACGGCGTTCCCAGCGTGGTGGACCCCACGAATTCACTGCCCATGTCAAGTCCACCCACGCCTTACGCAAAGGATTAGTTCCATAAGTCTTTTAACCATTAGGCTGCGGGAAATGTGCATGTACGTGTGTACCGGGAACTGCGGGAAGAACGTTCTTGTACGTTTGACCCTTTCTGTTTACCTGCTCCCTCAGCCCTTTCATATTTTGATGACCTAAACTCTTTATTTCCAGCGGTGGACATTTTGGAATCCACCCTTTTTACCCAAACCACTCCCTTCCCACGATCTTTAGGGATGCCATACCACCACAATGAAGTACGACCCTTTCTTCCGATTGCTCGCTCAATGGGTTATGGTTGTCTCAAAAGTTAGTTGTCTTATGCTTGCGCCCGGTTCAATTATCAGCGGATTTTTGGTGTATGGTATCAAACTAAACAGAAAGTTGCTAGAAAAAAGATTGGCATATTTGTTTTCAACAATTACGCCTATAAATATTTTTCCAAATTTGTTCAAAGTCCCTCTACAAATTCCGGTGCCCACCCCCTGGGATCCCGAGAAAAGGGTCGGGAGGGGATTACATGGGTCATATAATTGCCCGGCCTCGGCCCGTGGGAAGGAGGGACAGGCTTCGGCCGAATAGGTGTTTCCCGCACAGGGTGGACGACATGCGTTCTAGTTGCCGCAGCTTAAGGTGGTCCCACCGAAAAAAGACTTAAATGTCATTTTATTCATATTCTGTCTACTTGTAGAAAAAGTTGTCCTCTATCTGATATGAACAACAAAATAATACCTTTCCACGCTATTTTATTCTATAATTGAACTTGAAATTACATGGTGTTCAATGGGGGAATGAGAGAAACACGGGGAAAAATAGTATTTTTCCATAAAATATAAATGCCATTTTTGCGGAAAACTATTTATAAGAAGGCAATAATCCAGAGAAGTTGAATAAAAATTAACTACAGGCATCTTACCACCTTATTTTTCTAGTTATTGAAGAATTAATGCCGTAATTGAAGTCAAAATGTGGTAATTCGTAGGAAATGGCGCTGCAGTCGGCTCCTATGGCTGGAAAAAAGTGTTAATCAAAATACATTCATGGAATAATCCGCAAATTTTGTTCCTTACTATTGGGTTTATATAGGTAACACATAGCATCAGTGAAAGCAGGATTTTTTTGACAAAATATAAAAAATGTGGAATTTAGTATTTCTTTTGACTCACACAGTCGCGGCGGAACCTCCTTAAGAGCTAAGGATACGTATAGGATACACTCATTTCGCCCACGATCCTTGAGATACGAAACCATGTTGGCCACGATTATCTTTGGAAACATGTGTCACAAATTAGCTACTGTTGACAGTGAAGAATAATTTCCGATGCAACAGGCGTTTATCGCTGTTCAACCATGAAACATTTACGAGAAAGAAAGTGCTTACCTAAACGTCCAAAATATATTTTAGGCCACTGAATACGAAAATAACTGTTAACATGCTGTGGAAGCTTATATTTCTGAGTAAAACCACTAATTAAATATATCGCTAAATAAATTCCCAAGTACTAGGGAAAATTTAAAAAAATCCTACCCCGTTTATACTCGGCTTCTTTTCACTAACCGCTTGTGTGAAACGTCCAGTGTATCTCTCTAGAGCTTCCTGCATAATTATGATAGCATTGTAGATTTTTACTATTAATTACATCGCTGTTCCATTGGAAAAATGTCTTATTGGAGTACTCCCCAAGTTCGTCACAGAAAACAGTTCTCAGGAAAAACGTCCATGTGTGAGAATAAGAAGAGCGGATTGAGATTCATGCAACGTTTTTAAATTCCGTAAAAACAAAGCTACGCATGTTGCTCGTCAGGCTTAAGAATGTGCTCTTATTGCTGGTCTCCCAAAAGTGAGTGCACCTGCATACCATTATAAAAAACCCTTCTCCGATTTTCTCAGCACATGAAAAACCACAGCTACTCTTTTTAGTTCAGCAGGAAATTAAACAATTTCTAAACTTAAATTATAAATATGTGCGAGTGCATCAAATACATTAGCAGATATTGATATCAATAATTTCACACTTATTCCATCAACTCCGGATGACTATATTTAATATAAAGGAGGAAATCAACCACAAGATCTTCACGGAGGTTACTGGTACAAGAAACCTGGACCTTGCCCGGTATACATTATCAAAGTTAAATGAACTGTACAAAATATCATAAGAGTTAGACTTTGTAGACTAAAATATGCTAATGAAATACTCATTAAATACACGAGCGAGATGAGTTCAATCGTTGATAATGGAACCATTAACTTCGAGCTCTTGTATTTGGTTATTTTTAAGTTTTCTCCGGTTAATCCTTTCACCACACGCTTTTTTTATAATATTTCCATTGAATATTTCTTGAAATTCTTTACTATAATAGTTACAGAAAGTCTTTCTCTCCACATTGCGTAACCAGTTTTGTAAGTTTTGAAAGGCTACCCTTAAATCAGCATTTTAAGGGTGTAGATAAGATTTCCGAAGCAAATAGTTCATCCTTTTAAGTTTTCTTAGTCTGAATTCGTCATTCATGGCTTGTTTTTATATTGCATGGCTTTATATTTCGTACTTTAACTAGCTCAGATAATTTTACACTCATTTGTAGGTGCTGGAACAGTAAAGAAACAATTCCTTCTTCAGAAATAGGTTTCTGGTTTATGTTCCTCATGTTTTTCATTAAGGAATATACATCTGTATTTTAATATATTTATCATAATAGTGCCCATTAGCCATTACAATGTCACTGTAATTACTACGCGAAATCCCTAATGAGATCATAAAGCTCAAATTATGTGATTCTGTGTGGCTTAAGGGCGGAATATGTTGGTTTAAATGTAAGACCCGCATCACTGCGGGACGGATGAGCATGCTTATTAGTTGATAGTGTTAAAATCACCATCATCGCCATCTTTTCATGCCAGATTGTTGACTCGGGAACCGGTAATTTCTCTCCATGACCCCCTGGCTGAATGAAGAACGGTATTTAAAGGTGTTCAATATTTCTCCTTCTCTACGTATTTATTCCTTTCTTCAATGAAGGCATCATGCATATAAATCATTTGCATTGTTTGTTGGTTTGCTCCAAATGGCGGGCACACCAATACGCTTAGAAAATTTCTATCCATGCATTCAAACTTTCAGAGTTGATGAACATGTCGTACGACACGCATGTGTAAACCAAGGTTTATCTTGGTCGTCAACACGACACTAGAATCACCAAAGGATTGCTATTTACAGTTTACAGAAGTCGATGATCGCTTTCGTAAACCACAAATCACATCCCTACAAATAAAGAACAAGTTTTCTAGATGGTTAATGAATGTGCGGGGCCGTCGTTGTAAAGGCCAACATTTGAACGGAGACACAAGGAAAAAGTGAATAAAATAAAATTCACTTAATTATGAATTCCGAAGATTCAGGCGATATGGCGTGGAATTTAAACATGATGAGGTTGAAGAGTTAAAAGCAATATTCCACAAATAAAAGTTTAAAAAAAACGAATTTATTACAACCTAGGTTTCGAGATTTAACACATCATCTTCAGGTTTGGTGAAACATCGAAACCTAGGTGGTAATTAAGTCTTTTTTTAACTTTTAGCTGTGGAAAATTGCTTTTAACTCTTCAGCCTTTTCACTTACTTAGTTCACTGAGAGTCATCATACTATGAGAAAGACGCAGTGAAATGACACTGACTATGTTCGGATAAGCAGGCTCCTCCGAACGAAGACAAGGTAAAAAGATGAGACCAGCACTCCGTGGCTTGACGCTTATCGAGCGAAGAGGAACATGAGTGAAGGCACGTGCCACCGTGATGAGCTGCATTGTCAATTCCATTTGCAGTCACGTACTCACTCGAGCCACAATTTAACGATTGGCGGGCTGTGTATGTGTATGGAAGGAATGTAACAACCTACCACTAGCAACCTACCACTCTTGAATGCATAGTATAAGCCTGTTTTGACTCTTTTATGTAATTGCAAAGCAGTATTTTGAAACAAGAAACTTGGAAAATTGCAAAGTGTTTTATTCCTCCTAGATGTTAATAAATGTGTCGCATAGTGGATTCACATACAAACAGCTTTACCGACTCTGAGTGTATGCCTGCAATAAAATATATGTGAAAAAAATCGATTAACCTGAAAGCTAGAGCTAGGCGAGTAATTTAACAGTGATGTTCGAGTATAGTTCCCAAAAGTTTACAAATAAACGGGTGAATCCAACTTGATTAAAAAAATAATAAAACTAAAATTTGTTGAAAAGTGTAATAATTTGAGATTCAGAATAAATGAACGACATAAATTTGATTAGAAATCATTTTTACATACTGTGAACGAAATACATATATATATATATATATATATATATATATATATAATGTCTTGGTAGAAAATCGCTCTCGGCGACGATGCACATGCATAAATAAAACAGTGATACACTAAACAAACACAGAAACACGCAAAAAGGACACTCACAAAATAAAACTTGTACGTTTCGGCGTCAGGACGCCTTCGTCAGCGGTAGAGGAATCTCCCTTGATTCCTCTACCGCTGACGAAGGCGTCCTGACGCCGAAACGTACAAGTTTTATTTTGTGAGTGTCCTTTTTGCGTGTTTCTGTGTTTGTTTAGTGTATCACTGTTTTATTTATGCATGTATATATATATATATATATATATATATATATATTTCCACTATGTATAACTACGGGGTTTTCTTGCTTGAATAATCTTCACACTGAAAGAGTCAAAATTTAATATTCAGTACGAGATGAAATCACATGTTATTTAAATGGCAACCATTCCTACTTACACATTTAGAAACATTATTCTTCGTAATGAGCAAGGAACGTTTCGTAAATGACTCCAACTCACTTGCGTTAGTTAAATGTAAAACATAAATACAGGAAAACATGTAGAGGCATTGAACTAAATTCAGATCAATAAGTAGAACTACTGGTAGAGAATTGTTTTCCCAAGCCCAAGTCACAGAATGTAGTGGGTGTTTTATCATTTGTGACAGGGGGCCTTGGTTATCCTGCTACCTTGGTGGAAAAAGCTATTCAAGTATTTATTAACCTGTGTTTTGACTAATTGTTGGAAGAAACCTTGAAGGAAAGTGGGTTTCTAAGGAAAGAAAAGCTTTTAAAATTGTAAGGAAGACCGGCACAAAGGGAGGTTTACCTTCCAACTTAGAGCAAACAGAATATACAAAAGAAAACAGAAGCTGAACGGCGAATGATACCTATATGGATAGACCATAGAATATTTTTTAGACATGTGATGGAAAACCAATTTAATGTCAGAGAAGGCAATAGAATAAGAGAAGTATTTTCAGTAAGGATCATTTAAATATGGAAATTTCCGTTAATATTTGAAAAAAGTTTTAAGAGTTGGGAAAAAACCGACTTAGCGTCTATCAAAATTTAATAGGCCCTCGATGATGTCAAGTGAACGAATGTGTTTGGAATTCTAAATAACCAAAAAACACAATAAGTGGTTTGGTACAAAAATGGAAAGTTAATTGGCAACTAATGAAAAATAATGTAACTGCGGTGAATGGGAAGTAATGGAAGTGCTTAAGGGGAGGCAGTATTATGAAAAAGAACAAGGAAAAACTGAGCTCTCTCCCCGATAATATTTACATTCTGGACGCACTAAATGGGGTTAGAGAAGAGAATAATTTTGGAATGCAGATGCTGCAGGATGAAATTAATATTATTCGATCCACCGATGACTTTGTAGTGGTGGCGGGATGTTCAGGAGGGCCTTCATAATACGCCAAATATAATAGAGGAACTTATAGGGACGGAATATAACATGATATTCAATAAAGTTCACGCTAAATTGTTGGTTTATGATGTTCAAGTAAAAACTTAAGTTAAAATAGTTTTGATATTGAAAAATCGAAGCGTACTAGTGAATTTACTCATCTGGGAAGCAGAATCGCTTATGATGGACGGAGCAAGAAAAATTAAGAAATAGAATAAGCCAAGCAAGGATAGCATTTAGCAATAAGATACGCCTTTCTACTTTATTTACACTGGAGGAAATGACCTTGCATAAAAGGACACCTTCTTCCCATTCTACACCTAAATTTGAACTGAATATTGCTAAAAATGTACCTTTTCTAGCAATTTTGCTACAAGACTTTTTACAAGTATTTCCAGGAACTATGAGTATACGTACAGAAGCAAGATTGGTCTGTAATTTTGTAAATGCAGTCTCCTTTTTGTTCAATGTAATCACCACAGATTTATTTAATGAGTCAGGAAATCTCCCAGTATTAAAACTTAAGTCACAGATAAGTGCAAATACTGATGCAGCAGAGTCAATCAAATATTTCAAAATTTTAGCATTACTTCTATCATACCAGGTGGTTTAATATTTGGAAACGATTTAACCTACGTAGCTGTATTTTTCGGAAAAACTGGCTTTAAGTTGCGTGATTCTGGTTCTCTTTTTATGGCGCATCGATTTTTTACAGACCTACATTTGTCGTGACTATATGATTCTGCTGACGAAATAGAACTTTGGAAATAGCTATTAAATTCAGAGAGCAGTCTTGAGATACATCGATATCTAACTCAACCTGCTAGAATCTCACTAGTAACCTCCCTGAACAAGTACCTTTGTTCAGTGATGTTCCCCATTGATTTTTGAAGCTATTTATTGCAGTACATGTTCGAAGCAGTGCGAAAACTTTTACGCAAATTATTTTCAAAACGAATGAAGCCCTTTTTAAGTTGTTATTGCTTGACTATCTCCTACAATTTTTCAGAATATTATTTTTCTCTTCTAAAGCTCGTATGAGGTAGTCTGTCATCCAAGTCTTAATTTCATTTTTCGCATGCTCTGTCGTAAAATATTTGCACATTTTGTCTGGCCATGGCCATGAACATTTGTGCATTTGTTTTTTTTATTTCAGTCATTCATGCTTTTGGGAAAAACCGTAAAAAATGTTGCACTAGAAGCAGCAATGCCTTGAAAGTAGCGATACACATAGAGATATCGCTACGCACGCCACTTCCATTAGAGTCAAGTTACGAATGAAAAACCGCCTTAATCGTTCCAATCGATTAAAAGCCTTCCGATTAAATTTGATTATAAGTTTTCAATTACAGTAGACCCCCGCTATACGATGGTAGTCCGTTCCATAGGACCAATCGTAATGTGAATTCCATCGTAAAGTGAATCAGTATGTTACCGGAAGTGGGATCAGTTAAAGTACATCATCGCCAGTGTATTCAGTGATACACAATACAGTACAGGTACGAAATATGCTGAAATGAAATTATTCAAAATGTTATTTAACCAATATTTAAACTTTAATAATGTGTTGTAAATTGTCAAAACATCGAATATCATTGCATGAATACGCAAGATGCACCTCGCCTCCGTACTTGCCCTATATAACTGCGAGTCAATCTCAGCGACTTGATATTTAACAGCATTTTCAAGCAATGAGAAGAAAACGTGGAATAAAAATTACTGAACTCTCAATATACATCTGCTTACTACTCGGCGCCGGCAATTAGGCATCTTTATTTTGGTCTCACGTAATCATCTCTACATCGCAGTTACCTCATTGATACCTGTAGAAACGCATCCTTAGAAAGTGACGTTGCGAGCTTACTAAGTTTATGCACATAAATATAGGCATTGAGTTATGACAGAAATAGGCCAAGTATGAGTGAGAAGTAGCATATTATAGTCATGCATAAGACGACAGATGGATCAGTCGGTAACCTTTCCACGAATAATAAATTACGTGCGCATCGCTGTCGTCACTCAACTGTCTCCACATCTGGAGATCTTCCTTCTCCTTGTCCCAAACCAACAGCATTGATATCGTCCTCCCAGTCACGGTTACCCCTTGTAGATTGAATTGCCGAATAACAGAAGAGATAGCAGCGGAGGAGAGAACCTTCACTCAAAGCTCTTTTCTCGGAACAGCTGACCCGACTCTTCCGGGCTGGGAGAGTTATTGGGTTGGTTGTTTACTTTAGACACCCACAAAGGGCAAGGGGCCAGCCACATTGACACACAGGTTCCCATAAGATCACCGAAGAGCAATGTTGGGCCCGGACGGTGGTTGGATGGGTGACCATACTTCACCGTGGCGCTCTTGTCCCTTGTCTGCATGTAGCAGACAGTCACGGGGTTGGCATAATGGACCAAGAATGTCTAAGTTCCCGGGCTCCTGTCGAAGGCTCCTTCAAACAACCTATCTCTAACAATCTATCTTAGTGACCCACAACCTTCTGAAGGTCGTGTTACACGGTGCGATTGTTTGTACAAACGACTGTATGAAACTGAACGAAATTGTATGTTTGTCTGAATGGAATTAGAACAGGTTCTACATATTTTCCGTTTTTCCATTCATACAATCGTTCACACAATTTGCCGTTTTACACGGTACAAATAACTTCGCATGGAAGACTAACATTCACATAACATCGCATCAGCGACCTTAATGGCAGTGTGACGCAGTTTTTCTCGGTATCACGGTGCGAAGTCATAAGGGGCGTGAATTTCAATGCAAATTTTGATAAGCCATTACAGTTTATCACTATCATTCCCCGAGAAATGTGACGGTATAATTCAGCTCGTTTAATTGATGTGATTTATTATCTCCCACCAGCTGTATCCATTAGTGAATCATATCACTTCGGTGGTAGGTAAAACGCTCTTGCAATAAGTAACTCTTCGGTGGAAATTCTCATATTGTTACAAGCTGGCAAACAAAATGATGTCTCTATAATGGTTAATGAAAGCCTTAATTTGAATATATGCGATCCTCGGTAGGGAATGTTGCGTTATCTCAATGGCGCTGATTGCTCTATTTGCTCTAATCACGCGATCAGTTCATAATAAATAACACGTATCATCAAATATGTAAATGTTGCTATGATAAAAAAATGCTGTCCGTTAACAAATAAGGCTTAGAATACAGAATGAATAACAAGTTATGAGCGCAAAAATCGTTGAAATGGGAAATGTTAAAGGGCGGGTATGCAAAATCAGTGCGCTTTGAAATTCCTAGCGAGCAGATCGTAAAGTGAATCCATCGTAAAGTGAACCCATCGTAATGCGAGGGTCCACTGTGTTATAAAGGGGTTATTTTGTATCCCTCGTGTGCAATGCGTGGTCAACTACCTCTTCCTCCCGCTGTAAGCGCGCAGTCATTGCGCGCTTACAGCGGGAGCGCAGCCTTGGGCCTGGACCACGAATATTAGAAATTAGAGTGATTCGAGCATTTGTACATTAAATGTTTAATAATACATATTCTACGTCTACGACGCAAATTTGTCATAATTATTGTGTGGTAATGCAGCAATATAATATTTGACCATGCAGACGGAAATACGGAACGACGTAGGTATTATGCTTTGCTCGTTCATTTTTAGGGAAGAATTCTTTCCGAGAAGCTTCCTCGCGAGATATTATACTTACTGAGGTTCAAAACTTCATTTATAACGGCCATGTTGCATTTAAGTTATTTTAATTACTTAGTAGAGCGAATTAATCGCCCATTAGCTCAATGTAATTTCCTGGCAGACAGAACCGCGTCGACAAACAGCACCACCTACCGGCTGCTCCATTCCGCGGAAGGTTTCAGCACCACCTACCAGGAAGCAGTCGAATCTTCATATTTTCTACACTCCCTGGCCTGGACTTTCCACCTGATTGTCACCACCTCCCCTCCCATTCCCTCCCGCAACTTCCCCGCCCCTCTATGAATTGTTACACAACGCCATTTCTCAATACTTTGATCGCGTGTCACACTTCCCCTTTCCCTCCCAAACCCCTCCAGTCGTTTTAATGTTCTCTTCCGCGAACCATGGTAATCTCTTCTTAAAGAAAGTGAACTCGCAGCAGGCCTCGAGTATCGCCTCGATATAATGACAGCCCGTGTCGAACCCACGGTTATCAACTCCCCATATGAGGAAATAAAAAGTGTCAGGCGATATGTGGTGGAAACGCATTATCAATAATGAAAAGTAATCGATACCTTGTTGCCCACTTTATTTTAAATTTACTACACGTGTTTCTGCATGTTTACTATGCCATCTTCAGGTACAAAGACGGCTTAGTAAATAGCTCAGGTACAAAGTTGTGCCTGAAGATGGCTTATTTAATGGATCAGGTACAAAGTTGAACCTGAAGATGGCTTATTAAATGGATCAGGTACAAAGTTGAACCTGAAGATGGCTTAGTAAATGTCTCAGGTACAAAGTTGTACCAGAAGATTGGTTTATTTATTTATTTAAAACATTGTTCACATACAGCAGTAGCGCCAATTTACAGTGAAACATTTAACGATAAACATGACAGAGGACAAAAATACAATAACAACATAAAAATCAACAACGCTGATCCCAACATGGAAAGGGGAAATAATTATTTTGTTGACAGGTGGGACATAGCTTGGGTGGTGAAATGGTTACATGATAAATAAAAAAGGATCAATGGGTTATTAAATGGCTAGGGTACAAAGTTGTACCGGAAGATGGCTTAATAAATGGCTCAGGTACAAGGTTGTACTTGAAGATGGCTTAGTAAAAATGCCGAAACACTTGTCGTAAACTTTATAATAAAGTGGACAGTACGATATCGACTACTTTTCATTATTGATCCACTTGTGGAAATTAAAAGTTGCTTTTTATTCAACCCAAGTTGGGAAGTAAGCTTTGCTGGACCAATCTTCTTCTCCCGCAGAATTTTGGATTTAAAATTTTGAAAAGGTATCCATTATGTAAGTCGAATGATAACTAGAACCTTGGATTCGTAATATAAGCTTACTTTAACTTCATCTGCAAGGTTAAAATAACTATGACCCAATTCATGAGCATGGTAATGATTTTCTTTCAAACCACCTGCGTTAGTGTGTCTATAGAACTGTTATCCATGGAAATATAATTGTTAATAATGTCAATTTGTTAAGTTAGAGCTCCACGACTACTATTTCTAATTTTTGTTTTATCATTTTTAGAGTGCACTGGGATATGCCGAAGCTCATAGCTGTATATTTTATCACTTGGCTGGTGGAAATTTCAATTCCTCTATTTTCTGATGATAATAGCTAGATAAAGATGGTTGTTGGTATATGAGGAGCGTCTTCATTCCAAAAAGAAACTTGCAATTCTTCCACGGAAGGAGTTAAATGAACATTTCTAAGAAATGATGAGAGTGGGTGTTCAAATAATACTCAGTGGAGGATCGCACGTTCCTGTTTCCGATAGGAAATATTTTCTGGGTATTCTGCATTTGCGAAAGAGCATCCATTTGGCCGAGGCTTCAAATCGCACCTTGGGTATAGACGTCGCGTTGTATTGAAAAATTATTTATTTGATGGTAATGTAATTAAAGCCAGACAGTTGGAAGTCATGAGATTTTCTCAGCCATTCGCGTCGGCAGTTTTAGTCCTTGGGAAAGACGATTTGGAACGGACAGTGGCAGCTGTGCAACGGGTTAAGGTATTGTTAGGTTTGTGCACTGTCTCGAACGAGCCCACGAGGTGATGACATGCTGCTAGTGTGATATCACCAAATAGCTCCTTCATTTCTCCCTTTCCAATACGCTGTCGCTTATTTTTTTAATTATACAAATAAGGTCTTGTTTAAAGTTCAACTCTCCCGGACAAAAATTGTAGAATTCAACCGACTATTAATTTAATGACGTATAAACAATTAATAGACGTTGGAAGGACCTTGAAAAACTGTTGACGGCTGTATGATTATATACTCTATTCACGATTATAATTTGGCGCTACTGTGATTCATCATTTTTGTTCCACAGTGTTGTAAACATTACCAATTCATGAAGTTGGGTGTTTTACCGTGTTTTGTTTTAATTTATAATGACTTACATAAAAAAAGTGGATGATATCACTCCAACAAACATTTAAAGGCAACTAAATTAACTTTCCAACTACATATGTATAATATATCCTACCAATCATAATCACTGTTGATGTGAAACACATCAATGTCAAGGTCTATACAAATCCTCCTAGAGTAGGGGTATATATTTTTTAAATAGAATTTTATATTTTCAATAATATACAAGAGCAGGGCATACCAGCCTTTTCTTAACCTAGAGTACATTCTAAAATACTGTTGGGTCGGCGGAAACCATCTACTTTTTCAGAACAAATATATAGTTTATTATAGTTATTTTATATTATTTAAAACATATTTAATTACAACTGTATTTTTAACTGTTAAAACGCAGAAAATATGTTTAGATTTCTTATGTTAAATGATTACAAAATATACAATGTAAACCTTATTGATAATGTATGGAAATAATTTCATAAAAAATAACAATGCTGACAAGTGACATTCACCGTCACCCACCATTTTCTTCACATTTGGAAAATGCACGAGAGATTACATCTGCAAAGGTGACATCCGCAGAGACAGTTTTACTAAACATGAGATTATAGAGCCTATGCTTGCAGTAACATGTTTGCCTTTTCATTGCAGCTCCAAATTTAAAGAATTCAATTTTTCCATGATGTAAGTCATAAAACTCAAATCGATAAACCCGACAGAGTCAGTTTGTTCATCAAGATTCTCATTGTTTTCTTTAGGATACTTTTTTATTTCTTCAGTTAGCCTTAAAAAACTTGTTAATAACTTAACATTTACATGCTACAGTTATCAGAATAAGATTTTCTTCGGGTTTCTTCAATATCTTCTTTTCAATTCTTCAGGCCATGAAAGTCTATGGTGCTAAGGGGCTGCACGAATATAGATGATTATTTTACCAACTACTTTCATAACGTACCAAAAGGGAAGTATTTTGCCGCACAAATCTTCCTGATGGACAAAACAGTGTCAGCACATGAAGTTTGGAAATGAATGATTTTTCTTCCTGAGGTTAATAAATCTATAAATGTCTCCTACCATATCTGGTGACCAATTGTTGGTAATTGCAGATAATTTGTGTAATGGCATATTTATCGACATGGCGCATTTTCTGAAGGTCTTACAAATATCCGATCCCAGTTTTTAATCTTTTCGCGGGTCATAATTTCAGCAGATCCTCGTTTACAGTGAATTTCCTAAATTCCATTCTCACCATAACTGCTAACTCTGCTGATTCCGATACATCCGGTGATTATTCACGTTCGTTCGTAAAGAAAACAAGTCAAATACTTACTTCCAATTATTTTTTTAGCTGAAAATTTGGATTAATCTTTAATCTAAAAGAAGCAAATTAGTAATTATGAGATTTTACATGAAAAACGGCTTCTTACTATCATCCATTTACACCAACAGAGTACCATGCAAACCTCTGCCCCCGGCAGAGGGCAGAGGTTTGCATGGTTTGCGAGGTTCGAACCCCAGGGGTCGAACCCCGTACGCTCGCCTGTCCGCTATGCGCGGGCCAAAATAGCAGTCGGAAGAACAATTCACGGCTAAACCAGAAACTGTGAGAGTGGCCTTGGCAATGAATTTTTTCTTTTAAGATGTCTTCAAGGCCAGAAATTATGGCCGTAAAATGCGTTGAAAATTGCTCTCAAGATAATGATTAATTTTTTTCTGCTGCCATTGTCATCGCAGCAATTTTTATTCCTTCGAAGCGAGTTCCATGCCTATTGCTTCCATCGAAATCCTCACTTATCACATTCAATAGCCTTTTGCCATTTATTCGAACGAGATATCAATATTAACTTTTTTGTAAATTCTCGCAGCTCATTGTATATCTCGCTATTCAGGATTTTGGTTTTGCGAGTAATTATTTAATATTTTGCAGCATTTTCGCCATGATATGCTGCCGGCTTCATCGGACTTTTAAGAACAACAATGGTCTTTTTTTAATAAATAAACAATTCCGGCAGTTGATGATTTTGGGAAGAAAAAATTAATTTCGAAGAAGTCTCTTCCAGGTATAAGGGAGTTTATAACTATCCTCTCTATTGATTTTATTTGGTCTTTTTTCTATTTCAATCGCCTCCCTTATGAGCCGCGGAAAGTAACTGCTTTCTTTGTGTAATACTATAGCCGTCTCGATGACAATGGCGTGACCTTCGTCTAACGTAGTGTGCTCAGCCACGGCAGAGTGATACCAGTCTTTCTTTCTGATTACACGTTCATGTTCTTTCAATCTGCATCCAATGGCTCTCTTGGTTTGGACCACACATGATCTTCCGCAACTCCAAAGAAGTTCGTATACACCCCCATACATTGTGGGTGGTAATGGATCTGTAGCCCTCGCAGATGATCTCGTACTCTGGAGGTAAGGTTGTATCTTGTGATTATGTTATACTTTTTCATTATTCTACCTAAGCGATTTGTATTACCCGCATGTACCTATTTATTAAAAAAAGAGACTATTGTTGTTCATAAAAGCCCGACGAAGCCGGCAGCATAGCACGGTGAAACTGTTGAAAAATATTAAATAATTAATCGCAGAACAAAAAGCCTGAATAGCGAGATAACCATATTTATTTAATTTCGCAAGCTCAGAAAGGATATTCGTAAAATAATTTTGTCGTGGAGTTTTGCTCTTTAAAAGTCCCTTTACTAGATGACTTTTTGGATGAAATTTTGGATAAATTGCTATTTTACGTTAGACATTACTTTGTTTATCGGAAGCTGGATTGCTAGCTTTACCATACATTTACATTTTATTGCAATTTAGCTCATTTATTTATGAGGATTCAGACCATACTAAAGTACAAAATGAAACAGTAGCTCCATCTATTTATGCATTTTAAAAATATATTTCAACCTTCTTTTCCCGTAACTAATTTAACGATTCGACCAGTAATATTTTGGACTTTTTTTGCAAATAATGTCTATGTATCTACTACAGAAAAGACTACGTATGGTTCAGTTGGTAGGCGTAATTATTCAGAAGAGCACGAGGACCGAGCTCAAATATACATCTACAAAATATCCTGCAAGCCACCTTAGGGGTGTGTGGCAGGGGGTGAGTAATTACCAAGATGCATTACACTATACACTAAAGTTAGTGTGATTACGACTAATTATGCATTAGCATAAATCGCTAATGCCTGTCACGAGACGAAGCCTCACAAGCATGCACTACACTACAGCTATTATCACAATGGAGAGGGACCGTTAATATACATGTATTTTGCAACTACACAAATGGACAGAGACTCAAGACTTATGTAGAAAACATGCACGGCGTGCTGTTAGTACGAGGTAACAGATAAGGATTCAAGTATTAGGGAGTATTACTACTACTAAGAGCTACACTACCTAACGACAAACCTAGATAAAAGTCTCATTGGCCGCTGATATGGTTCCTTATAGTTCGTGGGAAAAATGACATTTTAAATCTGTCCGTTCTGCTGTCGAGTTCCCTAATTTTATTCTCATGATCTGATCTACCGTAGTATGTCGGATTTCGTAAAATATTATCAACGGCATCAGAAAATAGACCGGTTTGGAACTTACATAATAGATTGAGTCTAAAATACGTTCTCCTCTAGCTGACACACGGTGCGAGCGTATGCATTTTTCATAAAACACACAAGGGGCACTGCTTAGCAAAGATTATACCTCGCTGCTTAGTAACAGCTCCTCCTGCTTCACCAAAAATGTTGTTTACAAAGAAATCTCTGAAAAATCTTAATATTACAGGTGGTGCTGAAAACGAAAGCGGACCTCTTGTCGGCAGAGTAAAATTTTCAGGACAGAAGAAACGAGTTTTCAGCGTCAAAAATATTAATTTTCTGTTTTTGGTCGATTTACTCTGTCGCTCAGGTAAAACATTTCAAAATGAAAAATATTTTTTTTCAGTTTTGAACCCAAAAACGGGCATTCCAAAGATTAATTTTTATATGTATAATGCGCTTCTTAAATATGTCAAAAAAAGCTATAGCATTTCAAATATTTTAGATTGCATTTTTCTCAAAATCACAATTTTCCGTCCCTTATTTTCATGTCGGCATAACTTCCTCATTTTTTATTTATATAAGAATGTGATTTTGGCATCAAATTGTTCAGAATTCATCCCTGTTTAAGAAAATAACAATAACTCAAAATAAAAAAACTTGATTTTAAACAAGAGGTCCCTTTTCAATTTCCGTATCACATATTTTTTTACCACAGTTTGGTATATTTATATAATTCAAAATTTAAAAAAATATTTTACTTGAATATTTACTTTATCCATTACTCTTTGGCTATTTAGACCATATTTTAGTCTGTTTCAACAGGCTTTTCAACTAGTTTCTGGGTAAGAGGTATTGGATGAAAAACTGCATAGGCTAAAGAGGCGTTTTAGAAGAGTTTGAGAATTGATATCAGGGAATGCGAGTAAAGATGAAATGCTATGATAACATGCGAAAATTAAGCGATGCATTGTCTTCTTCCCAAATTCGTCCGCTGCGGAAAGGGGATTGGTGTAGTCTGGAGGCTACTGAGATTCCATCTTTGAGGATGTTGGGGGGATGTAAGCTGGGTAGCCGGGAACACGAGCGGGTAGGAGCTGCGTGCGGTCGTGATGGACTGGAAATTGGTGTTGGAGATTCGAATGACGATGAGAACGTGAACGTTGACGGTTGAGGATGTGCAGAGGAGGGGGGAACAAGGGAGGAAGCAAGACAAGACTAGTATTAAGGAAGAGAGTTGGAATTAGACACTCGAGGAGAGGAAAAATTTCGGAAGAAGTGAGGCGAGGCAAAACGCGAAATGTGCAGAGATCGATCGCGTCTTAATGAGCGAAGAAAAAAAGGAGATGCCATGAGTGAGGATTAGCTTGGGTTTACTACTAACTTTCAATCACTTCAGTTTATGACCCAAAACTAACTTCTGAATCCTTAAATGTGCATGACTTCAACTTTCACGCACTTAGTAAATACTTTTGGATAGCTTATGACTGTTGGTATGAACAAATGAAATGATCCTATTTTATTTCTATGGTATGGACGCATTGTGATCAGTTAATTAACAAACATTAAAATGGGTATCTTCAAAGCACGGTGATAAAGATTTTTTGGAATGTATTCATGCAGTGCCGGATTAACACACTTGGGGGCCTATAGGCAGTACTCGCAACGTTAATAAACAAGTCGTCAGAGAAGAAAGGGGAAATAAATTATTGGGTTCAATAGGCAACTGCCTACTTTGCCTTAATGGTAATCCGGCTATGGATTCATGGCTTGAAAAATAATTGGATTATCTAGCAATCCAAACCTCTTCATAATCTAAAACTTTTTCTTGTTCCATTGATTCATAAAGCTGTACTGGTAGAGACAACAACGTATAGGTATTTAATTCAGACATTCTCAAGGTACTCCTGCGATAAGAGTCGATGGTCAGGATACCGGCAGGAGAGGGTTGGCACGACGTCTTCTTAACGGCATGTTGGCTGCCAAGAGTCGTCTGTCCCCTGGGACATAGAATGCTACACGTTTCTTACGGATGCACTTTGCAAGATGATCCAAACTGACATTTTGTTTTGAAATTGGTTGCAATATAAGGGTTTAGTTACAAGTAAATTTGAAGGTGTAAACGTAAGATACCAATTGACATGCTCTAGAGATCTAAACGTACTTACATGTTGTAATGGTACGGGTCACTCGAGGTTGGGTTGGTTGACAAAGGCTGAATCTTTGCTTAATCGATTGAAAAATCTGTAATCTTTTTATTTCAAATGCATGCCTATGCTTTTTTCTAAGAATGTTTTAAATTACTTCCATAGGTACGATAGCCTGGGAGACTGATATTCCAACGTAAGAAGGAGGTGATTTATTTAATGAAAACGCCATATTTCATGCCAGAAAATGTTTTAAGGTCGTATAAGTGGTGTATTTTCAATCCGGAGTCGTGGACTTCTTGGAAGAGTGAAGCTGAAGACACCAAACGACAACATCATATTGTGTTGCATTACGTTGCAACCCTCACAATTGGGTTAGTAAAATGCGTAGCGAGAAAAAATGACTGATACGAATGAAAGCCTTTTTTGAAGAGTTATTTCAAAACAGTTGAGCCCACTTTAATATTGCTGTGATTTCCTTAATTTAAACTCAACAAAGTGCAATTCTTTTGGAAGAAGATCTTACCAACTCCTTGTTTTCATGAAAATGGTATCTGGATTATGAAGTTTTGACGATAAAACAAACTTATTCTACAAGTTTTGGATGAATGAACAAAATATAGCACAATAGCATCAGAAAATGATTATAAGGACTTAATTGGTCACTCACATCTATATCTACATCTACAAAATACCCTGCAAGCCACCTTAACGGTATGTGGCAGGGGGTGAGTATTCACCAACATGCATTACACATATACCCTAAAGTTAGTGCAACTACGACTAATTATGCATTAGCATAAATCGCTAATGCTTGTCACGAGGTAAAGCCTCACAAGCATGCACTAATACACTACAGATATTATCACACTGGAGAGGGACCGTTAATATATATGTATTTTTGAGCTACACAAATGGACAGAGACTCAAGACAATGCACACATATCACGGTTGAGATTATTTTCTACCTTCTTGCTTTATGCGTTCGTCGTTAAATTTTTGCAACGAACGAATAGTTGTTCCTTCATCAACTACAAGGTTTAATACGGATGACAACTGTGAACGAGTTTCTGTAGTTTTTGGGAAAGGTTTTTTGCGAAGCATCTTTTGGAACCCCGATGCCATCAATAATAGAATATCTCACGTCGTGTCACAGTAGCTGTCAACATTTATTTCAACGAAGACTATGACCATATCAATACTACAGGGATATAGGGGAATCTATAAATGAAAAAAGAACATATTTTCTCAACACCATTTATCGCTCAGCTCTTATTATTTTCTCTCTTCGACAATACAAACTGAAAGCCAGCACACTGTGGCTCGACGACTGTGTTACGCAGAACACGCACAGTCCAGAAATGACATTCCTCTCTTACAACTCGATCGTTCGTTCAACATTCTGGTGCTTTGTCGAAGTAGCGAGCACTTGCCACACACGCAACAACACAACACACGCACGTGTTCGTTCACACTGTTCACTTGATGTCTGTCGTCCACTGATCACACACTTGCACGCAAATTGTTTATATTTTTTTAGTATTGCTTTCGACGATATTATGCTGGCTTGGAAATTCTACGGAAATAAATAGGTACATTTTTGATGCATGTACACGTAACCACGTTAAATGCTTGCTTTTAATATCTGGCTCGAACACGTTATATATGCCCGCGGGGCCAAAGGCACCACGCTTTTTCCCATGGTCTACTTTAATGTATCACACTGAAGAGAGGACTTTTATTCCGTAGCGGCCTGAGAAAACAGACGTTTATTTATCACAGAGAGGGAGGAGCAAAAAACTCACGAAAGGGCGGACAACATTTATTTCTTCGGCGGTAGTATTAGTCTACGAAGCTAGTCTAGCCTCTTTTCTTAAATTATTATTTTGTTTATATGCATGTACATAATACGAACATACGTCTCTCCTTTTGTGTGACTAAATTATCGGGACTGGCCCAATTGTGGAGCATACATTTACAACGAGTGTATCATTTCCAACGATTCCTTCTGTAAAATAAAACATTGGCTTCGTGTTTGTTGGGAAATCGAAAGACATTACAAGACGAGCAGTTCAGTAAGAGGAAAGACTATACGGGCCGCTTCAAGTCAACTCCATTTTCACAATGGAACCTGCATTCAATAGATACCTATAATTATCAAGAATTATTCATCGGTTCATCGATTTTCATCATTATACACATAATCTATTTAGAGCGTGTCCAAATTAGCCAAAGGGCTGCCCGGTTTTATCATATATTAAATTTGCTCTCGGCATAAAATCCTATGCTAATGTATGTCATCCCATCAGTAAATCTCACGTCAAACGGTCGATTGTCTGATACATATTCCGCAATGTCAAGTTAACGAGAAAGCTACGATAGCTAACGTTAAACAGACCTTATAAAACTGAGCTTAAATTTTTCCTTTGTTAGGTGGGAATTCATTTTTCACCACGAACTTAGCAGCCCAATTTATTCTCATGTATTCACCATCAGCAAAGGAAGCAACGACTCCACCATATAATTAAACATCACTAATCAACGAAAAAACGTCTTTTATTTCATTTTTAAAGGAAATAAATCACGGAACATTGCTCATGAGCACCTACTATAAAACGATAGCTTTATGAAACGCAGACTCGGGTGACACAAAATCCAACCGCCATGATTCGATTTCGTCATTCTTTTTTATGGGAGTCAACATTAATCGTGAAAGTTGTCGACACGGTTCCATTTTTCAGTGATCCAGAAATATGTGTACCTTCGACGGCTAATGAAACATGGCTAATTCCTAATAACTAACGGGAATCAGTAGTGGCTTAAATCGTTTCTAAAATATTTTTCATGGTGGTTTGATAGGAACAATTAATGCGACTCTAGTCACATATGATATGGTGAATCGCATCAGAAGGAGTAAATTTAGGAAATCAGGGACTCCCACCGCTGACCAGTCTCGTTATCTGAGTAAGACGTTGACCCACAACTCCTCCACCTCATTGCCTCTCCTTGACCCAACGCATTCCCTGAAATTTTCAAACGGCGCCCTCTTGCATTCCGCATTGCAACTATTTTCAACAAAACGAACCTCTTCCTCATACTCCCCTTCCACCCCAAAGATACCAAATATCTGGAGTGGGTGTCCACCATGGCCAATTAATTAGCTTCACTCGTGCTAAACCAACACCCTGATGAAAAAACACTGTGATTACAGGAGCGCTTGGCGCCATGCAAATGGAGCGGGAAAGTCGAGTCTAGATTGAAGAAAGAACTAAGGCTCTCCCAGGGTATGGCGGTGTTGAAGGTTGTTCGGGCTTCACACCGTGTCAAACTCTCCACCTATGCCAACATTTCGATGTACGCTTCGTCCATCGTCATCAGGGCAAGATGTAGATGCCCTGATTGACGATGGACGACACTTACATCGAAACGTGGGCAAAGAGATGGAGAGTTTGAGCCGGTGGGAAGCTCGAGTCTAGATTTCTCGAATTTCCAAAGGAATTGAATTTCGTCGTGGACATCTCACCTCTTTAATAACTTCCTCGTTCCCCAGTATTCCGAAATTTACAAAATAACAATTTTTACAATATTTAGCAAGTGTATGGGTAATGAAAACGATTAAATTGTATGATTTAATTAATAATAATGTGTACTTAAAGTGTTTAATTAACCCTTCTCATGAATGAATGGTACAAAGTTCAGCTTGAGAGTGTCGCCTCTATGGAAGATCGACTGCCATCATTGGCCAATGCACCCCCTTCTTCCCTCAATCCATCCACGCTCAGTTAAAGGCAATCGCCAGCCGTCATCCGAGATAGAAGCAAGGATTGTGATAAGTGGATGATTCTCTTAAATCCATCTTTGCTCACGCTGGCAGCAGGACCGTACAGCAGCATGCGTCAGTGGAAACGTCAGAACTCTGTATTGAGGAAAGCGCATCAAGTACAACAATCTATCTGAGGAATGGGACGTTAAAACTGTGTACCCTTAGGCGTGATTTGTTCACAGCAGCGGTCCCCAACCCTAGGAAAAGATATCCCATTGCTGTGAGGGGTACGCCAAGGGATATGAAGCAAGACTAAAAGGGTTAAGGGGGGCAGGGGTGGAAGCGTGTAGAGGAGTTTATAAACCGCTGGGGTTCTCATCGCTATGGTTGCTTGACAGTGGATAAACAGAATGTGTTCACCATTCGGATCTAAAAAACTGGAGCAGTGTGGCAAAAGCTTGATTTGAATGTTCATACTAATCATACCGCAAGGAAAAACTCGAAACTTTCGCTAAAAATAAAGACCAATTGCGATGGAGTAATGCCCAGAAATGGGAAACTATACCAAAATATTATGCGATGAATTTAGTCAGCTGTCGAGAGTGTAGGTTTTATAGAATTTTTTACATGGCTCCTTAGCGAAATCCTTTTACATTTTTGCGCATCATTCCACTTGCATTTGCGAAAAGTATCCACTCTTCTTAAGAACCGTAGCTTTGAAGCACGAGTCAAAAATGTTGATGCAGGTTCTCTCTCCACAGTTCCTCCTTTTCAATGAATATATATTCCTACGTACCTTCTGTACCACAACCACACGCCTATCCTTGACGACGCAGATGACCTTGCCCCCTGAGTTGCCTCCCTCGTCATATAAGTATGCCTTTGTTCCCCCTTCTACCCTCCTCACCCTTAGGGCCAACAGTGTACCCCTGGTCGCCTATCCTCCTTTCCCAAGCCATCGCCTCGTTTCACTCTCGCGAATCTTTGGACTCAATTCTTGCAAATCTTTTTTAACAACGGCTGGAACTGTCCCTTGAGCAAAATACAATTGTTGAAAGATCACATCATTGCAGCTATTCCTGTATTTCTTTGGCATTTCCAGGGTTTAGATATTAAAAAAAAACTAGATTTTGAAGCGTGTTCAGTTTCCAGTTCCATTCGGAGCAAGTGTTGCAAAAGTGAACTTCGATCATGTTCCGTGAGAAACGCGTTTACTTCCCCTTCACGCTATCTCGACACATCCCGCCTATTTTTCATCTCCCAAGACCCTTCTCCATCTCCCAAGTTCTCTTCCTCGTCTCAACTTCTTCAGTTTTTTTACCCTTTTTATTCGATCATCATCGAGCAACTTTTAACGACCTAACTTGCTTCCCTTTCCCGGAACCAATCCGATCGTTAAGTGCCAAGAAGTTGGAGTATTTCTCCCCCGCCCTCTACCCCTGAACCCCTCTAGTTGGAGCGATGGCAATCTCTCAGTACACATTCGCACTGCAGGCTTTAGTTCCTCAACGACCGTTTGCTTTTAACACAAGAAACTGACGTATAAAGGGTATATTACTGGAATAAATCATCAGACCGGTAAACAACGCCCCGTAGCCAATTCTGGTTTGGCAAATTTCCGCATTTTGGCCCTGTTATGTTGTGGAACACAATTCCTCAAGTCAAGCATCGTTAAAAAAGGACGCGATATGGAAAAAATTGCAGTGGACGAAATATTCAAAATGTATTAGTCATTATTCACTCAAATTTCATCATTCCAACTTTATTCACTTTTTTGCTTATTACAGTTCTTGTTTATTGCTGTTAATTGCTGTTTCCCACAGCAAGTGGAGTCAAAGGACTCACGGCGTTTCCGTCCCTTAATACAATCAATTGAAATCAATGCGTTGTGCATTTAATGTTAGCAATTTGTCCACTTTTATTCCCTTCGAAACTATTTTTTAAATATATTCTGGAATTTTTTGCCCAAGCATTGCTCAAAGTCACGGCTGGCTGCCAAGAGGATTGCAGCCTCCGATACAACGTGCCTCTTCAATAACCGAGTTGACCTTGGGCACTCAAGCACGCTGTTTTCACATTTGTTGTGTAAGGCATTTCAGCGACCGGATGTATTTTTCGCGGCCATGCTCCACCGCCGTCTGTGGAGCAGGTGTAGCAACAAACGCTCAAAGCTCTGCGAGAATAGCCGTGAAGGTGACTGTAGCAGAGTCATCCGCGGACGAGATGATCAAGTATGTGGTGAGGAACTCAGATGTGTAATTCGGAGTGGAGGAAGACTTTTACACTGTGGGTCTTGGCGATCCCGGAATCTTGAGTTCGAATCCCTGTCCAGACGAAGGACTTTTCTCCATAAATTTGTATCTTTAAGTGCGTCCCGTGGACTCTTGGACATGAAAAAACAAAACCCAGCTTTGAAAGACCAACGGCTCTCCCCCGGTACCAACGACTTTCGTTCGGTCGTCGGGGCATGTCTGAGCTGCCAATTCTCTTGAGTGGGATTTATGTATCTCCCTTTGGTGTCTCAACAACTGACTCACTCGAAAAACCTGGAATCTATGTGATTTGGAAGTTAATCATGGAAGAAACTTGCCCTCACTTCTTCCCTCTCGCTAACTCAACATCTCTTTCTAAGTGCCCAACTGCCAAAAAAACCAAGTTCTCAAGCGTCGAGCTAACTTCCACTTGAGGCAGAGGGCTGTTGTAGTCGTGGGTGGGCATTATCGGTTGGTACCCTCTGCTGGCTTGGTCGTGCTCAACACACTCGGCGTGACTTTCTCTTCGTGTCCGTTAAATGTTCTCCACTATATCGCCTATCTATGAGCATCATATTTTATTGCATTCCATCCATGTTGAAGGATTCCTAACGTGATTGTGTAGGTACATTAATGTGTAATTGTGTCGCACTCAATTTTACCCATTCACCTACTTTAAGACTAAAGATGCAGGAACACACTGGTTGACGAAACGAAGACAAGTTTTGTTTTAATTTCAGCCAGAATCTAGTCGTCCATCATTTTAAGCATATTTCAATGAACTGAGTATTCTACACTATTCTACTTCTACATTGTCTAATTACAAATAGTACAATTTCATCCCTAAGGATAATATGTAATGTTAAAACTGTATGTATGGCATTGCGTCAATGCTTGTGGCAGTCGATTATTTTTTTTGATAAATGATTGAAACTTTGCCGTAGTAAGTATTTTTTCTAATACAGAAGTTTGTGAAATCTTTTTAAAAGTATGGAATGAGAAAGGAGGATCAAATTTCCGGAGTTAAGGTGACTTTATGCTATTTCAAATGACATATTTATGTGATTTATTTCGCGATAAAAGAGTAGTTACATCTAAAGTTCGTTTGTTGGTTGAGTCTGTTAGGATTTTTTATGAATTTGGAAGAAATTTCCTACTCTTGCTCCAAATCATCGTTTGTTATTGCATCTCAATTCTCCTGGAAGACAGTCGATCGAATTTATTTGGTGATCTCCATCACCAAATCACGAAACTGCGTCCGCTGCGTCGAATTGGACAGCAACAGAGTCGAGAGATATTCAGTGAATATTTTAACGGTGACTTTGGATGGTTTTTTAAATTTTAAACCTAGGGAAATTTCATATTGGGGACAGAATGAAAGGATGAGTGAGCAACTTGAAATTGTTAAAATACCTAAATGGGATGCTTAACTGATTCCGCAAACATTTAGCGACGACGACCATTTTATCATTTTTTTAATATCCCGCCCTTTCTCCTGTGGAAGACTCGTAACACCGCCCCGTCGCGGGTGGTTCAAAAAATGGTGGACATCGTCCGACCAGGAGCACTTGGCTTCTATGAATCGAGGCATGAACACTTTCCATAATTCCCTAATTGTTTTCTGCTCCTCGTTTTACCCGCTTCAACCAATTGGCAACCCGTACGCTTTCCCGGGTCAGCGTTCACCGACGGCGTTGACGTCGACCGCTAGAAAATACTGCTCTCTCAGAAGCACGGTCGAAAAAAGAACGGAATCACCAAGTGTGTATAATGTGTATGATTGCTACGTGGACGGAAGCCAACACCTTAAGGAAATGAGCGTACTAGGTAGACGAAGAGAGTACATTATGCATAGGTATTGCTTAATGAGACGCGCGCGTTCTCAAGGAGTTGCCCGGGGTTTCGTCAAACACACACAGCCGAACACATCATGGCGATGCGTTCTGTGACACTTCCCTTCACCCCGGGCGATCACTCTTTTATTAATTTGATTCACTAAATCCCCCAACCTTCCTAATCCCGCCTTCAAGAACACCGTCTCCTCATCCCTTTGGCCTTCCCGTTGCGAAATTTCGGACCTCTTTCCGTGTTCGACAATCCCCCACACATTTACACCTGATGCGACAACCAGCAATCTCCCGATTGCTGATGATTCCTCTCTCGCAGGAGATCTCCCAACATGGTAGGTGAAAGACATTTGTTGGAGGTGACACAGTGATTGATTTTGCATCTCCCCGAAAGAAGACCTCTGTTTAAAAAAAACAGCCGAGCGTAGTCGACGCACCGCATAGCGCAGGGGAAATCCTACACAAGACGTGGTGGGGAGGGTCTCTTGTGCACATCGGTACATATTGCATATCTCTGCAGTCTTCAATGTTTAGATTTTCTGAGCAAGGTTTCTCCAGGGAGCCGCCCGTAGAATTCTGGGCCATAAGGAGAGAAAAACAGGACCCAGGAGTGTCTTTCACTCTTTCTCATTAGGCAGTGGGTCCTCACTGCGGCGTGGACTTCCAGGGATCGCCTTGAAATCACTGCCGTCTTCCAAGGGCCTCAACGGTCTGGATTGGAACGAACCCTCTGCAACCACGTCCCTTCCCTGTAAAATAAAACATAGAATTAGGTAAAAGTAGGGATTTAGTCGCGAAAAGAATGTTTTATACTGTGCATGTAATGATCTCCGTAATCTATATGACGCTTCTGTTTATTCTGCGATGATAAGGAATAGCAGTCAGTAAAAAAATTGGAATTGGCCAGAATGAAAACAATCATTCATGGCACAAAACTGGAATCAATCGCATTTGAAGCACTGGTGGTATCAGGCGTGAGAAATGTGGCTTCTAAGTCCAAGTTGAGGTTTTCGCAGTGTTGCTCTGATGGGAGTGGAGGATATTAAGGGGATCTCCAATGCCTTTGATAAGAATTTCTCTGACTACGTTATGGTTACTTCAAGTCTTTTCGAATCGATCTGAAGATGAATGCTGCTTTACACCCGAAACGTCAAGGAAATCCTGACTCGCAGCTCAGTGGAAATCCGCGGAAAACTAATCGGAATTAAAGTTAATACTTGTGAAAACCGTGTTTAACGCTGAAATTAATTAAGAGAAACAAAAAATGCACGTTTGAAGTTGCGATTCTACATCTACCACTGCTACGCTACGAAACGAAGATATAAGATCAATCCTCAAGTTTTTCATGTCTCAAAATACCAGATTAAAATTTGGCACAAAGCTAATAATCTAAAGATGAGGTCAATAACATGTAGGTTTGGGGTGGAAATCTCTAAATGATTGAAGGGAGAAACACAGGTTAAATCTTTTCGCGCAATTTCGGAACAGACAGTTTTTTGCCGGACGTTCAACGTATACTGCTAGAGCCAACGTACTACGGTAGAAGCGATCATAGGAATAAAATAAAGGAAATTGACTGCCGAACCGATAAATTTAAAATGTAATTTTTCCCACGTACAATAAAGGATAATAATAGTTGCGATATATCAATCACATGAAACTCCCACCCTCAATAGGTACAGTAGAATCTTCACTTGTGTTTAATAACACAACGTCATTACTAACACTTCACACCGGTCGATTTGTCCGGCATTATTTTATTTTGTTCTCTGCATGAAGTTCTCGTAGAGTTCTTAAATTAACAGTATCAGTAATATTAACCTCTAGATATGTCTATTGCATTGCTCTGCATGTTTGCATGTTCATTTACGTGTCACTCTCCCAGTTTCCGCTTGGACTGCGCACTGTTCTCCTGACTGCTTTTGGCCTGCGCCTAGCGCCAGGGGGAGCGTGCGAGGTTCCGACTTGTGCTGGGACGAGTGCTGCATGCCTGGTGTGGAATCACCCCGTGCCACACACCCTAGTGGTGGCTTGCACGGTACTTCGTAGATGTAGCTGTAGATGCGATTAGAATCTTGATCTCAGTTAATTGACCAACACGTAAGTTTTCAACACATCGTATTAACAGAAGACAAGAGGCCATTATTCCAATTTTATCATCTCTTACCACCTCTTAATGAGAAATCTCTATTTTGCTCAATATGTTCGGAACACCAGGGTTGCTTTCGAGGGAGATGGAGTTAGATAAACAATTTCAAGTCATGAACTTCCGAGATTATTTTATTTGATTGTAAATATACTTATAGATCATCCGAAGCCTGTAATTTTACTCTCTATTTCAATATTTCTTTCCTATAATTTATTCAGATGTAAAATCTACACCCACTTATACAAATACCAGAAAGAAAAAACAAAGGAATATATTTTCAAACTTTAACTACAACAGGGCATAGACAAACAGACGGCCAGTTAATTTGTGTGGCTTTTAATTTCAGTACTATTCTCCTAATTTTTCAAATACTTCAATTCATTCTCTAGTCACAGATTCTAACAAAGGAATTGCATTAATTCATACCAGACCTCTTTCAATTGATTTTCTTATTTACAGAGACCTGAAACTCTGTAGGGAAAATCAAATTGCAGATGTAAAACACAGCCATTGTATATGTGTAAGACGGTTTATGTCACTTGTCTACCCTAAGATATCCCAACCCTTATCCGTTTTGGAATAAAGTCCTGGAATTTGAGTGCTCATCAAGATTTTTTTCTGAATAAAGTTCAATTTGTTTTCTTACTATCGTTCAAACATGTCAGTCATACGATTTCATAGCTGGGTAGCTTAGAATCACAACCATTTAGACTAGGTTGTGCATAATGTGAGAGCCTTATTTATGTTGAATTATCTTATTAAGTAGTTGGTCAATCATTTATTACAACTTAGAAAATTTAAAGGAAATATCAAATCGTAAAGAAAGATATCAAACGTGATGAGCTTTAAACAAATTACGTGTTTGATTTGTAAAATGGGAAAACTACTCCTGTTATTTACTATAAGGGTATAATGGTGAATAGATCAGTGATTGAATAAGCAAATGAATCTTTAAAGATGACAGCAGAGAGAATACAGTGGTGTGCACACTTTGGCATCGTATGGATTAAAAAACTGGTTTTGGAGGCAAGAGAGTTTGTGCTTTAGTATAAAAGTATTCGAAATACCTAAAGGTTCAGAAATACTCTTCTTAACCTTTGACTTTGGGCTCATTTTTATTCAATTAAGACCAGAAATCATCAAGAAATCTTGGTAGTAAAAACATTCTTAAGGCTCATTGGTACTCTGTACAATTTAGTTCGATACTACTTGAAGTCGGGTATTCGGACGCTGTAAATATTAAAATATTGAGTGCATTTTATCAGAGCGAAATTTTTATAAAAAAATAAAACAATAATATTTCACAAAAAATAATATTGTTTATAAAAATACATTGTTGCCTACATATAATTTTGATGAGTTAATGAGAGAGGATATGACAAATAAGGAGAGGAGGAAAGCAGAGGTAGAAAATAAGAAACTGAAGCGCTAAGACATTGTCCCAATGGGGCCATGATGAGGGCTTGGAAGCTAGAAAATATGAAACAGGAAATGGAGCAATAAAGAGAAAATAGATGCTTATGGACTGTACGAGGTGAGATAGAGGGACATCGGGGACTATCTGAGAGATAGTTACAGGGTAATCTATAGTGGGGGAGATGAGAGTAAACGTGGGGTGGCTATGTTATTGAATTCAAATTTGGGGATGAGGGTAGTAAACATTGAACAGGTGAGCGACAAGACGTTAGTGGTCGAAATAAAGACACACCCGACGAATTTCACATTGGTCCAGGTATACATTCCTACTAGTAACCATAGGGAGTCCTCGGACTCCCTATGGTTACTAGTCCTCCTTCTCCTCCTCCTGGAGGAGGAGCAGGAGGAGTAGGAGCGAAAAAAGGAATCTGGGCGAAAGTGAGATACCAAAAAGTAGTGACGAATGTCATTCCTCTTGGGTATGGGCTAATTTTGATGAGGACAGCGTTCCTAAAAAAATTCCATTTTGTGGCGAAAGTGGGCCAAAAGTATTTGTGAATAATATTCTTTAGTCCTTTACAAATATTTTTGATAGAAATCTAATTGAAAAAATTGTTCTCGAGACCAATAGATATGCAGATACGTACTTAGAAAGTCATACATTGACTTCGCGATCACGACTGAATCAATGGAAACCTGTATATGTTGGAGAGGTTTATGTTAATTTAAGAATGATAATGTTGATAGGTATTGTGCAAAACTGAGTATTAGCTCGTATTTTTTACAAAATCCACTTCTGGAAACGGAAATTTTCCCCATAACTATGTCTCAGGACAGGTTTTAAAGTATATCTAAATTTTTGCATTTTATTGATAACGCTGAGCTTCATCATTATAGAGGAAACAAAAAGATTTTCAAAATTCAACCCGTTATTGATTATTTAAAGAATAAATTTCAGAGTATATACTCTCCTAAAGAAAACATTGCAGTTGATGAATCCCTCACATATGGAAAGGACGGCTGTCATTCAAACAATATATCCCTTTGAAGGCATCAAAACTTGTCATAAAAACCTTTGAACTTTGTGAGTCAGATACCGGCTATTTGTGGAGTTTTATTGTTTATTCATGTGCTTATTTAACATTATCAGTAACTGAAACTCCTGATGGACTCAAAACATCTGCAATAGTAATAAATTTAGTGCAACCTTTATTTGGAAAAGGATATTCATTGTGGTTAGACAATTATTATAATTCACCTACTTTAGCAAAGTTTTTGTTGAATCGCGGAACAAATGTTGTTGGAACTTTACGATTGTCTAGGAAAAACGTTCCAAAGGAGGTTAAAGCCGCAAAACTGAGGAATGGAGAGTATATTTCATAAGTATGTGACAATATTATGGTCTTGAAATGGAAGGATTAAAAACCAGTGTCGTTTATTTCAACGTTTCATAGAAATGCCTTTCGTGGAAAGGATGGAAAATCCAAACCTGAATGCATTCTAGAATACAATACGGCGATGGGAGGAGTAGATTTGAAAGACCGAAAGCTTCAGCCGTACTTATTAGAACGTAAAAAAACTAAGAAGTGGTATATAAAATTATTCAGGCGATCATTTCCGTACATAATGCACTAATAATAGACAATAGTGGTCAAAATAAGGTAAGACCATTTGAACTTTCGCCTTGGACTAGTTCAACAGCTCCTTGAAAAATACGGAACTATTCTCCACCCTTGGACTGCCCGGAGACCGCCCATAAACCCATCACCACGCCGTTTAGTCGAGCGGCACTTCATTGAAAAGATACCGCCTACCTCAAAGGAGATGCCAAGTGTGTTCCGCTAGAGGGAAAAGGAGAGATACTGTTTACTGGTGCCCAGACTGCAATGTGGGCCTGTGTTTAGAGGATTGTTTTAAAATATATTACTCTAAACTCAGCTTCTAAAGCTCAATTTCGGATCTAAGACGCAAATACATGAGTGAAAAATTGATATATGACGTAAGTAAATGTTTTATGCATTGACTAAACATATAGCTAAAGCATATATTTTTTTCTCAATTTCAAAAATAAAACCAAGGCAGTTATAAATTATTTTCGACAGAGATACACAAAACGAGAATTTTTTAAAATTTAAATATCGCGAGTAAGGAATAGACATTTAAATTTCTGCTCCGGCTTGAAGGGTGGTAGCTGCTAGGCCACAGATGTTTCGTATGTGTTTCCCCTACGTTAGGTCTGAAGCCAAGGTGACTTCTAGGCATTTGACTTCATCTGATTCATTTATATTTATACTTCTCACTTTATATATATGGCCTTGGTGTGATTTCTTTCGTAAGAAATGCACTGCAGTGAATTTACTAAGGTTAAGGTGGCTGGAGCGGTCATTGAGTGCACACTTTAATAAACGTTTCATGCAAGTCGAAAAAAATATTTGTGTGCTTAAGACCACACGGGGGAAGTGTAAACTACTATGGTGATATTCTGATAAATATTAAAAAAAAAATATTATGGAAAGTATTATGGGTATAAAAATTCAGCATAAAAAGAATTTGCAAAGTACACAATCATTATGATCAAGGGAGAGTGAGTGTGTGTTTGTGAGTGAGAGTTGCGCGCACCGAAATAAATACATACAACATCAGCACTGTGCGCTCTTCCGCGCTCTGCTATAGCTAATACATATATGCGTACCTACTATTACTATACATAGCCGAGCGTGACGTGAGATAAAGAGCGTGACGCCCAGAATCCGATTTACCGCCTGCAGAATTTTATGTACGTGGCGCGCCTATAGAAGTTTACACTTCAAAACTCTTGAACAATATTTTACTCAAGTGAATCTTCTTCTTTTTCCACAGCTCTACAGCCCGGTGTCGGCCTTGGCTTCCTCAGTTATATGCCCCCATTCGGCTCTCCTTCTTGCTTTCTCTCTCCATCTTCCAATCCCCATTGTCTTCAGGTCCTCTTCAACATCTTGCAGCCATCTTTTGCGTGGTCTTCCTCTCCTCCTACTCCCTTCCATCTTGCTATTAATTAACAATTTGGGCATTCTATACTCTTCCATCCTTTCAACATGGCCCAACCATGACAGTCGCAATGACTTCGAGAACCTAGCTATATCCTTCTCTTCCAATATTTCATTTATTTCACAGTTCATTCTTATTCTCCACGTTTCACCTTCTTTTACTTCGGCAACTTGGGTTTTCGGCGTTGAATTCGAAATTTAAGCGTAAAATATAATGTAATACGTGTTTTTTACTCGGCCTTATACCTTGATATTTATTTGCAACCAGTATCATAACATGAAACTTATTATTTCGCGTTGAGGAGAAAATCTGTACATATGTAATAAAATTATTTCGAAATATATGTCATGTGCCATAATGCTGTGTTAAAATAGCATCGAATTGCGAAGAAACCAAAATTGCAATATGACTTTTTGCCCTTTTATCTGTTGATATTAAAAACAAGGACACGTATTCAAAGTTCCACGGAAACATTGTAATAACGCGCGAACTTGCTTTTTCGTTTCACTTGATTTTAGAATATCAAAGAGGAAGAGTCCAAGTTGGGTTTTGCAAGATCTTCTCTACCAAAAGACGTTCTAAATGCCGTGGAAAAAGTTTCGATTATCCAGGAAGGTCATCATGTTACTGAAAATTATGTGCTCAAGATTCTTACATGATAGAGGAAACAAAAATATTTTCAAAATTCAATCCGTTATTGATTATTTAAAGAATAAATTTCAGAGTATAAACTCTCCTAAAGAAAATATTGCAGTTGATGAATTCCTCACATTATGGAAAGGACGGCTGTCATTCAAACAATGTATCCCTTCGAAGGCATCAAAATTTGGCATAAAAGCCTTTGAACTTTATGAGTCAGATACCGGCTATTTGTGGAGTTTTATTGTTTATTCATGTCCTTATTTAACATTATCAGTAACTGAAACTCCTGATGGACTCATAACATCTGCAATAGTAATAAATTTAGTGCAACCTTTATTTGGAAAAGGATATTCATTGTGGTTAGACAATTATTATAATTCACCTACTTTAGCAAAGTTTTTGTTGAATCGCGGAACAAATGTTGTTGGAACTTTACGATTGTCTAGAAAAAACGTTCCAAAGGAGGTTAAAGCCGCAAAACTGAGGAATGGAGAGTATATTTCATAAGTATGTGACAATATTATGGTCTTGAAATGGAAGGATTAAAAACCAGTGTCGTTTATTTCAACGTTTCATAGAAATGCCTTTCGTGTAAAGGATGGAAAATCCAAACCTGAGTGCATTCTAGAATACAATACGGCGATGGGAGGAGTAGATTTGAAAGACCGAAAGCTTCAGCCGTACTTATTAGAGCGTAAAAAAACTAAGAAGTGGTATATAAAATTATTCAGGCGATCATTTCCGTACATAATGCACTAATAATAGACAATAGTGGTCAAAATAAGGTAAGACCATTTGAACTTTCGCCTTGGACTAGTTCAACAGCTCCTTGAAAAATACGGAACTATTCTCCACCCTTGGACTGCCCGGAGACCGCCCATAAACCCATCACCACGCCGTTTAGTCGAGCGGCACTTCATTGAAAAGATACCGCCTACCTCAAAGGAGATGCCAAGTGTGTTCCGCTAGAGGGAAAAGGAGAGATACTGTTTACTGGTGCCAAGACTGCAATGTGGGCCTGTGTTTAGAGGATTGTTTTAAAATATATCACACTAAACTCAGCTTCTAGAGCTCAATTTCGGATCTAAGAAACAAATACATGAGTGAAAAATTTATATATGACGTATGTAAAGTTTTTATGCATTGACTAAACATATAACTAAAACATATATTTTTTCTCAATTTTAAAAATAAAACCAAGGAAGTTATTAATTATTTTCGACAGAGATTACGAGAGTAAAACGAGAAATTATAAAAATTTAAATACCGCGAGTAGGGCATAAGACATGTAATTTTTTCTCCGGCTTGAAGGATGCTAGGCCGAAAATGTTTCGTACGTTTCAACCTACGTTAGGTCTGAAGCCAAAGTGACTCCCAGGCATTTGACTTCATCTCATTAATTTATATTAAACTTCTAACTTTATAGATATGGAATTGGTGTGATTTTTTTCGTAAGAAGTGTACTGAAGTGAATTTACTAAGGTTAAGGTAGCTGGAGCGGCAATCGTAAGTCATTGAGTGCACACTTTAATAAACATTTCATGTAAGTCGAAAAAAATATTTGTGTGCTTAAGACCACACGGGAGAAGTGTAAACTACTATGGTGATATTCTGATAAATATTAAAAAAAAATATTATGGAAAGTATTTTGGGTATAAATAAATTCTGCATAAAAAGAATTTGCAAAGTACACAATCATTACGATCAAGGGAGAGTGAGTGTGTGTTTGTGAGTGAGAGTTGCGCGCACCGAAATAAATACATACAGCATCAGCACTGCGCGCTCTTCCGCGCTCTGCTATAGCTAATACACATATGCGTACCTACTATTACAATATATATAGCCAAGCTTGACGTGATAAAAAGAGCGTGACGCCCGGAATCCAATTTACCGCCTGCAGAATTTTATGTACGTGGCGCGCCTATAGAAGTTTACACTTCAAAAATCTAGGACAACATTTTACTCAAGTGAATCTGTTTATTCTTCCTGAGCTCTGCAGTCCGGTGTGGGCCATGGCTTCCTCAGTTATATGCCCCTATTCGGTTCTCCTTCTTGCTTTCTCTCTCCATCTTTTAATCCCCATTGTCTTCAGTTCCTCTTCAACATCTTGCAACCATTTTTTGCGTGGTCTTCCTCTCCTCCTACTCCCTTCTATCTTGCTATTTATTAACAATTTGGGCATTCTGTACTCTTCCATCCTTTCAAAATGGCCCAACCATGACAGTCGCAATGGCTTCGAGAACCTAACTATATCCTTCTCTTCCAATATTTCATTTATTTCATAGTTCATTCTTATTCTCCACGTTTCTCCTTCTTAAACTGGGCCATAGATTTTCCTTATTATTTTCCTTTAAAATCTTCTTAATGTTTCTTCATCGTGTTTGGATAGGACCCATGTCTTAGCTCCATACGTAATTATTGGTCTTATCATTGTTTTATAAATTTTCAATTTAGTTTTCCTGGACAGAAGAGTTGATTTGAGGAGGGGTAAATTTGTAAAATAGGCCTTGTTACCTTGCATTACCCTTTGGTTTATCTCCTCGGAGATCTTAATTTCATTATTTACTGTTACTCTAAGGTAAGTAAATTAACTCCCTCAAAATCGTAATTCCCAATAATTAGGTTTTGTAGCTCTCGTTTTTCCTGTGAATAAGACATTTTCAAGTATTTGGTCTTATCTTCATTTACATTGAGGCCCATTCTTTTCCCATTATCGTCAATGATAGCAAACATTTCTTTGAGATCCTTCACACTTCTTGCTATCAGAGCTATATCATCAGAATGTGCAAAACTTTGTTTGGATTTACAAACAATAGTTACCCTTAATTTCAATTCTGCATCTGTGCATTTGTTTATGTGGTGGAAATCACCAGGCATGCAGCTAAGTAAATGAAGCAAAAAAATTAATTGAAAATTTTTGCCTTAATTAAAGCATGATTTGGGTTTCAGCGACTTGGGTTTTCGGCATTGAATTCGAAATTTAATCGTCAAATATAATGTAATACGTGTTTTTTACTGGGAATGATACCTTGATATTTATTTGCAACCATAAAAATATGAAACTTATTATTTCGCGTTCAGGAGAAAATCTGTACATATGTAATAAAATTATTTCGAAATATATGTCATGAGCCATAAGGCTATGTTAAAATAGCATCGAAATGCGAAGAAAGCAAAATTGTAATATGACTTTTTGCCCTTTTATCTATTGATTTAAGAAAAAGGAAACGTATGCAAAATTTAACTGAAACATTTTAATAACGCGTGAGCTTGCTTTTTCGTTTCACCTGATTTTAGAATATCACAGAGGAAGAGTCCAAGCTGGGTATTGCATGATCTTCTCTACCAAAAGACGTTCTGAATGCCGTGGAAAAAGTTTCGATTATCCAGGAAGGTCATGATGTTGCTGAAAATTATGTGCTCGAGATTCTTACATTATAGAGATAGATATAAACGATTTCCTGGGTCTCGTTTGTTTCCTTTTTTTTAAATGTTGGAGTGACATTAGCTATTTTCCAGCCTTGTCGTTCTCAGCCTTCGGATAATGACTTGTTAAATATTATTTCACGAAATGGTGCGATTTGTGGGGCCGACTCATAGAGCATGCGTGCTCAAGGAGTGAATTAGGTGAATGAAGCAAAGACAATGGGAGCAATCGAGGAAATATGGAAAAGTATAAAAATATGGCATGGTAAGATCAGGAAAGAGAAAAGAAAAGGAATAATTGAAACTTTAAGGGAGAAATAGGTCACAGAAGAAATTATTATGAAAATAGAGGAGAAAAGGATGTGGAGAAATACTGGGGCATACATGATATACAAGGGAAGGGGCAGTCGCTAATGTGGGAAGTGTGAGTTCCCTCTTGAAGTGTAGCAAAAACTATTCCATTTACACTTGTAAACCTTGGCCCTGTTCCTCTCGGATGAAAATTGTTTTTGAGTTGAAGTTAGATGTTTGTAATTGAGTCGAGAAACGTATTTCGACGTTAAGGAAAATTTTAGCAACGGACTTCAAGAAACAATGTATAATATGTCAATGTATGCACCTGATTAACATTTTGAGTCTCACTTCCGAAAATTCGGCAAATGTCTAACGGTTGTTCTTTTTATAGAGCCGATCTTCAGAATGAATGGATTGAAAAAATTGCGCTGCTTGGAATTATTTGGAGGTAAAAAGCAAGATGTCTAAGCCCGTGGTGGGCGATTCATACCAGGAAAGATTCTTCTCCCTCCAGTCTGCTAGACGTCGCTCTTGAGTGGTGACGTGGGACGGGGCAGTTGAGAAGCGTGTCTCTCTCTCGCTAATCTAATTGAACTGAACGTGAGGTATGTCTCCGTTTTGACGGACATGTCACTCACTTTCATGACCACAACAGATAGGCATAACACTCACGCACACTCGGGGTTCGCAAAGTTAAAAAAAAGAATTTTCTCGTGGTCCAATGTGACGAGTGCTATGAGATAAACGCATTCCGCTTGACTAGCGATGTGATGGGAAGATTAAATAAATATGTACGTCCATGGAAAGAGAATCGGGCTCTAGTTTATGCGGACATTTTTGCGATTACAGTGATTTCGGGAGCGATATTTTCTCACTGATGGTGAGTGATGTCCCTTTTTTATATCAACGTCAGATTCACAATTTTATTTACAAAATAAATACAGAAGTAGACTTACATTATCCAATTGAGAACTACAATCGAGAAAAAATATCACGACTATTAGTTTCTTGCAATGAGACTCGGCTAAATAAAATATTTATGTGATGAAATTTTCGATTCAAAGAATTGCCGCGGCTGTACGCACGCACTTTCTATGTGAATATTAATGAGTGAAAACAACACATCCAAGAAATACCCAGTGCATAATGGCTGATTATACCAATTTGCAAATTGAATTGAGTAAGTACAAAAACTCGTAACTATAAAACAATTGTCCAACCAATACTACTATATGATTCCGAAATATGGTCGCTTACAAAAAGATCACAGAAAAAAACTCATAACGTTTGAAAATAAAGTGTTGAGACGAATATTCGGTCCCATTATAGAGGGAGAGAGATGGAGAATAAGTAAAAACAAAGAGTTGAGGGAACTGTACAAAGAACCAGATATTGTGGGTTTTGTCAGAAGCAGACGACTTAGATGGCTAGGCCATGTCCACAGAAGAAGTGACAACACAATGGTACAAAATGATATGGAAAGGAAAACCGGAAAGCACCAGGAAGACCAAGAATGCGCTGGAGCGACGAGATGAAGAAGGACCTGATGAAAATGGGAGATCAACTCGACACAGCAGAAGACAGAAGGGAATGGAGGGTTGGCTAAGCAAAGGACCATTTAGGTTTACCATGGTCACAGGAGTTAGAGTAAGTAAGTAAATCGAATAATGATGAATTTAAAGGCGACTGACTCACGCTTAACTTGGTGGGATTCTTTCATTGTTGGGGTAATGGAAACACTGTAGCTGAGCATTAGTATTCGTTAACATTCGATCTTGGATGTGGGCTTTAAAATCAGACGTACACCTTGTGGTAGGTATATGAAGCTCTCTTGGCCGTGGCATGTCCCGGGCGGGGTCAGGCTTCGACGAGAGCCCTCATCGCTCTCCTCTGGGCCCATCTTGAGTGCCAAGGTGAAGTTTTTTCAGTTATTTTAATATATTATGCTTTGAAAAATCACGTGGTCTCTCATTTGTTGGCGTTCGTTTGCTTGCCTTTCCTCTATCCGATAACATATCTCCATAGTTTGCTGATTGTCTGTCCTGAGTAGGTATATATTCACGTAATTTTTTTACAGTCTTATTTCACTGGTCTCTTTTACCAGTCGATCCTAATATCACAAGTAATACCACTGAAACATAGCAAAGATCCTGCGTCCTGTATATTTGAACGGCCCTGTTAAGTCATCCCTAACCGGGCATACCCCTGCGGCAATTGTCTTCGAGTTGGAGTTAGATGTTTGTAATTGGGTCGAGAAACGTATCTAGACGTAAAGAAAAACTTTAGTAACGGACTTCAAGAAACAATGTATAAAATGTCAATGTATGTACCTAATTAACATTTTGAATCTCACTTCCGAAAATTCGGCAAATATCTAACGGTTGTCCTTTTTATCGAGCCGATCTTCAGAACAAATGGATTGAAAAAAATGCGCTGTTTGGAATTATTTTGAGGTAAAAAGCAAGCTGTCTAAGCCCGTGGTGGGCGATTCATACCAGGAAAGGACAACCGGTATAAACTCTCATAGGAGAGCCCTAGTTATTGAGGGGTGGACATTTCTTTAGGCTTTATTTCCTTCTCTATCTTTCTTCGTCCATTATTCCTTTCTTTTTTTTATCTTCAGTAATTTAAGATATAACTCTCCACTTAATGACGTGGGAATGTTTTATCTTCAAAATGTTTAGCAATGTTGATACTCCCGCTACACCTTTTCAAATTTACAGATTAGCACTTACATCACCAATTATCATCATCACCACTTACAATGTCAGAATCCCTATTTAAGTATTGAAACCGTGACTGGTGTTTGTGAATCGAAGTGTTGAATGCTACCAGTGATTCTTCTTTGGGTAACATACTGATATGATTTCTTCTTCGAACCATTAATAAAATGATCTTTTAGCTTGGGATTAAATAAAGCAGCATTTATATATGCATAACTAAAATTAGCGTGTTTTAAACTTGAAGCCGAAACTATTCTGATGAAAACGATCCCGGCTTTCTACGAAACGTATGAACCCCAAATCAACTACGTCACAATAATTTGGTACCCTGGACATTTCATACTGGGTATGGATACTTCAGATGGGAAATGATTCGCACACAATGGCAAACTGGTGTTTTTCTTAATTAAAAGTTTTTTATACAGTAGGTAACAGAGAGAAGAAGATGTCTGCTTTCGATGTTTAAACCTCATGACTGCCGTGAAAGAACGGTGGCACTGTCACCTTTAAGATTTTCCATCCTTGCGTCTAAGACGTTTGAAAAAGTACACCCACCTCGTGCTCTTTTTTTTTAAAGTAAAGGCCGGTCCAGTTTAGCTTTTCAACCGTCTCGAGTTGTGATACGTGGGGCAGAGAGGGATTCCATTTTTTTATTTATTTATTTAATGCAGTCCAAAAACAGCACAAAGCCAATTACAAAGGACTCATAATGACAAAGAAAACAATTAACAAACAGTAAACCCCTAAATCTCTCTGAGAGGTGACTGAAGGAATATTATGCCCAGATAGTCGGTAATTATGTCTCTGTATAGATTTCCGTAAAGAGAAAGGTAGGATAGTAGACTTGGTTGGATTAATGTTTAGACACCATTTCTTAGACCATAGGTCTATTGCATCAAGAGCCTTCTGCAGAGCAAAGCAGTCACTTGGGTAATCAATTTGTTTAAAGATTTTACAGTCATCTGCATACGACAAGATTTTACAAGATTTGGGTCTATTTTAAACCTGTTGTAATAAAAAGTAAACGGAAGCAAACTGATATCTCGTGGAAAGTCGCAACTCCAAATTAACCATAGTTAACCGGAGAAATGCCAAGTTTTTTGATTAGTTGATCGTATTGCCGGCAAGGCTCATGAAACCTGGCTGGGTCACTTTTCTTTAGAGATTATACTGATGGTCTATTTGGATTTGCCGGCCTTTTACGTTTGTTTCTCTAACAACCTCTTGCAACCTCTCATAACATAGAGGTTGAGAGAAATATACATCTCTATTAAACTCATTTAGGAACATCGGGAGCAATCAACATAAAATGGTATAAATCGTAGCCAAAGGCCCAGGCAGTCATTGAAAGTGAAGTTAGGTCGCCGACCTGATTATTCCACTGTTATTGACCAAAACCTGGACACTGAAAGATTTAACACGAGAAATATAAAAGGGAAAGCCACACGCTTCGTTTAAAACTTCTACGGGCGAACGTAGAGTGCAGCACAACAGATGCAAGGCGGTAGGTTTTGAGGCGTTAGAGACCCAAGAGGCAACACACTATAATTCGATAATTTTAGAAATCAATATCATGTGATTTTTTTGGATGAGGCGGAGAATATTATTTTAAGATCGCATTACACCTCTCAAGAACTAATAAAAGCAACAAATTAATCACTACCGAACTGATTGGTACAAAAAATCCCACACGCCACGCACCATTTGTGACTGAATGCAAAAACGAAGCGTGGCTCGAAAACGCTCTTCTGACACACAATTCACCTTTGTCCTTTCCCTCTTCCATTTTTGTAGATGCAAATTAAATCAATCTCCCAAATGGGGTCGACCCAAAACTGACACGCATCTAGCCTTTAGACGGTTGACGATCGCGACTCGCAATATCGACTCGCGGCGGACGAAGACGTCTAGATGGACGTCACGTTTCGATGTTGAAATTTTCGATTTGGGGCGGAGAGCTATGGGCAAGTATACGCACCCCAAAATTGATGGCTTAGTGAAAGGATTTGTAAAGAGCCAGTTAGAGGGGATATTCCGAAACCCACACGCGGCCACTTGACTAGGGGGCTGCTCTGCTGAGCGATCAGTACCACATTACCCGATTTGTCAGGGAAATTCATATAGTGATACCCTTTCCAACAACAGTGGTAATATAACTTTATTTTGATTTGAAACTTATCAATGCGTTGTATTGCGGGGCCGAAAACAACTTGATAGCTGTAAAACTCCGCTGTACTCAACTTACCTCTTTTAAAATTCACAGCTTCAGGCTCTACTTTGTAGAAACTTTTAATATTCATTATAATAAAGTTTGGTATTTTACTACATTTTTTATTTTTTTAAACACACTACGCGTTTCGCCAATTTATGGCATCGTCAGGTGTAGTCGTTTGTTTACACATATTATATTGTTGTCGTTGTTAGATACAGAACATTAAATTTGATTTTGAAGAAATGTTTACATTCAAAAAATTTAAAAAAGGAAATTAAACAAAATTGAAAAGGTTAAAAAAATATATGAACATGAAAATAAAAACAAACATTTACATATAATGCTTGGCAAAAACAATGAAATCAAGGGGTGGTGGTATGAGAAAGGTCGACGTTTTTTAAAATAAATTTAAAAAAGTGTAGAAAAGTACCGAACTTATTCATAATGAATATTACCTCTTTTATTTCTATGCATTTCAATGTTTACTTTAATACGGTTACCCAGTAACACCTGGTGTCAGGTTTACACTGGGCACTTTCCCGCTTCACCCAATTACCGTTCACCCGTTACCTTTCCTGCGTGTGAGTGAGAGAGGATGGTAGGTCCCTAGCATAGGAGAAATCCTTGCAAACCCTGAGTATGCACGTGTGTTTCACAAGGATCACTGTTTCTCGACGCACATCTACATCTACATCTACGAAATACCCTGCAAGCCACCTCAGGGGTGTGTGGCAGGGGGTGAGTATTCACCAACATGCATTACACTATACCCTAAAGTTAGTGTAACGACGACTAATTATGCATTAGCATAAATCGCTAATGCTTGTCAAGTTACGAAGCCTCACAAGCATGCACTACTACATTACAGATATTATCACAATGGAGAGGGTCCATTAATATATATGCATTTTGTAACTACAAAAATGGACAGAGACTTAAGACTTATGTAGCAAACATGCACCCGAGTGATTGAGTTGTTGTTAGAGTGCATTTATTTGTTTCCTATTTTTGGTGTGATTGGTTGGTTCCTGGCATAGGAGAAATCTTTGCAAACTTTTGAGTGTGTACGTGATTGTGATTCACAATGGTCACTGTTTCCCGACAGACTCGAGTGATTTTAGTTTGTGTTTTACTTTTAGGTTGCTTGCCTCGTTTTTACCTGCCTCTTTCAAAACCAGTGCCATTGAAGTTTATGGCCTTTGGGATTCTTCTTTTTCATACGGTTAGACCATAAATTTTGCTTGAATTTTCTTTATAATATTCTTTAATTAAAACTAAGCTATCCTTACCATTTATTTTTCAACGGATGTAATAATAAAGCTACTAGATGGTCGAACATTCGTCTATCAACGTCTTCCATTTTTGCTATTCTTCAAATAAACTAGTACCCTTTGGATCTCTCGCTCAACAGAGTGTAATTTGGCGTAAAACGCCGATGTCTCGGCACTTTTTTGCCTAAGCAGGCCTTGCAAGCCTTTAGCCGTGTTTCGCCGCCGTCTATATCAGGGTAACGGCTTCAAATCGTTCTAGCCGTATATCGTGCTGTATGTAGAAAATTGTTGGAGGATGCACTAATAATAATGAGAGAGGGCCAGTTAGAGGGTAATAAGGGTATGGCAAGTACAAATGAGGAAGACAGAGACTTTGGATTGAGGATGACGCAAGCAAAGATAAGTCATGATAAACGTATTAGAGACTTGATGTTTATAGATGTTTAAAGATGGTTTCAAAAATAGGAAGCAAAGTGGGCGACCTGCAGAAAAAAACATTGTCGACCAGCATACGAGCATCAATCAGATGCAGAACAATTATGAACAAACACCAGTAAAGAAACATCGGTAAATAAAATGTTGCACCACTAACACATTAAGGAGAATATGACCGAAGCCAGTATGGAATAGAAAAATTGCAAAAAGAATCTAATGAGACTAAAGGCAATTGATATTTAAAGTAGAGAGCCCAGAAAAAAAAAACATTATTTAACTTGGTTTAGAAAAATTGGAATGCTTTCTTTCAATGAAGTGAAAACAAATGAAGTAAAAAACAACTGATGTTTATTTACTGGTGTTTTTTTGTAATAGTTTCATTTATCTGATTGATGATCGTATGCTGGTTACCTTGACAGTGCGGGCGTGGCTGAGAAATGATGGACTGGTCGTCAGAGTTTACTCAAATAGCGTGAGAGATGTCCAATCGGTTGGTCGGTTATTCCATCTCCGCATCCCCCCCCCCTGGGGAATTCTCGGCGTAACCGCCGGTTTTGCTGTTTAACGCGAACCCCTTTTGATTGATTCACAATCGGCTAAGCGGATTATTGATATTCCATTTCACGCTGAAAATTTTCCCCAAATGCGGGCCTTCAAACCCGTGTCTCTCATCGAAATTTCACTTGGTGTTTCTGTAACGTCATGGCAATATTTCTACGTAGCTAAAACTGGTATGCAAGGCTGTAATAAAAAAAAATATTTTGTTTCAAACACTATGTTATATATGCATTGAAACCGTTAATTGAAATGCGTTGAAATACAAACTGCTGATGAAAATGTATGTGATATTTTTCCTTTTTTTCAGAAAAAACAACCATTTCTGGGCTAATGTACATACATAATATTTGAGAAATTGGGGTTTTGAAAACTAGATATAGAGTATACGTAGAAAAAATATTAAAGAACTAAATATAAAAACAAATAGAAACAGTGAAACGAGTTAGATTTTATGAGCCACAAATTTTCTAACCCTTCAGGTTGTGTACATTGGTTGTGGCATTAGTTGCGTCACATTTATGACGTCACTAGTTATTCCAGAACCACAGGCGGCAAAGTTAAGGGTTATAGGATTACTGCCAGAAAAGTAATCAAGTGATGTATGTGAGAGTCCTCTCAAATTTACGATGGTCTGTGAGTTAAGGATATCGATTCGATTACTGCTAACATGTCGTGTGGATCCTCTACTACCACTGCCCTACTGACCCAGAAGAATATTGTTTGGTAATAAGTGCACTTAAAGATGGAAGTCAAATCTTAAGCCCGTTTTACACGGGGCACGTAATTGCACAATCTGATGTACGTACGAACTTGCATTTCAAATTGCATCGTGTAAAGCCGTGAATTGCAAGAACGCATGCGGGAATGCATGGACGCGAGCTGGCAAAATAGCCCCTGCTCTAATTCGAAAATGATTGCACTCCCGATTGAGAAAAAAATGCAGTTTGAAGTTGTGCAATTTCGTGCCCTGTGTAAAACGGCCTTTAGGGACTCATTAGAGGCAATTTTATCTGTGAAACTGAAACAAATCGTCGTCTTAGCAATAAGTTGTGACTCCATGACTTCTCAACTTAATATTGAATGCAGTAGCCACGGAATTTTATCTTGTGGTTGAAAAAATTCCTCGTGTATTTCCATGTAAAGTTGTGGAGTAGCCTGCTTTCGTGGAATGCAATACAATGTCCATTTACGTTTGCCGTGGGAAAAAACTCCTGAGTGTGTAAAACCTATTACTGCATCGCATGACGCGACCTCCAAAGCTTGCATGGCTGAACGAGTGGACTTTGCGAAACACGGTCGAAGCATTAATAATGAAACCATATGCGATACAATGTTTTTACAAACTTTTTTATTTTAAGAGGCTCTGGGGTCAAGCTAGAGACGTATACCGACTTCTTACATTTTCTCGACTGCTTGGAATTGTTCCCTGTTGATGCCCATCACAGACAAATGACTGAAGGATTGCGCCGTGCCTGTCTCATTTTTTCCAAAAATTTAACCATAGTTGTTTTGATTCAAATAATATTTTTGTTACATCAATATATTTTAAAACGTTTTTCCGTGTATCTGTCTGCCTTTTATACAAATCTATAATTTGACTCCAATCGTGCTGAAATGTTGCAAACTAATATTTCAAGGCAGGAGAAAAATTATAGGGTAATTTAAAAAGATCCTAGGGTCCTAAAAGGGCCCAAAAAGGGGCCCTTTCGTGGTTTATACTGCGTATCGGGCTTTGTGCAGTGGTTTAATTTTTTTCCTTTTAAAATTACTTTAGCTCAAGACAGAGGGTTCGGATTAAAAAAAATCAAATGGCTGAAAAAATTAAGTTTTTAATTATTTCAACCAATTATATTTTCCAATTCGTATTTGTCTGAAAATCGCGTTTTTAGCTGCAAAAAAACTGCATATTTCCTAGCCTCCGGAATTTGGTATTTGTAACGCATTTAAAATTCATTTTGCTTAGTTAAGCTCATTAGGAATGCTAAACGTTGGGTTTTGCGCAGTGTACAGAATTTTTTCTTTTTAAATCTACTTTCATTCAAGATAGTGGTTAAAATTTATTTATCAGATACCTGGATGATTGAAGTTTCTAATTTTTTCAATGGATTCTCCTCTTATTACATGATGAGTTATGAAGGGAGGGTGTGATCCCGAGAAATGCCTGGTAAATCAGCTAGTCGATGATACGTACACTAAACAGTTCTGGAATTAGTGTTGAGCGCTAAAGATTTTGGGTCCATAACATGACCCATATACTGCTTCTTTGTTGGCAACTATGGATGCAAGAAAACGAGGTCCGTAAATAGAAACAAACAAAGTGCGAGGTAGACGGAGATTCATTCTATCTATTAATGACCTAAATGCTTATTGTCAGCGATGGAGAAGGCCACCTCGCATAGTTCTACTTACGGTCCTACGAAATTTACGTGTGGACGTCAGAGCGAAACACCACGCCAAGCGGCAAATGTTTCCTAGTTAACCGTAAGTTCAAAGAAGAAATATTTCGTCGATATTCTCGCCCACTGGAGGATGCACTCGTCGTGTCACCGACGACATCGATGACATCACTTCAAACATGAAAAAAATCGGAGTGGGTACCCATGGATGATGATAATATAGACCGTTCGGAGCCGGTCATTAATCCTGGCGCTGGCTTTGGCTCTTCGAGGCATCGTGCCAAGCTTTGCAGTCGACCTTGCCTTCATTTGGTGCATTGCGCGCCGAAGTCGCCTCTCCCATCGATTGGCTTTCCCGTCATTCAACCTTGGCCTTCCCTCGGGAGCCTTTTTTCCTTCCCTCCCGCTATATAGTTTCTCCCCCCGATGCATGCTTGCCCTCAATTAGTTCTCTTCTCCTTGTAAATATGGCTTCCATGGGCTTCTCCATTCGACCTGCTGCCCGGAGGATTTCATCCCCCGAGCCTCTATTATAACACTTCTCTTCTCTGGTGACACTCGCAGCAGCAGGTCAAATTCCCTCCTGACCTTCTTCCTACACCCCAGAACCACACTTCCAATCTTCCCCATTCTGTCGCTGCACTCGTCAGTATCTCACCGGATATGGAAAAGCAAACTCCACGATGCAGGTTTTCCGAGCCGTGTCTTTTTGTATGTACTAGCCATCGGATTTGGTGGATTCCGTCGCGAAAGAGGACAGTTCTCACTTTCGCTCGTGTACTCATTTCGTCTATTTTGCCACCGGCGAATTTTTTTGACACATCTTTTGTAGTAACAGGAGAAAATTACCCACCATGTTGCAAGCCATCTAATTATTTTTATGGTTGGATAAGTAAAGCTGTCAACTACATCAAAAGTGTTTTAGATTATTGAAAAAAATTGTTTTTTTATAATGTCTTAAAAAATTAAGTTAGAGTTAACCTAATTCTTCAACTAGAATCAAAGTTACATTACTTCAAATCGTATTAGTGTGAATAGGAACAATGAAGATTGTGAATTATAAATATGGGAATGGTAGTTTATCGGTTGTGAAACTATTACAAATAACTATTTTTGCGTAGATGTAACTTATTTCAATTCCGCCTATGTTGCCTCATATATATGTATGTTCAGGCATTTTCGTTTTCACCAGGAGATTGTTGTGGTTAGTAAGTAACCATTATTTATTTAAATTTAAGGAATGTCCAAAGTGTTTCCAGGAAAAGTTTCTTCTATGCTCTCAACTCAGATTTATAATGAAATTGATGAAATTATCTCAGTAATGTGTGAATGAATTTCATCAAAATTAATAAATTGGTTTCCATAATCTTTCTTGTTTTACCCTAAAAAATGTTATTTTTATTCGTACAATATTATAAAAGGCAAAATGTAGTCTTACCTCCTCCACGAAACAATTCCATTAGTAAGTAAAATCATGGCACTGATTAAAATGGTCTCACTTCATATTTTTTTCTTCCAGCAGAAATGGTTACTCATTTAAAGGTATGGGTAAACTCAAAATTTAAAGTTGTCCAGATACTATTGATTTATATTGGATTTCGTTGGCGTTTATAGTGACCCCGTGAGAATCGCAAAAGGAAAGCTCATTCGATGGAAAAGTTGGCTTCACTTTGTTGGTTGGGTTGGTTGGGAGGCGTCCTTGGAATTTGAAGTTAAGGAGCGGAGAAGTTTCAATTTTCGACGCCTAAGATTGAGGGCATCGCAAGTCATTTTTGCGCTCTCAGAGATGGAATACCTTTCCAATCACCTTCCATTAAAATTTATGGATGCATTTCCGTGGTTCTGATGTGCTTTCGATTGATTGAGGGAATAAGAAGTACTTAAACATGCTAATCTTAGAGCCTTTTCTATACTTTGTATTACCTGAATGTCCACCGAGTTACTTATGGAGCCTGATAATCTAGTAAATATCAGAATTTATCTAGTACGTACCCTTGGAGAAGTCTTAATCTCTCATGCTTCCTTCGTGTTTAGATGTACTCCATCTAATGTTAGTTTAACCAATCCATTTACTCTTTGCCTTTCCTTATAATTTACTTTTCAAATATAGCGGATTTTGTTTTAAGTTAACGTCATTCTTCAGTCAAATCATTATCTGATGTTCTCAAATTTATTTCTGCATATTTTAATTGCAATCTTAACAATGCAAAAAAGCATCTTTCTCCGACTCTCAAGTTTATACAACATTTTTCGTAAAAATTGCTCTTTTGGGGTCCCATACATATTTTACTTTTGCCTAATGAGGTGCTCCAGCTATTAAAGTCTAGAGTTCCGTAATAATACAAATTACCAATTCTCTTAATTAACGTCTTACTAGGGCTTCCTAAATTAACCCCTCGGCATACAACATTTAACTAGGCATTCTTCAATTATCTTTAATTAGACTTTCCTCCGTGTTCTCAGAATGAATTAATAAACTAAACCCATACCCTGCTCATTCTTGCATATTTTCGGTAGTTTCAATTCACCTTCTTCCTAAATTCGGTTATAAATCGCCCCTATTACCATTTTAGTGAGAAATAATTCCCACATTTTTACAGAAGTTATATTTATGTTGACATTACAAAGTTTAACACCCATTATTTACACCAAAATCAGTGAAATTCGCCATGAGAAAATCATTTGACTTTACCGGGATTCGAACCCGGATCTCCTAATTGCCGGTCAGGTGTGTTAGCCAGTTACACCACCAAGCCATCTTAATTCAAGTCGAATTGTAACGGGGGTTTATGCGAACAAGTTTCTCTCGTCCTCAGTCTACATCGTAGCACAGGAGACGTGGCCGTGCATGATATGCCACAGTCGCGGAGAATAAACCCAACATTGTCGCTTTAGAACGACGAACTTGACAACTTTTCCAATCATTACGATTGCATAAATGATACGGTACGTAGTCACGCCCACGTGTGCGAAGATTTACTACAAGTCAAATGATTTATTTCATGGCGGATTTCACCGTCTTTGGTGTAAATCTTGAAACCCGTGCGCGTGACTGCGTACCGTAATCATTTGTGCAATCGTAATGATTGGAAAAATCACTTATTTAGTTAGGCATAATGTCAAAGGTGGAAGTGAGAAAATATTTCATTAGAACATACATCTGGAGCACTCTACTTTATGGCAGCGAAGCATGGACAATAACAGCAGCAGAGAAGTCCAGGCTGGAAGCATTTGAAATGTGGTGCTACCGAAGAATTATGAAGATAAAATGGATCAGCCGAGTTACAAATTGAATTCTTAAGAAGAGTGGGAGACAAGAGATGTCTACTGAAAACCTTAAAAAGGGGATGGGACAACTTAGTAGGCCACATCTTAAGACACGACGGCCTGATGAAGGCAATCGTCGAGGGAAAAGTGAACGGGAAGAATGGAAAAGGCAGGCCTCGCATGAGATATATGGAGCAAGTTGTGAAGGATGTAAGTGAGAGGAGTTACGTCAATATGAAGAGGTTGCCAGATAGAAGAATTGAGTGGAGGGCTGCGCCAAACCAATCCTAGGATTTTTGACCGATGATGATGATAATGTCGTTGTTTATTCTTATATGCAGATATTATTCCTTGGTGGCAATTTCCTTCCATATCAACTCTCCAGTTTCCATTGCGAACGAGTGTCTCGCCTTGATGACGGGGCGTGGCTTGTAGGACCGCCGCCAGGGCGAATCCACGGGCATTCCACGCACATCACTAAGCGAATTGATAGCCGTGCAGATATACTTTCAAAACCTACTAAGCTTAAACGTTGTCTTACGTTTAGCCTAACATCCCCATGAGCTTCATCGCAAAGTAAATGTCGCACCGCTACGACCACACAGCACTGAGAAAAAGTAGTTTTACAAAATGTACACACAAAAGCATATAAACAAAATATGATATATCAGATTTAAAATTGGTATACCCATAAACAAAACGTTCTTGTAAGATGTAATAAAGTTTTGTTACCATCCAATCAATTTTTTTTAAAGAAATGAGTTTTCTAATTTGACAATCCGTTCGAAACAGTAAAAAAAACCGGGTCCTTTTTTGTTCAACCTAAGACCAAACTTTTCAGAGGGAAAATAATTTTTTTAAATTTCATATCACTGTACGCAGAATAAAATAAGCTAAATTTTAGTGTAGCTCGTTTTTATGTAGGTCTACAGATAAACTTTTTTAAACATCTAAACTCGACTATCTATACTTTTTTACCCGATAGACTCGGGACTCGCAGCCCAAGAATTCTCGAGGGAGGAGTTCGATACTTCACCGTGGTGATCAGGAGATCTAGCTGCAGTCAACAAAAGACACGATCCTCCCCCCTGACCCCCTCCCCCCCCCGCCCCTCCCCTCCACGCCCCTCCCCCCCCCTCCCGAGGGACGTAATACCCTTCCCAGTCCCTCTCGCTAGGCGATTTCCCCGTTTTATCTCTATTTCCCTCTCCTCCCTCTTTTTACACTCCACGGCAGCCAATACGATGACGGACAGCCGCGGTCGTTTGGAAACATTCCTTGGTTTTCATTACTCTTTGCTCTCCGACCACCACCAGTAGCATGCAGTGTCGTTTTGTTTATCGGTAGCCGCTGACCTTGGCCTTGAGGTCGATTCCCATTCCTCCTTCCTTTCTTTACAATATTGACTTATAACATATCCAATGCGATTGTACCATAAGGGATTGCATTTCGAGGTGCACATTTAATCGTCTAGTGCAGGTCTCGAGACCTGTGTATTTGTTGAAAAACCATTAAGTCGTAATTTTTCTGCACGCTGATGGGTTTTGTGGACCGAGGCTAGATGGATATATTTGTGCTCATAAACTTCTAACCCTCTTGTTGTAAATAAATAGCATTCAATGGCGAGAAATTCACAGTGAAAAAATCATTTGCCCGTACTGGGATTCGAACCCAGACCCTCCGATTTCGCGCTGAGTGCTCTACCAGTTTAGCTACCCAGGCTTCATCTCTCACAGTGAATTTCATGGAGGCTTTAAGGAGCGAGATGTCTTCACAGGTACCGTACATACAATGCCATGGAGTGCCAGTGTGCGAGCACTAAGCGCTACTGTCCACGAGGTAAAGCTAAACTATAAACACAAAAGTTTTTACTTATGCCTGTTGCTCACGGTAACATTTTCCATAAAAGAGTTGTATAAAAATATTTATTGAAAGTTTTATTAATCGTACGTAAAACGTACTTGCTTGCTCACGGTAAAACTATTCATAAAACCTCAATGTCCTGCCATCTATGAGACGCTTTGCGAACATGTGAAGTGATAAATGCACTCTCTTTTGGAAGACTGTTAGGTTAAAAACTATATGTATTGTTTACTTACTTACTTTCTGATCATACTCAACGGTGCTATGGCTCTTACGCGTTCTTCTAATAAGAAGGATACTGCCTAACTTTCCATGAACTTCCAGCCATGTTTGTTTAGGTTTTCCTTGTTTAGCTTCCCATGGATACGAGATTATTATCAACGCGATGAGCGGAATTGCTTGCATAAAACGGTTTTTATGGAAATAGAACCTGTCCTATTCCGTAAAACGTTTTATAAAACTAGGTTTTTAAAAACGGTTTTATCGTTAGCAAGCTCATTTTTATAAAATTAGTCGATTTTATAAAACGTTTTACCGAAAATTTTACCGTGAGCAACAGGCATTAGACAAATTCAAAGAACTGCGGAACTGGCCGCTCAGTAACTTTAACGGAGTCACCCGCTGATGGTCATACAATTGTGTGAAATTGTGAATTTTTGTGAATTTGTCAAAGTAAAACCCTTTGTTTTTATAGTTTAGCTTTACCTCGTGGACAGTAGCGCTTAGCGCTCGCACACTGGCACTCCATGGCATTGTATGTACGGTACCTGTGAAGACATCTCGCTCCTTAAAGCCTCCAGGAAATTATGAGTGAAAGATGACGCCTGGGTAGCTTAACTGGTACCTAGAGCATTCGGCGCGAAATCGGAGGGTCTTGGTTCAAATCCCAGTCCAGACGAATGATTTTTTCACTGTGAATTTCACACAATTGTGTGACCATCAGCGGGTGGCTCCGTTTAAGTTACTGTGCGGCCAGTTCCACAGTTATTTGAACAAATAGCATGCTTAAAAAAATTAATAACGATCGAGTTATCGCTGAGAAAGGCGCAAGTGAGAATTTACCGACCTTTCTTGCCGCTTGCTTGTAATATTTTCAAATTGGATGCATGAATAAAACGATGTTATCAAAAAAGTGACCATCAACGGGCATTAAACGGCGTTATTGTGATTATAATTAATTCGTCTCCATAAGCCGCGTAAGCTTCAGCAGAGAAATATTATATTTGCTAACAAAATATTCGTCAAAATGAGCTTGCTGATTAGCGATCGGACGTAATACGTGGTAATGACAAAACATTTAAATAACCACAACGAGCTGCAAATTAGCAGCACTTTTAATGAACATCAACATTTATTCGGAGAACCGCGAGCGTGAAAATTAACGATGCGAAGTACTTGGGAAGTTCGTAATCCTCCTCGAGCCCTTGATACTCAATTTTAAACTGCTCGATTTTTTCGAGCGTCCAATTTTTATCCGAAGGTTTTATTTGTTTAAGTGCATACAGATGGGGTTTCCCCACAATTCCATTATCTGTTCCATAATCAACCAAGACAACAGCATTCGCGACTATAATGTGACATATAACGCGACATATGTTTTTATTTGGAAGAGCTTTCCGACACATGCCCTTCCATTAATTTAACGATGAACCGATTGTATTTTAAAATTATATTTTGTCCAGTTCATCATATTCCAAGAATCCTTTTGATGAAATAACTCTCCCTATTTTCTTTCAACATGTTTTGTGCTTTGAATTTCCTCCACGCTCTTTCATTGCCTTCTCAAAAAGAAGCTATACCGTATCTCTCCAGCGTAAATAAGTCTAAAAAGTCAATTCTGCCCATGAAGTACGGGAACAGCTATGCGGCGCTGTAAGATTCCCAGGGTGGTCGGTTTAGGCATATCATAACTTCGCGACTAAAAACCCAATTGACATAAATGCGGTGTCGTTCGATCAATAAGGCGACTATTATGCCTGCATGACCGTGACTTGGCCACGCGCATGCGCGGCGAGCGACGCGTCTGGCGCCCAATTTGGGCGTGGACAAAGATTCCCGCGCGGTATTAACTCGCGGCTTTCACAAGTGAGCGCGCTGATTTATGTGCCTAACAAAATATATCAGGATTAATATCATTGATAGGAAAGGTACTGTCAATCAAAGTAAAAAAATAACTTCTTTGCTATGCTTATTGGCGTAAAATAAATATTAATTTATTAAATAGCAGGTTACTACGGCAGATCAGATCATGATAATAAAATCAGGGAACTTGACTGCAGAACGGACAGATTAAAATTAGCAAATAGAAGCAACGAAATTAAAATTGTAAATAAAAACAGCACCAAACTTTAAATGTAACAATTTTGAATATGTCTATGTATTTTTATATTTAATGACTGTAAATTAACCATTCTGTTATAAAAAAAGAATTGTCAAACATTTAACATCATGTATCATTTGTTTATAGTCCTGAAGATGGATCAATAAAAATCCGAAACGTCGGCAAAAGTTAAAAAAAAAAGTATTATTTGACCTAAACTCATGGCATTTGCACTATATATAAAAATAGGTCGAGAATAAATAGCATTGGAAAAATTACAATTTTAATCCCTCGTGTATCTTTTTCACTGACGTTTGGGCATATATTTTCAGTCGCCTCTTTCACTGAAATTAATTTCTCTGAACTCAAGAACAAAAGAAATTGACGTTACCAGTGCAAAACTCTTCGCGCTCTGTCCATCTCAGACGTAATGCGCAGACGTCTTCCAAGAGGTTCCGGCCCGGCCCCCGGCCCCCGTCCAGTCCTCGTCGCCGTCCGAGGGCCGGCACCAGCACGTCAGGAACACGGTGTGCAGGGTGTCCTGGAACGCCTCTCGGAAGTCCCGATTGAAGTAGGCGTAGATGAGCGGGTTGAGCGCCGAGTTGGTGTACCTGTCAAACAACGAAGGCCACCGAATGAGACACAGTGTGTACACATTTTGAAGTAAGAGTTGATTTCGTCGAAAAAAAACGTGACCGTTCGTTCAAAAAATTACAAATCAAAGGCGTGATGTATGAATCAGAAAACAAGAGCAAGTTCATGAGTGGCATGAGTCATTGCTAACGTTGAAAAAGCTTTTACTCACGGAGAACAGATACATTTTTGCATGGTAAGGTGATTTGAGCAAAAAACCACTTCACCTAGAATTTGATGAATTTTGCCTCATTTTAAAGAAAAAACTCTCATCTTTCCAATGATATCAAAATATCAACCTGTTTTCGAACTACTTTTCGAGCTATTTGTCTTAAAATATAAACTGTTTTACATGGGATAGATTTTGGCTGTGCGCTACAGAGGGAGAATATTAAATAAATTAGAAGCTACTCACACCTAGATTTCGTCAAAAAACTAACGGTGTGTATATGTGTGTGTTTTATCAACTATTTATAAAAAATAATGTATCACTCACCACAGTAATTTTGACAGAATCGCAAATAAACCTGCTGTTTGAAGGGTTTTCAGCCGTACGGTGGGAAAAAATGAGTCAAGTTAGAGACTTATGTAGCTTTATTTATTTTAGTTACTGCGAATTTTGATCATATATAACTATATCTTTGCGCCATTAATATTACAATATTTATTTCATACCTCTTACAGACGCTGAAATCAAAAAATAAAATTTGAATATGGTCACCATTATGACGAGGGAACTATCTCGCTCAAACCACATTAAGAGTAAATTCTACTGTTTCAGGCTGGATATGGTGGAAGTTCTCGATATTCATAATGAATAAAGACACTTGGTAATCTTCCACAGATTTATTTATTTGACACGACGCGTTTCACCACAGATTATGCCACAGTGAAGAATTCATTATGAACACATTAAGAGAATATGTCGCAATAGGTTCAAAGCTTAAACTTTTTTTTAAAAACCCCTCCCGCACAAAACATTTACTGAATATCTACACTCTTCCCTAGATACCTTAGATTTATCGATTGTTAACAAAATGTCTGCGATAAACCTCATTCATTTACTAGAGTTTAAATATTTTCCATTTCATTAAGATTATTTTTATTATCTTACTTTCTCCAATGTAAGATAATTTACTTTTGATAATGCTTCTGTAAGGTAGTACCGGTTTTGACTTTAGGAAATGCCAATGTTGGAAATGAGAACATTCAAACATCTACTGAATGAGTTGGATATGACGATAATTTATCCTTGGTGTTTCCGCGACATCTGTTTATTTACTTCATAGTATAATTGGGTGTTTAGCAATAATAATAAAACTTTATTCCTTGTAATACATGATATTAAAGAAAACATTTACAATATTATTGCAAAACAAGGATTAGGCCCCTGAGGAAAAATATGAACCAGTTTGGGGTTGCCGAGTCTTTTAAATACAATAAGTGTAGTGTAGAGAAATCATGTTACAGTAAAAGAATTTCATCTCTGTCAATGTGTCACAATACAGAATATGAAGTGAATTTAGACTGTTGGAACATAAGCATGAAACATAACTGAACACAAGTGTTGCATAATGTTTTGTTTACATTAATTTAGCCAAAACTGTATACTTTGGGTAAGTAAAATTTCCATATTCTTAATAACCAGTAACCAATTAAAACTAGGGAATTGTGACGTATTTTTGACGAGTGGTGCCAATTTATTAAAGCCATTGGAGAATTTTATACTTTGTAACAGTAGCCAATTATTTAATACTCTTTTATATCTCCATACACAATTAGCCTTTGAAATATCTGGAGGTAGAAAACGAATATTTTTGGTCCCAAGTATTTGCAACATTGTCCAAACACTGCCATTTTAGGCCTAGTTATGAATACGCCATTATCATTTCATAACAAATATGATCTGGTCTTAGTTAATTCGCCAACACGGCTATAAAATTTCTAAGCACTTAAAAAAAAAACAAATAAATGTCTCAGAGATAGAATGTTAAGTGTTTTGAAAAGGGGAAAGAAAAATGCTTAATACCTTTTTCTGAACTATAAACAGAGGTTTGAAATTTTTGAAATAGGATCTACTCCAACAAGCGATACCATACTGCAATATTGAGTTTACAAAGGCATAATACACAATTTTCTAAACAGAAGATTGGCGTAAATAAAATTCAACCACTTAGTTACTTCTCAGATAACGTTTCACCTCTAATCAGGAGGCATTTTCAGGTCGAAGTCCCGAAGTTTCGCTGGCACTCCGACCTGAAGACGACTCCTGGATGTGAGGCATTAATAGAATGAAGAAAATAACGATATGTCATTACAAGATGTTTCTGGGGCATAAGTGAAAGACGTTTTGGAGATTTTGCAGATAATTTGCAAATATCTTATGGCATTAGGATGCATCTACATCTACACAATACCCTGCAAGCCACCTCAGGGGTGGGTGGCAGGGTGTGAGTATTCACCAACATGCATTACACTATACCCTAAAGTCAGTGTAACGACGACTAATTATGCATTAGCATAAATCGCTAATGCTTGTCACGAGGCGAAGCCTCACAAGCAAGCACTACTACACTACAGATATTATCACAATGGAGATGGACCATTAATATATATGCATTTTGTAACTACACCAATGGACAGAGACTCAAGACTTATGTAGAAAGCATGCACGGCGTGCTGTTAGTACTAGGTAACAGATAAGGATTCAAGTATTAGGGAGTACTACTACTACTAAGAGCTACACCACCTAACGACAAACCTAGATAAAAGTCTCATTGGCAGCTGTTATGGTCCCTTATCGTTCGTGGGAAATATGACATTTTAAATCTGTCCGTTCTGCAGTCTAGTTCCCTAATTTTATTCTCATGATCTGATCTACTGTAGTATGTCGGATTTCGTAAAATATTATCAACGTCGTCAGAGAATAGACCGGTTTGGAACTTACATAATAGATCTAGAGTCTAAATTCTAATCGACCGTCTGAAAGCGTTTCCCATCCCAGTTGCTGCAAAAGGGCAGTAACACTAACGAGATTGTCATAACGGCCTTTAACGTATCTTGCCGATCTTCGCTGCACGCGTTCTAACTCAGTTTTTAAGCCAATCTCATAAGGATATTAGCCCTTCAGGCTATACCATTGTAAGTAGACTCTATGGGAAGGGATGCTATTTCTCATTATCAGCTGAACTGAATGGCTGTGCAGCTATTGTGGCTGTCACATGCCCTTTAACTAAGCGTCTTCATGTATCTTTTACGGCTATGTTATTATATTTTGCTTGCGAGCAATTTTTACTTGTGGGCAATTATTTTTGCGACTTGCGAAGAATCGGCTACTGGACATTAAACCTGACTGGTATAGATGAATTTTAACGAGTGGGCCAATACGGATATTAGTTTCTTACAGTGCAAAAGGAAAGTAAAATATTCAACCACCGTCGAAGTAAGTAATATTTTCGGACAAAGTATGAGGTTTGATGTTAAAAGAAATTTTAATTCGACCTGAGGAAGACTGCTCCAAATCCATAGATTACTCTCTGCGTGATAAATCTACAAGCGCTAAGTTCCAAAAATGTAAGCATGCCTGTTTTCTTAGAAACAGTAGTCTCCGCGTGTCAAACTTTATCTCTCCGCCAATTTCAGGGAACTTTACTTAAAACAGGAGTAGGAAACTAATACTTATGGTCTATTTTCTTCATTATCACGGATTTCAGAGTTGTGGTAAAGAATCGAAAAGCATTGATTTCCACTTGAGTGAAATTATTATCCTTCATCTTTTCCGTCAAATGCCATGCCACTTCGCTGTGAATGCTAGCTGATTTAACGAAGTAAATGAACGACCTAAATTGGGAAATTCAGGGAGAATCTCAGGGTGATAACTTTACCCTATAATCAAGTGTATTTTTTCGCTTAAATATTTAGCACTAATAACAGTTTTATTTGATGAAGAGCTGATTGAAGAAAACGATTTGCACTTTAAGTGTTGTGGAAAGTTTAAGAAGGAATAATGAAGCCAATTTCCAATTGACAAAAATCTTGCATTTCACGTAGCATAGAATTATTTCAAGATTTTATTGATTTGAATTTGCTCAAAATTGGTTAAAGTTAAATTTTTTATCCAATTTTAAAGGCCACACAAAAATATTTTAATATACTTATAGTTAGAGGTTAAAAAACTTCATTGCTAAGCAAAGCAATGATATGGTGTGGTGTACAAATGAAAATATTTACATATATATTTAAAAGTGCTTACACCAAGACTACTTTTGAAAGATTATCTGTTTATGACTTCAGTGTTTGGCACAACTTATGCATCTGAAATGAAATTTTCAGTAATGACATAGTGTTTATCATTACCAGTTGAATCTGTCAACGATACTGTACATTACCATTTCAGATTTAGTTGGTAGTAAAATTGAACCAAATATAAATGAAATAATCAATAGAGGACAATATAATAAGCCGCATGAATGAAAACTTTTTACTTTTGTTTCATAAATTTGAAGCGTTACTTTGAATTCAAATTTCATTGAGAATAATTGGACTGTAGAAGAAACACAATTTTTCCCATTCAACCCAAAAGCCATTCATGAGGGTAAAACGGCACCCAGGCGAAATAGTGTTGCCATGAGACAGAAGACTTTTTCGCCTCGTCTCGACTTTTTGTTATAATTTTTACTCTAATGTTTAATGTTTTCGAGACAATACCATTACTTGGCGAGACGAGGCTCTCGATAGTCTCGTGAGAAAGACTTGAAGAACTACCTATAAATAAAACAATACTTGGCAGTGCAAAGGATTCTCCGTGATAACTAGAATTTGACTTAACTAAGTATTTAAATTGAGACTTTCTGGCATATTAATAGTTGTGATCGATTTGTAGTTTGCAACTTAATTTAATAGTTTGAAGATATTTCTGCAGTTTCTAGGGACATATCTTGTGAGTAATAATTCAAGGAGCTGAAATACACTGGCTTCGATCATTCGATTCGTAGCGTGCCTATTGGGTCAACCAAAGGTCGTGATTCGTTACCCACCATGCCCCAGATTCGTGTACTTATGTGCTTGTGTACTTATAGGCGCGATATATCCTGTGTTAAGAAGACAATGTCAACCACTTCCACTAGAATTTTCTTACACGACCAGTGCCTCTACCATGCACTGTGTTTAATGACCCTGATCACTCAGTCAAATACATATTTTTTGGGGCAATATTTGCTTCTTAATCGACTTTTATTTCTAAGCACCAATAGCTTAAGCTCATTGGCCTGGTTATGAGCTAATTATTTGGAAAAAGGATTGAAATTTGAGGATATGGCATCCTTAATAATATGTTCCTGACTAATTGTAAAATAAGCTGTTCTCCGTTGCCAATTTTTCAGATTTTGCGTTGACAGGGTAACTAGGAAGGAAATACTCGAGGAAATTTGGCGTCAGAAAAAAACTATAATGGCTTCACATCGGGTTTCCAATGCTTCTTATATCATGATAGTCTTATTCGACTATTTTCATTGTCGTTTTGACAGCATTTCAGCTGGAATGGGTGGCTGAAGACAATTTGAAGGCGAGGGCTGGTTGGTTCTTAAATCGCTTTTGTTGACCTCAGCAAATAATCTTGGCAGGCCATATATGTTGTTGTTTAATAAGTACACTCCTAATGGCAAGACATTGTGAATATCTTAGTGGATTTCTTTCAGAGTAAAAACTTATATATCCGAACACTATAGTCTCCTAAGGCCTTTTAATAAAAGGACTAATGAATAAACCAATTGCGCATAGGTGTTTTTCACCAAGTGCATTCATTTAATTCTGAAAGTATTCATTTAACTTTTTTCACATATTTAAATGAAATATTTATGGATATCTTAATTATTTTTCCTTCTATAGTATCAATATTCTAAACATTTTTATTTTATCTAATAGATATTGACATATAGCTTTTGCGAATTGCCTATTTTCTTTTTCAAGTCACAATATCCAGCACAAAAACTTACTGTTTTTATATATAAAAAAGTATTCATTGATTTTTCCTTTGAAAACGAAACGAGAGTCTCGAGAACAAGACGAGATTGAGGTTCTCGATACGAGACTAGAGACGAGACCCGAGTTTGGAAAACGAGACTCAGACGTGACTGACCCCTATGTCTCGTCTGGCGGCAACACTAAAGCGAAAGAGCTTTTTAGGTGGTTTGAGCGAGATAGTTCCCTAGTCATAATGGATACCATATTAAAATTTTATTTTTTTATTTTAGCATCCGTTAAAAGTATGGAATAAATATTGTAGTATTAATGGCGCAAAGATATAGTTATATATTACCAAAATTCTCAGTAATTAAATAAATAAAGCTACATAAGTCACTAACTTGACTCATTTTTTCCCGCCGTATAGCTGAAAACCCCTCAAAACAGTAGGCTTTTTGCCAATTCTGTAAAAATTACTGTGGTGAGTAATAGATTATTTTTTTATAAATAGTTGAGAAAACATGCAAACTATACACCGTTAGTTTTTTGACGAAATCTAGGTGTTAGAAGTTCTTAATTTTTTAAATATTCTCCCTCTGAAGCGAACAGCCATAATCTATCCCATGTAAAACAGCTTATATTTTTAGGCAAATTACTCAAAAAGTAGTTTGGCAACGGGTTGATATTTTGATATCATTGGAAAGATGAGAGTTTTTTCTTTGAAATGAGACCAAATTCATCACATTCTAGGTGAAGTGATTTTTCGCTCAAACTACCTTTAAAGAGCCCTGTTTCCTCGGGAGGAACTGCGTCGAAGACTAACCAAGGAAATGGAGTCGATACGCCGGGAACACGGTGCAGGATGTATTTATAAAGATAGTCCAGCGACGTATCCATGGCACCAGAGGTGCTCTAATTGTGTGACTAAAGTTCAAGTGACGACGGACGTTCTCTATGAAGGAGTGATTCTCAGACTCCGCGGCAGCTTCCGTTGGAGGAAGCCGTGGTAGGTTGGGTGTTGGTGGAAAAAAATGTCCTCCAGAGGACGGAAAAAGATGTCGGTGGGGTTGGAAAAAAATTCCGGATGCTCTCACGGAGAGAAAGTTGTGAATAAAAATGGGAGCGCGAAAGGCAGACTCGCGAAAATAATTTCCAGCCGAAAAGCGATTCGTGGAAATCGTTCGATAAGGCAATGAGAAGTAATTCGGAAGAAACGAGAAGCCATTGAGGGAAGAAAAGACCTTCGCCTTTTCAAATATGTCCACCCCTGAAATGTGTCGAGGGCTCGTGGAGTGAATGGAAAATCATTCAAGATCGACTTCCTAAGATTGGAATGCTAAAAGGGGAACTTATTGAACCGCCGACCGCATCTCGCTTGCCTTCACCTAAGCCAATCGTGAACGACAAGGACGACATTCAGACATGGTGCGTGACTTAATGTGGAGTGGACAGTTTTAAGGAGGTTCCGCCGCGACTGTGTGAGTCAAAACAAATACTTAATTCCACATTTTTTATATTTTGTACAAAAAATCCTGCTTTCGCTGATAAAATGCATTACCTATAGAAACCCAAAAGTAAGGTAGAAAAATTGGCAGATTATTCCACAAATGTATTTTAAACGAGTACTTTTTTCCAGCCACTGCAGCGCCATTTTCTACGAATTACCGCATTTTGACTTCAATTGACGGCATTATATTTTTATTATATTCCCTAATAACTAAAATAATAAGGTGGTAAGATGCCTATATTACATTTCATTCAACCTCTCTGGATTATTTCCTTCTTATAAATAGTTTTCCGCAAAAATGGCATTTATATTTTATGGAAAAATACTGTTTCCCCGTGTTTCTCTCATTCCCTCATTGAACACCATGTAATTTCAAGTTCAATTAGAGAGTAATATAGCGTGGAAAGGTATCATTTTGTTGTTAATTTCAGATAGAGGACAACGTTTTCTACAAGTAGACAATATGCATAAAATGACATTTAGGTTATTTTACGGTGGAATCACCTTAAGAGTTGTCATAGAGATGTCAAAACCAATGGTCATTACATTTTGCCTTGAAAAATACAGCTGCTTAACCATATTGGTTGCATCGAATCCAAAGGATATCCACGATGGAAAATAAAGTGCCAGAAGTATAGCGGAGACTTTGCGGGGTTTATTGATGAAAGATACTAAAAATCGATTCTGACTAATGACTTATAGGTGAAGGAATTTGGTCTCTGAAAATATTTAGACCTGAATAGCATCATGACTAAAAAATTTAATGATTAATATAAGTTAAAAAGTGAAACTCAATGCGCTTAACTTAGAACTTGTCTCAGGTTAGACAATAAAATGAGAGAATCTTTCCGTAATACTCGACACTTTTGCTGTTTTCCTGAACAGGTTTCAATGCACATGATGCATTATTTTAAAGAGGTCTTCAATCGCAGTTAACATGAGATTACCAAGAAACTATCATGCCCTTAAGTTTTACTGTGACAAACAACTACAGGACTCATTACTATGTTTATAGTTCAAGAGTTCCACATTATTGTAGCAAAGTGCCAAACTTGATTTATAACAAATTTTTAAAATATATTAACTAATTCAAAATTGTCTGATGTCCAGTTTGTTAAATTTTGCGATCTTCGACCCCCTCAACTGTCCTAGTGCCTTCTAGATCTTCAGTTCTGTTTGTGTATCCAATGGGATATACAGACCTTGCTTATCACGGTTATCTCTTTCCTTTCAAATGCTTACCCACCTCAAAACCTACTTCAACTCACTCCCTCTTTTTCCCTGAAGAAACTCCTACTATTTGAGACATTCGCCCGGATATTTATTTATTTATTTAAAACATTGTTCACATACAGCAGTAGCGTCAATTTACAGTGAAAAAGTTAACAATAAACATGAAAGAGGAGAAAAATACAATGACAACATAAAAATCAACAACTCTGAGCCTAACATGGAAAGGGGAAATATTTAATTTGTTGACAGGTGGGACATAGCTTGGGTGGTGAAATGGTTACATGATAAATAAAAAGGATCGACAGTGTGAGGGAGTGAATTAAGAAGGGTGGAGAGGCGAAATAAAGGTGAGCGCTGGGTGAGTGATATCCTAGGAATAGGCAGGTGGAGTAGTGAATGCGTGCGGGTGGTTCGAGTTGGTTTCCTAAAGTTGAAGAGAGAAAGCAGTTAAGAGCAGTCAATGGTCGAGTTGAGGGCACTGTGGATGAGTTTTAAATCAGATTTAAGTCTGTGGTTTTGGAGGATAGAAATGGAAAGACAAGAAAGAACAGCATTTGAGGATATGTTGCGGAAATGTGGGACTCTGTGTTTGACTATTTTGACAAAGAAGTGAGGGATGCAATCAAGGGGTATTAGATTAGTCGGGGCTGATATGGACCAAATTGGAGAGCAATATGATACTACGGGACAATTGTAGGATTTGAGTCTTTCCCGGCGACTGCTTGGGATGAATAGTTCTCGGGTTTCCAGCCGGGTAATGGTGTTAAACTGCACCGACGTTTCAATGGCGTAGTCTGCCATCGTCTTCAGGGTTAGGAAGGACAATTGTTGAGAAGTAGGAATGTAGTGCTATGGGTTCTTTAATTTCTGTGAAGCGGAAAAGAATAGGGTATATAATAGGGACATTGCTTTACTTTTTACTGTCTGAATGTGGTCGATTAATTTAGTTTTTGTACGGTTATAACGCCTAGGTCTTTGATATGATATTCTATATATCATAAAATGCTGGACGCTCTGAACCAGATCAAGGAAAAATAGGGATGCTACGAAGTTATTATCTCATTGTAATTACATTTAGATGTACTAGTTACTTACATATGTAAGCTTTGGCAAGAAAATCTGTTGGTTTATAGCAAATATATATTTTCTATCTCTTGAGAATTTGCTCGCTTTTCATGTCCGCTTAGCTTAAATCCCTGTTCGCGTGACTACGCTCACATTTGCCCTCGAAGCATTTTCGTCGGAGCATGTCTGAGGGAACTTTCCAATGCTCTTTCTGGAACCTTTATCTATAACTAAATATAGAAGCAGATGTGTTACGTGAGATTGGCCTTTGGGACCGAAAAGTAAGAGAGAATTGTTTTTCACAGATCAGGGGTAACACATTCAAAAATAAGCTTAATTATCCACCTCGCCATGAGTTATTTTTAATGTTCGAGAAATATTTTTGTCAAACGTTTTATGATTTCGTGGGAAGGATTGGAAATAAAACTCAGAAGACGGGGTGAATAATAATATAATGTAAGATTTGTATCTCGGGTATAGGTCAAACATTTACAAACCATAACTCCTTGCTAACGTTTCGGTGTATAATTGACACCTTCTTCAGGGCTACCATTTACGGTACAACAACATTATTAATGAAGTTACATAAGGAATATCACAAGTTTCACCTTACAAATCAAAGTATCATACACACCATTACAATATACAAATAAGGGTTACCTCGGATTGAGCCAGGAACATCATGTTTCAACGATCCACATCTCAAAATAAAACTGTATTATATTTTTCCCGATTAGGAGCAATCAGAAAATATGGTCACAATATAGTAATGTACCATTCCACAAAATGGCTCTGTTAGCTCCTTATCCGGAAAAACATTATACAGTTTTATTTGGAGATGTGGATTGTTGAAACATTATGTCCCTGGCTAAATCCGAGGTAATTGTTATTTGTATATAGTAATGACGTGTATGATACTTTGATTTCTATGGTGAAACTTGTGATATTTTTTATGTTACTTCATTAATAATGCTGTTGTACCATAAATTGTAGCCCTTGAATATGGTGTCAATTATACACCGAAACGTTGGCAAGGAATTATAGTTTGAAAATTTTTGACAGATCCACGAGATACAAACCTTATATTCCATGAAGAGGTCGATAATACAATACTTCATAAATAATAATAATAATAAATAAAACAATTCGAGAAGTTAATGACCAAACGAGGTGGAAGTTGTTGGAAGAAGGATGGAAATTGGCGTCGAGTGAACTAATGTTCTAACACGTAGACAGGAGAATGTATTTTTGATTTTATTGGTGCAAAATATAATTTGGAATAGAGGACAGGACGGCAGAGTTGCATGCTATGGAAGACGTAGAGAACAAGCTACTCCCTGTTTGGGAAAAGAGCTTTGATGAAAGAGGGGGAAACGCTAGGATGATTGCGGGAATACATGAAAGCGTTGAACAAAGCAAAAGAGGAACCGGAAGGTCCAAGAATAGAGAAGAAAGAGGAAGTGATGGTTGAATGCATTGGCTTGGGAATCATGGTGGAGGATAAACCACTCCTTTGAAAGTCATGGTGACCGGAAGTACCGCTGGAATAGTTGTCAGTCGATTCGAACTGTTGAAATACTTGCGGGAGAGGATGAGAGCTGTAACATCATTGCGCCGTTATGTACGGGATGGTGATATTTAATTTTATACGAATTTTAAAATTAGTTTAACTTCTGGTTCTCTGAAAGACTGAGCTTTGCATAAAAATGTCGCACGAAAACATTGATTTTTGGGCTCATCTTTTTATATAATGTAAGATTTAAAATGGGGAAAAATATGCAAGGGATCCTGGGTGAAATGAAATGCTAACTGGCAATAAAGAAAGCTCACAAATATTCATCAGCGTAAAAGAAAGTGAAAATGAAAGTGCAAAACAAATGAACGGAATGTTATAGGATTTGGGAAAAGAGAACGGCAAGGATGCAGTTCACCTTCACAACTCTCTGCAATTGAAGAAAAATGAAAAAATATTGCCCTGTACTTTAACATAATGCCTCACGACATATTTTTAGACCATTATTTGTCGTGCCTCTTCAGCTGTTAGTGTTACCTGAAGTTGCTGTATGGTTGACCTTCTGCGTTTGAAATTGTCAAAGATTAATGAAAGTGGTCTCATGAAGCCATTTTTCCCCTCTCCCAAGTTGCGGTGCGTCCGGATGAAGCAACGGCCTCTCGCGCGAGACTCAAGTCACGACTTCCGAACAAGCTTTCGTCTTCTCCTCCTCTACCCATCTCCCTCCATCGCCCACCAATCATAATAAAGTTCTGTGTACAGAACTTTAAATCCATTGCATTCCCAACCTTCTCTCTTCTTCTGCACTTCGCACTCATGTCACCCGTGCTCACATATCGTGTCTTTTTGATGACGATAGTGGTGCAAGTGCGAAATATTATCGTCTGTTTCCCCTTGATTTTATCGATTTGGATTTTCTGATGGAAATGACTTTCATAATTATATATGTGTAATGGATTTGTTTTTACAAAGATGGTTTCTTTAAAAAAACTGTGGCTTGTTACTATCAAATTCAGCGCTGCAATTCAATTCGGGGAAAACTGATGATCTGTAACAAATTGAGTTTCCCAGAGCACAATAGATCCGAAACAGGAATTAAACTATTTGTTACAAAAACTATTACTTTTCATACAAATGCCTGGTACGTTTTTGGTTCGGTATTTGAGTTGCGAGGAAAAAATGTGGAAGAATAAAACATTGTCATAAATTTGGGAAATTTGATGAAATTGGTGAGCATAGTCGGCGACCTACATAAGAAGAATGTAATTTGTTTTGAGTAGGTACTTAACCTGGGCAGTGTTTCGCTCCAGTGTTGGAGGAGGGTTCTCCGCATAAAGAAAAACAAACACGAATGTTTCCGTGGTTGTTCCATTAATAGAACTCCAGACACGATATCTTTCATCGTTGCAAATGTGCAGCGCAGTTTTTAATGAGATTTGACTTTTGTAAATACACCCACGCCGATCTTGTTAGACCTAATCCGTCTGTGCATCGCAGACATCAGGGGGAACTTCACCATCTACTTATAAGTAATGCCCTCCTCCGTTAGTCAACTCTACAGTCCCATGACTACGTCGTTCTCTATTAATATATCTCTATTCTTTGCCGGCCCCTGTATTCTTTGAACTTCGGCATACATTATTTTTGCCCTATGATGCACTCTATACATCATTGGGTTTAGACGAATCTTCGTCGAATTTTCTTGTCGAAATTCTATTTTTGTTGTCATAATGAGATAATTACTAGTGCCTTTCGTTCTCTGTTTCCAGATTTGCTACATGAGCAAGCATATGGTTGAATGGCTTAAAAATACCCGCAGTGCTTGAAAATACTGCGAGACTGCCGTTCCAAAGGCATCGGCTATCGTCACGGTTTTATTTATTATTTTTTATTCACAAAGAGAGAACGAAATGCACTAGTAATTATCTCATTATGACGACAAAAATAGAGTTTCGACAAGAAAATTCGACGAATATTCGTCTAAATCCAATGCTGAATAGAGTGCATCGTAGGGCAAACATAACGTACGTCAAATTTCAAAGAATACAGGAGCCGGCAAAGAATAGAGATATATTTATAGAGAACGGCGTAGTCATGGGACTGTAGAGTGTACTAGAGTTGGTTTGTGTGGGCACGGCACGATCCTAGCACTGAACTGAGTTTCACGAATATCACACGTGCTCCGGCACGGTATCTACATCGGCTCATATCATATCAGCTCATCAGCCCAGCTCGGTATTCATTTGGTCAGTTCTGTTTTAAACGTGGGAATAACTGTAATTTTGAGGAGTAATTTTAAAAATGGATTCACTGGGGAATAATGAAATGAGAGTAAGGGGAAATATTGTAAATCTTTCACGAAGAAATATTATAGCATTGCGGTGTAAGTTTCCGCGGCGCTCGATTGAAGGCTTGTACATTTTTTGGGTTCCCACCCTGTTCATTGTTGCAATTAGACAACAGTTTCGTCCAAGCGTTTTTCGGTCGAATTCGAGCGTCTTCAGGCTGAAGAAGCTCGGAGGAAACCGGGCAAACCTGTTGTCCGAAAATAAACGCGGTGGGAATCCGAAAATGGACAAGCCTTCAATATTATAGCATTTTTTTGGAGATATCCAAGAAGAAATAAGAATGGGATGAATAGTAAATAATTCACTAGTTCATAATTAACTTTGTCTTATTCCATTATAATGTTTGTCGATTAATATCTGTTACTAATAAAACTCTTTTTTAAATTAAGCGACCCGGGTTTCAGTGAATAATCACCATCATCAGGTGGGTTATTTTGTAATCTCACCTTTTTAGTGACTCTTAGTGGAAAGGCGGGAGATCCGTTTCGATCTCTTAATGATCGGCTCACGAACGGTTCGTGAATTGTCGAAGCTTCAATTACCTTACATCAAATAAAAGGTGCCGAGACTAGCGAATACCCAGATTGCTCAACATCTTACGGAAGGTATCTTGAACTGTAAATACCACGAAAATATAAATACAAGGAAAACTACAAGCGACATGTAAGCTATCACTCAATATTTAAAAAAAATTGAGTGCATCTAATTAGTGTTCGATTCACAAGCACGAGAAATATCTACCAAGAACGTAGATTTTAAGGCAATATTTGTTAAAATTATAAAATTATCGTAAAAATAACTGAATTCCATTCTCCACACACTGGCGGATAGACACACGAAAACAAAGGTATCAGCAACATAGTTTGGGAAATATTGATACGAAATATATACACAGATAATTCAAGCTAAAAATAACATAAGCATTTCAAACAAAGCACACCTTCAAGTGCCCAATATATTGGAGTTGAAAATGCTGAAGTTCTTCACGTTTAGCAAATTACAACAATACGATTTAAAATTGTTTGTATCTTTCGCGCCCTTGTTTATTTTCCAACTCAAACTTCAAGTGGAAACGATGGTGGCTCCATTTCACGTTCCTAATGACAGGTGAGATGGTACTAATGGCAGGCGGAGGCAGATGAAACGGATCAAGAGTCGAAAGATACGGATCAGAGCGGATGAATCAAATGAAAGACCAGCACATGACCGGCAGTTCACCGCTTGAGATCCGAAGATGTTCACGCCGCCTGGGTGGCGGAGTTGAACTACGAAAAAGTGACATTTTATGACGTATTTTCACCAAAGTGAGATTACAAAATAACCCCCCAGGCATTAATTGAGATCTGTTTATCCTATTTTTTCCGTAGTTACGTAACGGAAGGGGAGAAGAAGTTTGAAACGGAGGCCAGAATAGGGGAAAAGGAAGGGTAAAGGTATTCGTTAATGAGGGTGTTGTCGCGGTTATTCAAAATTTTTAAAATTTCCAACTGCTCTCTTGAATCTAATTCGTGTCGTTCGTTGTACAAATTTTAGGATATTCATTGTAAAATCACTCCTGTGGCTGCTACATATTAAGTGTTTAGCAATATTACTTTTATCCTCCTTGTTGTGTTTATAAGCACTTAAATGTTCTTTTCTCCTGACACAGAAGGTTCTACCTGTCTGCCCCACGTAGAAACCATTGCAATCGCTGCATTTCAATGAATATACTCCACATCGGTTTAATTGCTCATTCGGGTCCTTAATCATTAATTATATCTTTATTAACTGCTCTCTTGAATCAAATTTACCTTATAAATTAGATTCAAGAGAGCGGTTGGAAATTTTAAAAATTTTGAATAACCACGACAATCACAAGATCCGGTTGGACTGCGCACTGTTCTCCTGACTGCTTTTTGGTGTCTGCGCTTAGCGACGGGGGTAGCGTGCGAGGTTTTGATTTGTTCTGGGACGAGTGCTGCATGCCTGGTGTGGAATCACCCCGTGCCACAAACCCTAGTGGTGGCTTGCACGGTACATCGTAGATGTAGATGAAGAACCCTTCCTTTTCCCCTATTCTGGCCTCCGTCTCAAACTTCTTCTCCCCTTACGTTACGTAACAACGGAAACAATAGGATAAACAGATCTCAATTAATGCCTGATTATGGTGATTATTCACTGAAACCCGCGTCGCATAACTTAAATAAAAGTGATATTAGCAACAGATATTCGTCGACAAACTGAATAGTAAATAGCCCAATGCTTTAATGCAATAATGTTTAATGAATGAAAAATGTACAGTAATTACGCGAAAAAGTCTCAATACACTGGGTTTCATCTCCATGGAATGTAACCAAAGTTAGACTGCATTAAGCACCCTTATCGTGGATAGTGAATAACCTCCCCTCGGCCAGACTCGAAACCACGACCTACATATTAGCAGTCAATGACTTAACCCCGCCGCCACTGAGGCTGAAAACTAGGGGTTTGAAGGAAGACCATATCGGCTATAGGACATGAGAATGCAATAGTCTGAGGTATTGAGTGTTCCCTGCGGGGAAGCGGAGTCTCGGAGCGGCGAGGTGTATTAAAGCTATTTTTTTTAAACTTTGGTGACGGAAAAAAATCAGAAAGTAAAATGCCAGCGGTGGGAAGGAGTTCAATTAATGTCTTAACTGCAATTGAGAATCATGAAAACTCGATAGATTTTAAGCCTCATTGATATATCCAATGGATTGTTGGAGTAATTTATACGTGACTGAGAATGGCTTAATTTCCTTATATGCTTGATTTTTTGGAGTCCCAAAAGATTTCAAAAAGGCAATCGTATGTACAAAGTTACAAGATAGCGGTGTATTGTATGAATGCCTATTTTTTTACAATAAAGAGAGATTTGGAAAATAATTTTTTTTTAATACGGAAGGTAGTATTGGACTGATTCTTGGGTGTTTAGCTTCCAAATTGCATGGATATGCAAATAAATGTTCTCGAGTAACTCACTCGACTCAACTAACTTTTTTTTAGGAGGCATGCGACCAGAAAAAATATACTTTCTAAAGTCAGCATAAATATGGAAAGGAAATAAGTTTTTACTGACCTAGAAAGTGCTGCATTAAAATAGTAAGTCTCCTAAAACCGAGTTATGCGTAAAACGTTTGGTTTGCAGTAAACATTAGCAAGGAACAGGAAGAGCAATTACACTAGTTCTACGGTGTTTTGACATATTTTACAATTGGGTGAAGATAGTTAGGAGAAGTCGTGAATGAAAATATGAATGCATTTACAAGTGAAAAACGTGTGCGCTAATTCTTCCATATTTTATTGCATTTTGATATTACATAAGTCTCAGTTTCACTTGAGAGTGGAAACACAATCACCTCTTTGGGCTGCAGTGGCTCTTCGCGTCCTCCTGTCAAATTAAGTGTCGACTCAAGTTTCTTCGCAGGAACACTTGTAAGCTTGATGCTCTGCTTTGAGTCATCATCATATTCTAAAGGCACTACCTTGTCGCAATATCCACGTGTCTCTGTCAATTGCTGCTTCTTCCAGCTGGGCGTATGATGTCAGTCCCATCTCATACTCCATGCTCTTAAAGTATGCCTCCCTGGGTCAACCTCTTGGTTTCTTTCCCACCACTTTACCTTCGAATATATTCGACAGGAAAGGATTATGTCTCATCGTATGCCCAATCAAATTAGCTCATCGTTCTCCTATTGATCTAAGAAGTGATCTGCTTTCACCGACTTCCTCTAGCACACTCTGACTACTTTTTCTATCTTCCCAGCTTGTTCGTGTCATTTTCTGCCAGATCCACATTTCCATCGCCGAAGCTTGAGTCTTTCCACTTTCCTGATTGCCCACGTCTCGCATCCTTATAACAGTACACTCCAAACAAATGTTTTGATGAACTTTTACCGCGTTCAAATGCTGATGTGACTGTTGACTAATAAGTTCCTCTTGTTCTGAAATGCTTGTTTTGCCAGGGCTATTCTTCGGTTAATCTCGGTGTCACATGTATTATCATTGTTAATAACACTCCCTAGATAGCAAAATGTGTCTACTTGTTCCAAGATTGTATTACCATAGTGTAAGTATTAAGTGTATAGCAAAATTACTTTTATCCTCTTTGATTTTTTTATAAGCACTTAAATGTTTTTTCTCCTGACACAGAAGCTTCTACTTGTCTGCCCCACGTAGACACCATTGCAATCACTGCATTTCAATGAATATACTCCACATCGGTCTAATTGCTCTATCGGGTCCTTAAATTTTACTAGCAGCTTTCGGAGAGTGGCATTAGGTCTATAAGCCATGCGGAATTCGTCTCTAGGTAGAATGTGAGCCATTTTCTGAGATACTGCACCTAGGTATGTCACCGTGCACCACTGCTTCTTTTTACTCTCGTTCTCGGAAAACATTTGGTCGATAGCCAATTTTGTCTGTTTTTTAAAAACTTATTTGTTTATTAAATTTGTTGAATACCCGTTAGCTGAAGAAATTTGTTTAACTGTGCTGATTTCTTTCTTGAAATCGTATCTTGAGAGTGGAATGTTGAACAGGCGATGAATCATGGAATGAAAAGCCATCAGTTCGTGTGAGTAATGGTGTCTTGAAATTGCTGGGATGACATGGTCGGTATAACAGGGTTTCGGAAAATGGAGAAGGAATGCCGGTCTTTATCGAGTTTAATTGTAAGATGTAGTGTTAAGAAACTATGGTATTACCTTTCTTAATTTCAGGTATGGTATTTTCTTTTATCTTGCTCGTTAGCATTAGTTTTTACTTCTTCATGTTGATATTTACAAATAACTGCTTTGAGTAAGGCCTTGAAATGACTTTCCATATTCCATTTCATAACTCAAACACGTCCTTTAGTTTGAAATCACTTGCTATCTCACCTGGGCCACTGTGGCAGCGGTTTCCATGCGCGAGACATGGGTGAGAGAGGAGGCAGAATCTCGAGCACGTGTCGACGGGGCTTCCGAAGTTCTGAGCGGCGCTGCAAATTCCCCTCCCTTGGAATCGGCACGCGAAACATTTGATTAGATTTTATCGTTCGCCACGCTAAAGGAATTTCTCTCTCCTTGCATGAGGTGGTAACAAATGCAAGGTGCTGCACGAAAGCGCAGCCAGCCTACTAGTCAATCCTCATTACACGTAGTGAGACGAGTGTCATTCTTAAGTTTCGAACTGTATTCCTGAAATATGTACTACCTACGAGAAAAATAGAAGTGGAAACAAATATTTGGATAAAGTCAACCTAAAAAAACCTATCGTGGAGACTTTATGAGAAATTTAATCTTCTTGAAAGAAGGTGTGTTTGTCGTCAACTTACTCCTATAGACCGCAAGATAGTCGTTTTCCAGCTGCGATCTGAATCGATTTATGTTTCCATAATGCTACTAATACCCAGCAGAAAATGTGATGCATTGCAACCGTAAATTATGTAATATTATGCTTTTACTGTTATGCTGTATTATCATGCATGTTGGCATATTGGTATATGTAGTATCTTGAGATGATATTCTATTTGATTTCACTTATTTTAAATATTATAAAGCAGCCGATGTCGGCCTTTACATTGAACATTTCAAACTAAGAATCAGTAGTATTAACAAAATAAAAAAGAAAAAAAACGTATTGTAAATAGTATCAAAATATAAATAAAGACACAATAACATAAATCAATAAACTAAAAGAACATTGGAACTTAGGGAATCAGGAGGAAAACGCTTTTCCAAGCTGGGGCTTGAATGTTCCGAAGGGAGTAGAGAGATCAAGGGAAGGGTAGGCAGAAGAAATGGTGTTGTACAAGGCAGGAAGCCTGTACAAAAGGGATCGCTGGGAGAGAGAAAGACGGAATTTCGGTTGGTGTATAAGGTGATTGTTGCGCAAGGCACGGGTGGGGATGCGAAGTGAAAAGTATGGGAGTATTTCAGTGGATCGGTACTGACCATTTCACGCAGCGTAAATAAATGAAAGATCAAATGTATTCGTGGGGGTGGACATGGGGGGGTCAATGCAAGAGCAGACTTGATCTCAGTACGAGAAGAATTACGGAGGTGCGATACGCGGTGACGGACAACGGAAATGAAGAAATTAACGGGGCGTTTAAGAATTGTCAAGTTGGGTTTCAATGAGGTTTGTGACATTGGTGAATTTATAGAGCACACCTACGACAGTCATGGCCTTAGATTTAATTTTATTGAGGTGCGGGACCACCCAACTCAACTGTTCAACATTTTAATGCATACTCCATGAGATACAACGGCATTGTAAAAATTCAAAATTACCACCGCGCAGTGATTGTAAATATCTGTCTGTTATTGACCAACCCTAGTCGTAAGAATGTGGCATTCATTGCCCGTGCGTTTGACCTCCGTTAAAATTAATGGAATCGGTGGAAGTGGTAATGAGAGGAGACGTCCTTCTTGTGAGGCCATTGGCACCATTTAGGACAGTGGGGAGGACGGAAGTGAAGGATTGTATTAGGCGTATGGGAAGGAAGCTGCTTGTTACCACAGTCTATACAGTCGCGTCAAGCCATGTTATTTCCCTATAATGACTTGCAGCGCGCCGTAGCCAGCGCCTCTAGTGGTGAACGTGTATAACTGCTTATTGTACCGCGTGTATAGGGGTATATTTTGTTCTCTCTTGCCAAAATTAACATTTCCTTTCACGTGTTTGCATTTTGCGGGTTATAGTTTTGGAAGACGGCAATGTCATCTTCTTTAAATCATTACGATCTAGTTCGGAGCACTGATGTCACACGTGGAGTTCGTGGAATAAATGATCCGCGGGATGGCTAAATATGTCATGGAAGTGGGAAAATGTGCTATAATTTTTTAAATACTGTATTTTTCAGTCAAGAACACATGGATTATGACATGATATACATCGATTACGAAATTTTGAACAACTTAATTTTAAAACAGGAATGCGCGAATACGAATATTTCTTGACATGTAGATCAACACTACATGTTTGCAAGTGTTCAAAGATTCTAACTGGTATGCTATTCAGTTATAAACAGGATATATCTCGAAAGGAATTTTGTTTTCTTTACAAATCGCATTGATTAGGGGCATGTCACATTAATGTTCATAAGCAACACTATCAACTTTCTCATCACTATTGACTCACATTCCCCGGAAAAAGAGTTGTTCTCAACTGCAGAATATTAGACTGAGGAAATTTCACTACCTACTTAAAAAACTTTTAAGTATGCAAATAATTCATTTTGACCTAGGATGGTTTCTTCTCTTTTCATGAGGAGGTATTTGCATTCACAATCATGAAGTGAAAGCCACCTTCTCAGAAAATTGCAAAAACATTAGTCTTATAATTTTTCTTGGCATTTTTATTTACCCTGGTGCAGTCAAGCCGGTAATTCTTTGCTGCTTGCAAAGAAATGGTTTCGAACAAGAAATTCTATCTTGACCAACCAATTCTTTCAAAATTTTATGATTTCTTATCAAGTCTCTAATAGTTCATAGTTGCCGAAAAACTCGGGCCTCATAAAAAATTAAAAAACAGTATTTGAAAGAGGAGATATGTCAATTAGAATTTGGGGTATAATAAAAACCGCCCTTGAATCGGATTATCAAGAAGAAATTCTGTTAAGGCTTGATTGGTTTTTATTGCTTGAAGATATCAATCTGAAAATTGGTTTCCAGCTCTTTCCAAAGCTCTGGCAAACACAAGTTTTCAAATCATTGCGATTGTACAAATGATGTGGTGCATATTCACGCGTACGGGTGCAAAGATATTCACCAAAAAGGGTGAAATTTCAATTAAGAAATTTTTATAAATATGAGTGAACACTGTTCAAGGTGGACTCCTAAACATCAACTCTTTGCAAGAAATACACACCGAAGAATGTGAAATTCACCATGAAAAAATCTAATTATTTTATCATGGTGAATTTTACCTTCTTCGGTGTGTATTTTTTGCAATTATTTTTGTTTAGAAGCCCACCTTGAACAAATTTTACTTAGATTTATGATAATTTCCTATTTGCCTCATGACCCTGGACCCTTTTTCAGATATGTTCAGATACTGATGCCGTGATAGCATTTTACAGTGTCGCAGCTTAAGCGACGGTATGGGAGTTGAAAAAATACCAAGTAAATCATTTGCATTGCTGTGAATTTGCTATTTTTTCCACAAGAAACATAACTACTTAAGACAGGTGCTGTAGAATGACTTAGGATATGTGCTGCAGAATTACTTTAATTTTTGAGAAGGCAAGGAGAGCTACAGCTGTGTTAGTAGTTTTGGGCGCAATTCTGTATCTATTCATGGAATTCTGGGAGTACAGAACAGAAATGACCTTCCAAAAGGTCAACTCTCGCTTTCTACTGTCCAATGAATGAGGAAAATCAGTTTGTTCAAACATTATATCCAAAGATTTTCAGCAATCCCATTTTTATCACCTCATTTCACATACTGAAATAAACCGAAATACACCACAGGCTGTCTTAAGATAGAAAAAATCCATTAGTCATGAGCACTAGAGCTGAGCTTGCTATCTTACTGCTTCTGAAGATAACCCAAAATCCTCTAAGTTACAGATATAAGCTGAATTACTATTATACAACTAATTCCTCGAAATTGCCATTTCATCCAAGCCTGAATTAACCAACTTTTGGTCCTAACTCAAGTTTTTTTTCTTCTCTTTCAAAAGAATAAAAACTCTTACATTCAGGCATTGGATATTTATTCCCAATACATATCGTTGGAGAGTACGATTCAAGGTAACAACTATGAGCCCGACATAATATTTTAACATTGAGAACTGCTATACAGGAAACTCACATAAGTGAAAACATTGGGCAACACCATGTGCCACTGAGACCCACGACATCGAAATTGACTCTCATTATGAATTGCAGTGCAAAAGGTTTAAAATAATTTTTGGCTGGCTTAAACTACTGCAATAGGGTTTTAATATAGTTTTCCTACTACCGCCAGTAACCGTCATGTAATTCTTCAAACGAGAAATCTCGTCCCTTGCTCTCTTCTGTGAGTTCTTTTCTGCATGTTCTCAAACTGTAGAATTGCAGTTAAAATTGACTCATTGTTTGGATGATCTTGATCTGACAGGATATGAGGGCTAATAACACCATGGATGGCAGAAACTGAATGAAAAAGAAAAATGTTAGCATTTATGAGAAAAGCCATTGAAGGATATTTTTATTAGATGTTGGTAGAAGAGTGGATTGGTGCCTTTACTTCGGGTAGACTTATCTTTCTGGCACAATGTTTATCGAATATTTTTATATTTGGTTGACCTTCCGTTTCAAGATAATTGGCGAAGACTAATTAAGTAATACCTAAATTGGGTCCAATATCGTCGGGACAGCGTTCCAGATGGATCTCTTTTTTTCTGAATTCATAAGCTTGCTCTTTCCAAAATGCACCGAAAACAGCAAATAAATTTTACACAAGCCGCAACATACCTATATAAATCATTTATACAGCAACTGATGACCCATTTCCTATATATAAACAGATCTAAATAAATAATATTGGAGTATAAGTATAAAAAAGTTGGAGAGCCGTCTCGTTTTTTTGAGTTACAAAAAATCATTATATCAATACTGTCAATCTGTTGAGATCTTTAGGGAATTGCCAAAAATGACACTACAGGATTGTTTCCCATTTTCGCTACAGTTCATCGCACTACAATACTCTCCACTACCAGATCGCAGCTTTGCTATCGTATTTTCTCATTCTATTAACAAATAAGAGATCGCTACCCACAAAAAAATTATCATGGTAATGTACCCAGTCTCAGCACTGAGAACGCACTCTCAATCAAAGCTGGTATAACACCCAAAGTACGTGTAAAGTGGAATGAGTTCGGACGTTTGCGACCACTACATTTTATTCTCACGGCAGTCTTTTGACGCAACTTAAGTTACGCGTCCCTTTCAAGGAGAGGAAATGTAACACAATCCCAAAAAATGCAATAACTCCATTACCTTGCGACGAAGAGAATAGAGTTAAGTGTCAGTTGTCGAAAGTGTTCGAGCTCGCCTCACATTGTGGTAGTGATACACGTATGCCGTTTGGAGCGCTGCTAACCTTCTGCTGCGAGAAATGTGTCCGTCTTGTCACGACTGTATAGACTGTGGTATTACCGAGTATTCGGATAACTGGTAGTTATGAGATATAAAAATCACGGCATAATATTAGACATTAAACTATGATATAAATGGGTCCTGTTTTTCACATCACGCTGCTTTCTGCATAGATAGCGTGAATAATGTTTCAAGCGCAACTTTTACAAGTGTTTTTCGTCGTCTATCACAATCATTATTGCTAGTTAATAGCTACTGTGAAACTTTCAATTTAAGTGTCAACTAATTCCTTCGGCCTTTGCCAGTTACCACAGTCGTCACTGTCACATATTCAGCTCCATTGCCTCGTATATCTTACAGATTTAAATGGTTAATATTCTGGTGAACCACATAACCCCTGGCCGATAGCTACGTGAGGTGTCTGCCGTGACGTCATCGCCGAAACGTAAATATTGAAATGATACCACCTTAGTATTCAATCACCTTGAGAAGGGTGGACGGAGACTCCAGAGACGATAATTGCACGCTCTTCATGAAAGCCAGGGAAGGGACAATATTACGCCCATTCCGACGAGGGAAGTACCTATTCATACTAAATAATATACTTTGTATTTTGTCCACAGCATTTATTAACTGTGCAACGCGTTTCGCATATCTACGGCATCATCAGGTACAAATTCCTAGTTTGTTTTGTTTATTGACCGTTGTTATGTTGTCGTAGTTACGGGGTTGGTTTGATTGAGGGAGGAGGAGGTTATTTACACCGTGGCTTAGAAGTGTGGGCGCGGATAGGTGGTTGAATGGTTGATTTTTCTTAAGGTTAGTTTCTCGAAAAGGAGTGGGGAGGACCGCGGGAACAATTGCTCATTACAAGGAGTCGTTTCAGGGTCTGTAAAGTGTCTCCTTATCTCGATTTGCTCGAGAGCATCAATTTTTAATCCCTTGGAGACGATGTGTAAAACTTCAGGGACAAAATCGATTTTGTGGTTGCATTCCAGGAGGTGCTTGGCAAAGATTGTTTGTACTAACGAGCTAAAGTTGTTCTAAACATGGTTCCAAAGTAAAAATGAAGACGCCTCCGAAAAAACCTTGCCACCACCTCTAATGCCTCGTCTACTCTGCAGGTGTACTTTTAAGTAGGGTGTACTTAGGTCTAGCATTTAAATACCGGCGAGTGTCGACACAGATATTATATGAGCGCTACCTAGTGATAATGGAAAGAAATTTGCATCGCACAAAAATTATGCACCTGAGAAGTAACTTAAGACGTTTCTAGACTCGTATAACACCATAAACAAATGTAAAACAAGAAAGCACTTGCACAATTACTTAACTCCTCAAATATAAATTATGTAAGCACATGTGTATCATTATCGAAACTCCTCGACCTATCTATGCCGAGACTTCGACCACGTCGAAGGCACACTATCGATATCATCCAAGTCCACTTAAATGGCCCTGGGTCCACTTAAGTGGACCCGTTACTTAAGTAGTTCCGTTACGTATGTGTACCCGTTACTTAAGTAGTTCTGTTACTTAAGTGTACCCGTTATTTAAGTAGTTTAGTTACTTAAGCGTACCCGTTACAAAATTAGTTCCGTTACTTAAGTGAACCCGTTACTCAAATGGTGAGAGTGTTACTACATGGTGTACTCAAGTGAAAAGTGCACTAAGTGCCTACTTAAGTGGTCAGTGTAGACGCGAGGGTAACCCGTGACGTGCTCCAGCCACAGCCACTCTCTTAATATCTTCCCCGTGTCCACTCGCGTGATGAAGGGAGGCACGCCTGTCCGCTTATGGTACTCACCAAGGGTCTGACACTCGCATTATTCCAATGGTTATACATTTCACCCAGAGCACTCTAGCGGTCAGGCGCTAACTATCAGCGCGACAGATATACTCTTTAATTGAATATCTGGCAGATTTAATTAGGATATTACCTATTTATTTCTCAGGGGAAACTTAAAAAGGTAATTGTATAATCAATTCTGCATCCTGAATAATTCTGGAACCAGATTGCAGCGCAATAATGCCGTCCAGTCCTTCTCTTGGCGTTGTTGCAGTGTACTTTCTCGGCCATCTTATTTGTTTACTTACGGTTGCGATGGCGATGTGTGGTCCCAGGCGTATCTTAAATGTACGCTGATAAACGTCTTACAACAAAAAGAATATTTACTGCATTTTTTCACAAAAAAATAAAAGATTTATGGCAAAAACATACAATCTTTATCTTTTTCACGCATACTTATTTTTCCATTTGCGCCTGAAACAATTGGTAATCTAGTAGAAATCCATACGAGACATCTCAATTTCGTCGTCAGACCCTTGGTACTCACCCGATCCAGAAGAGGACGGCAATAAGGATGTCGGGCGTGGTGCAGGCGGCGCCGCACAGCGACGAGGCGACGTACCACAGGAAGAAGGGCAGCCAGCACGCGAGGAACGCCCCCACTATGATACCCAGGGTCCGCGCCGCCTTGTGCTCCGTGCGCCAGCCACCGCCCCCGCTGCCCCCGGAGCCCCTCTGCTCCCCCGCGCCCTCTCCCACGACCTCGCCGCCCACCTCGGCCCCAGGAGGAGGTGTCCCCTCAGCACCACCTCCTTCCTCCTCCTCGTCCTCCTCCCTCGACCCTTGGTTGGGAAAGAAAAGAAGGAATGAGATAATAATAATAATAATATGTAACTCCTTCTCCACCACTAGGCAGTTGGAGGCGACAAAGCCTGATATCGTTCTCCTCTCAACCACCTCACACGCTCCATGTTCGTGATCGAGTTTTCGGCTCCGGCTGAAACTAACATGGATGCGAAGGAGGTGGAAAAACGGACGAAATATCAAGACCCGCTTTTCGAACTTCGACAGATGTAACTCGGACACTCTGTGAAACTGGTGCTCCTCATCATAGGTGTGCTCGGTGGAGTCAAGGGCTCACTGATAAATAACATCAAGTGCATTCCGTCCTGCGTGGCACAGGCGGAATCACTAGTTGCACGCTTGCAGAAGGCCGTTATCCTGGGGTCACTCTGTCTACTGCGTACGCATGACCCAACAGCAGCGTAGCCACTCATCCGATGGGCGTCGGACGTGGCAACGATTACTGCACAACCCCTCTCGAGTCTCGGGCCATTTTGAAGGCAATGAAACCCGAGGCTTGCCGGGGACTCGGAGGGAAGTGTTACAACTGCACAAATTAATAATAATGATGAAATAAATGCGACTTTCCTGGGGCAAGATCGAGACTGGGACAGTCCCTCCTTCCATTCAACACTTCGTCAAATACATCAATGAAACAATTAAAATTTCACTATTAAAATTATAAAAATAGAGCAAAAAAAATCACAATCAATATTTTAGAATGAAGAAACGGGAATGAAACAAATGTATATATGCACGATTGTGGGAAAAACGTAAGGAATAAGGAACTGATATCCTTAACGAAAAAACCCACTGCAGGATAACACCCACACATGAAGGGGGGTGTCCGAAAACCTACAAATAGTTAAAGCTAATATACTTTTTAAAAAGCAATGTAAGAAGTATATCAAATGAAGTAAAAGTTGAGCTCATATGAACAAATCAATGTAATATAAAATATTTATTAAATTCCAAATCAATAATTAAAATAGAAGTCATGATTAATAAAAATATGAAAAATTATTAAATACGATACGATTATAAATTTAATAAAAATTTAAGCAATATAATAAGAATAATAATAATATTATTCAATAATATTTGACGTTTAAAAATATTTGATAAAATAAAATACATATAAATAGATAGAAGGAGAGGTGGTTCTTTGGTAAACTGATCTCCTCTCCTCTCTCGATGTCCGTTTATCGGAAGATTTAAAAGTGAAAAATTCACGGGACTCCGCTGATGCGTGTGTGGTGAGATCCCGCCAGTTTTCATTTTCGGAAAAACACCCGCGGCCGACAAAGCGCTGCCTGGGTTTGACGTGAAACATTTTCCCGACTTCTCTCCCTTTCCACAAAGGTACTACGTAATATTTGCCGTCATTCGTCGTGTGGAGGTTACCTCGATTGATTTTACGGATTCGGATATTTATTCGGCATCTGTCCGTTAACGGCAATCCATATTCAACTTGCAACTTTCCATCTGCAAAATGATTCTATCCCAATATCCCAAGTCGGATTAAGAAAATGTTAACTTATGTGGAAGTACAGAACAGCATTCTCGTAGTCTCTCATGCCACTTTGCCATATGTTCGAGGACAAAAAGTGCATAACTTTGTAAAAAAATATGAATTTTGCGCTATTTGCAAAATTAAAAAGTGAATATTTCGTAATTAATACTCCAAGCACATCTGATCTTCGTTCTTTAAAAAAAAAATTTTTTGTTAAGTTATAGTTGAGTATCGTGTACATTTTCCAGATTAACTTTTGACTCTGTCCATTAGAAAGTTTTTAAAGGAAAAATCTAGCTGTCTCCGTATTGTGATACAAACTACTCACGTTTTTCTATTATCCCCGTACTTTCGATACACCCTTTATTTAATACATACTTTTTTCTTTATTTCTTTGCCTGACTAACTCAGCGAAATAAAGCATGAGACTTATTTTAAACATAAATTACCCTTTACTTTATTAAATTAATTGCGTAATAATATATTTTACAATAACTACATGCCTTTTATATATGAATCCTATCCCAGTTAGATCTCTGTTCACAAAATGATTTGGGCATGAACGATTAATGATTATAGTTCCTTTTAAAGTCACTTTTACTTTTGCTCACTCTCTCTTCATCAATCAGCTAAACACTTTGAATCAGCACATTAACACATTATGTAAAATATATACAGTTACGACACAGGTGGGCTGCCTTCCCTCTTAGGTCTTCTTGTGCCCTACACGACCCAGTGGCGTCGATGGGCTCCCGCTATTTCCTGGTTGAGCAGCCATGTAGTCTCACCTCTCTTAAACCGCTGCACAGTGGGCTCAAATCGAAAATCGCCGGACAAAAGTCCAAAATTGCTTTTTTTGAGATAGCGTCTTGAAACTTGGTACATATACACATAATTGATTAGTAATTATGGAATGGTAAGCCATTTCTCATAGGTCTTACCCGTTACTTAGATACAGAGGCTCAAACACGACCAAATTTCCTAAGAAGCGCCCGCTCTCATTTTTCTTCGAAAATCTTAAACGTTCAGCAGATATAGGAGTAATGGAAGGATTTATATGAAATAAAAAACATTACCATTTGTAAACAGGGTACTTTAACTATACTATGCATAACTTTCAGACATATTTGCCTATATTTGAGTGCTATTATGTCACAAAATGGCGGACCCTTTTTTTTAGACAAAATTGTACATAAAGTAGACAATATAATCCTTATTCGGAAAATGGTCTCTGGGAAACTTTATCAGAGTATAAAATAAACATATTTATAGATTATTCCGTAAACATATTCGGAAAAAGTTTGCGACGCCGAGAATAAACTCGGTTTTTCGATCGCGCGTCGCGGCTCGGCTCCGCGCAGCGGGACCTGGAAATACAGTGACTCCGTTGGATTGTTCAAGTTGTGTGGACATTAACTCCTCGAATTCAACTTTTTCAGGCTATGCATGTTATCACTGATTTCTAAAGATTCTAAACTGAAGATTTTGCGAGGGTATTTCCATTCCATAATTACTAATCAATTATGTGTATATGTACCAAGTTTCAAGACGCTATCTCAAAAAAAGCAATTTTGGACTTTTGTCCGGCGATTTTCGATTTGAGCCCACTGTGCGCTGTCCAGATTTATTGGCTATCGGGACGCACCCGCGGGAATTATTTCTAATTCTTTACGTGGGCTATGTAATAAAAGGAATGCTTCGTCTCTCTTTGACTTTCTCGTCTCGGGACGTCTTTCCTTGCGCGTCTTGCTATTTCAGAGACTCCATGGGCACTCCCGATTTCCACTAACTCCCATTTTTACCTCCCTTCTCCTTTCCCAAGACTTCTCCTCACGTGAACCCGTAAACCCACGCTATAGGCTTCCCTGTCACCAAGCGATTTTGCTTGTTCATAAAATATATTGTTCCCCCCTTCCACCGGGATGCAAAGCGAAGTAGAAATGCCCAACATGGCTGACTTCGATTGTTAATTTGGTGCCTTATGCACCATGTGGCGAGATCGCCCTCAACATGGCGGTTTCACCGTTATGAGCAGTATATAAAGGTTCAAACAGTTTATTTTCCAAATGCTTCTCCCCAGTATCGACTATCTATTGTAAAGATTAAAGCTAAGCAACTGAAACTAGATACTTAGTGCCAGAAATTTACATAAATGGAGATATATGATGCCATTTCAGATTAGAAATTGCGTCTTTTAACAGGCAGGATTATAATGCTCACTTTTCTTATTTTTTGCGTGGCACATTTTGGTTTGCACAAGATGTAGGTCTTCGTAGGGAGTGTGTTATATTCTAATGGTGAATGTGGCTTTGAAGAGTATATGCCGAGGACATGGCAAAAGAGGCCACATGAGACAAACAATAAATAGCAACGAAAAATAATCAAGCAATTAATTTGGAAGAAACTCTCTGAGGTAAATTGAAATGTTTATAAACTTTTTAACAAAAACGTGTACTAAAAATTATAATCTATATTCCATTGACGTAAAAACGCCCCATATTTTCACTGTAGCCCTGATGAAGCATAGCGCATATGAGCGAAACGTTGGCAAAAAGTAATAAATAATAAAAAATTCAACTTATTTTTAACTATATCTCCTGAAAAAAAAGAAGAAGAAAAGAAATAATAATATTTTTAGTTTGAGAGGAAGGGCCAGTCCGAGACTATTATGTCTGGTTGGAGAATGCTGTGGTGGACACATTCTGGACGAATAATATCGTGGCAAAGACTGCTTTGCAAGGCACAACAAACGAATGTGACGAACGCGGAAATGGTATATCAGGATGAATGACAGTGTGGATGAATCCAGAGGATGGGATCCTAAACCTACGATTTTTATCCGTGACCAACCTGAGAGGGATAAAGGCGTAAAGGGGATGCATGAATGAATGTAGCTATAGCATGAAAATCAATAGAGAGAAAACTAAAATACCAGTACGCAGAAGCGAGGCTCTTGATGTTGCGCTTCGAGGGACAGGAACTAGATCAACGCCAAGTTCTCATATATGAACCTTGGATTCATCGTTGTAATAAAAAAAACAGGCTAATTTTGGCGCCAAATGCAGAAAACCTTTATCTGCACAGAAGGTGATTGAGACACCGCAACCAGAATAGACGAAGAATCATGAGAAGGAAATCAAAGTCACGCACTATATACGATCGAATGGACTGCACGCTATTGTTACAATGACGGTACAGCAGCACAGACGAAGTCGCAAACTGGTCAGCCGTTGGAATTATTCACTGTGGAATAGGTACAACTGTTTTCATTCACTAATCCTCTCTTAATTATTTTGCAATATTATGATGCTAATCATCATCATCGATCAACAATCCTAGGATTGGTTTGGCGCAGCCCTCCACTCAACTCTTCTATCTGCCAACCTCTTCATATTGATAAAATAAGCTCGTTGGTAACTTTGTGGTATTCCATAATGTAAAACGTATTTATTAAAAAACTTTTACAAACCACAGAGAAATATATGCACATTCGTACAAACACGACCCGGGTTTCGGCGCTAAGCACCATCATCAGCAGCACAGACGAAGTCGCGATGATGGTGCTTAGCGCCGAAACCCGGGTCGTGTTTGTACGAATGTGCATATATTTCTCTGTGGTTTGTAAAAGTTTTTTTAATAAATACGTTCTTCATATTGACGTAACTCCTCTCATTTACATCCTTCACAACTTGCTCCATATATCTCATGCGAGGCCTGCCTTTTCAATTCTTCCCGTTTACTTTTCCCTCGACGATTGTCTTCATCCGGACGTCGTGTCTTAAGATGTGGCCTAATAAGTTGTCCCGTATCCTTTTTAAGGTTTTCAGTAAACATTTCTTTTCTCCCACTCTTCTTAAGACTTCTTCATTTGTCACTCGGTCGATCCATTTTATCTTCATCATTCTTCGGTAGCACCACATTTAAAATGCTTCCAGCAACGCATTCTTTTTTCAAAGGAGATACTATAAGAATAATTGAAAGAGTGAATAAAAGCATTTTTGCGTGCAGTTTGGAGCTTCTGAATGTGGTTCCATAGGGGTGGTCCCACGAAATCTGATGCTGAGAAATGATGGATACTGAAATAACAAATAGACCCCTGGAAACAAAACCGAGGAGGGAAAATATTTTACGTGAGGAAGAAAATGCAAAGTTCTTTCTTTGCTGAGAAAAATGACTGAGGCCAATTGGACGAGTAAAAAAAACCTTTAAGAAGAAGTTTTACGAAGGGTTGGGGAGAAATGAAACTTTGGAAGAAATAAAAATCTCGAGAAATAAAATGTTGAAGTGAGGGACGACACCATTCCGCCATAAGAGCAATGTAATTTGAGGCTGAAAATGACGATTTTCAAATCCTGTTATCAGCACTAAATGGCCGATCACCTCCAATTACTTTTTCACAGATCGGCTAAGGCATAATTTCTCTGCAATATATGAAAATATCAGGGCATGTTATCGAAGGTACTTGTAGTAGAGGTTCTACCTTAAAGGTATTGTGTGATGGGGAATGGCATAAAAGAAGGGTGTTCTTCGCAGGAGGAACGCAGGGAAGGGTTGTTCGTCATTTCCGTTCCCGATGGAAGCGCGTCTTGCGCCTTCTTCTCCCCGGGAAATAACCTCGCTAATGAGCGTGGAAGTATTATAAAGGTTCTGGAAATGAGGACGAGGGCGAACAACCAATCCTCAGGAAAATACTCCAACTCTGGGAGATTACCGGCGAATATTTGTGAGGCGTAGGTGAGGTCATCTCCGGCGAAATGATTCTGGAAAATCCTGGAATTCTGGAACCTTTTACAATGGCTTCATAGCTATCAGGGGAATTTTTCAGACGAAATATGACTCGTAGTAATGTATCGTTATTTTATTCCTATCTACAGCTTGTGTTTTCCATCGAAAAGTCTCACAGTACAACTCTAAATGAAACTGAGTTTTATAAGCTTTACATCCAAAAAAAGGATTTTTTTTACGAATTGTCCAAATGTTTAACCAATCAGTTAAATACGATTTAAATCAAAAGTGTTCGAAATCACAACAAAAGTTGCTTCTTGATGCTCATTGGCCTAATTTAGGGCAAAATATCGACATTTTAGAGCTGATATACATTTGCGGATGCCACCAAAGAAGAATGAAATCATGTAGATGAGCTAAAAATACACCTAAGATAATACAATTAACTTTGATGATTTAACTGTTGCCATGTCAGGACACTTGATAAACAAATTGATAACTTTTACGATATTCAGGAAAATCATGATCTCCAGCTGCAGTTGAAAGCTCGAAAAGACGATGAAGTATTTAATCCCATTCCTTGCAGAAGTTGATTGATATAATGAGATCCTTTGTATTTATCAATATTATTTGTTGATCGTCAACTGCGCTTTAACCATTAACACGTAATTTACAATGTTCAGAAATGTTAAGGCTAAGCCTTTAGAAATCGGGAGAATAAGGAGAGATAGGTAATGAGGAAAGGAAAATGAGGAAAGGAATCTTTATTGAAAGAAGGAGGATACTGGGGGAGATTCGAGGGTTTTAAGGAATGTTCAAACTTAAATTTAACACCAGATTCTTACAGATAACTAAGCAATTTATTGAGATGGGCGGGCAAGGTGGAAGGGAAACTAAGTTTGTAGTGCTACGCCGCGGCACTAATTGACCCGAACGATTGTATTTAATATGTTATTTTAATTGTTTTAAATGATTGTTTTTCATTTATTTCTACCTTTTGCATTTTATTTGGCCTACTAGTATATATATAATTGTATTGTATTTCTCCATACAATAAGGAAAACAATTATTTTAAATGTAGATTTATTAATCACATTCCTGTCCCAATACTATGTTTTAACAAATGGAAATCATTACATTACGTGATATTAACGATTATTTAATGGCATAGAAAAAATATTAATGGCTAACTGAAACCTTCAAAAACTGAAATTTATAATTTAAAATGAAACTTTCGTATATTATAATACTTTCTCATTTCTCGTTTAGTAATCTACTAGTAAAAACAACAATAAAATGTATTTATAGACGATAAAAATGCATTAATGCTATATGCTCGCACGCACACGCAATTGTATAATTCTTACATTAATAAATCTAAATTGACGATTTCTAGTTAGTCTTGTATATAAATGTTGTTAATAATAATAATATAATAATTATAATATTTCTTGTTCACTATTTCTCACGATTCTATCTAATAATTACTGCAATAATACAATCATACAATCGAAATATATCTTTTGTCGAAACACTTTTTTCGTTTGATCATTAATTTTCGAGTTATTAGAGAAAATCTATGAATTTGTACAAAATTATGCAAATAAAATATATTCAAATGGTTTTAAGATCATAAAATAGCATTTTAGAGTGTAGCAAATTTAAGGAATGAAATGAAATCGAAAAACATCAAATCAAAATGTTTTAAATTTTCCTGGAAAGTCACTCAAATATCCATGATTCTATTCGTTTTTCACAAATTTAGACTTCAGATTCCAAATAAGCAACCAAGAAAACCTATATGCAGCTAATTTGGTTTCGATCGGACGATTTTTTTACGATGACCAACTTTTCAGGGTACCTGGACCACTGTGCGCCGTTGCGCAGAGTATGCATACATTACAAAGGGAAACTCCATGGTCCTCGAAATGGTTTTTCACGGGAGAGTATGGCAGTCTCCGCTTTTGAATACCAGGTTTATTAAGGTCGCAAAACTTTGTTGACGACTTCAAAATATTCAATCTGTTGTTAACATCTGTTGTTGTATTGAATGGTTTCTCTGGTGAGTTGTGAACACTGTCGGCGTGTTTAAATTTTTCCTTCTTTTTTGTTAGTAAAATTGCTGTGAAAGGTGCTGATGACACTTTCTTGCCATTATGTTGGTAGCGTTGCCTGCCAACGCAATTTCCCCTCCGCTCCGCTCTTTTACATTTACTCCCTCGTTGGCGCCTTCCCCTCTTTGCCGTCGCCTCCAAGTTTCGCTACCACTGTAAACGGTAAGCCAAAATAAAGTATTCGTAACTGCTGATTTGTTGTTTGATTATTAAATACGCACCTTAGGAATGAAATCTCATCAAATTTTCATATTTTTCGAACAAATTTCCCTTTTCTCTGGTCTTTGCCATCAGTAAATAAAATGTTGAGTTAAAATCACTTCTTTGACCAGACTCACTGAAAAGTTTTGTAAAAATGAGGCACATTCATTAACTTACAGTAGCTTGTGAAAGAGTTAGCCATTCTTTAAAATATTCGGTGAAATTTTGAGTCAAATATGCACGCCGTGGTGTGGGGCAATTCATTTCCGTAAAATTTCACCTTCATAGCTGAAGTGCCCTTCATAGCTGAAGTGCATGGTGGGGCCAATGAACTGCTATGAAAATGGATTCCAAAACTTCAATGAATAGTGGATGTGTGTTCATTACTCCAGACAAGTTTTTTTGGGACAGCCATGAAAATAACTATTGCTATCTACGATCGAGCAAAAAGTACATAAATCTCGATAGATGTATAAAAAAGAGTCATTTATCGTCAAAATATCCATTCTTTGTAGTCGAATGAAATTTCGAAGAGCAATTCTTTCTAAGTTATTTCTTTACGAATTCACGTACACAACATACTCTTGGAGTTCAAGGACTTTGCTTTGAAAAATTATTTACAATTCACAATGGAAAACTAAAAATAACTTGGTATTCCCCCTCATCTTTATTAAAGCAGCTATACATTTATATCGGTCCATGGTTTCAATGACAAATGCCATTTTCAAGGTTGATTTGATACAGCGAGATATTTCATTTGGAAAATGAATTTGTACAGGCGCAATTAGCAGAGCATCTTCAAGATTTATTCACCTTCTGGTCCGGCAGGTGCATCACCAAGTAACATAAGTACATTAGCCCATGCCATAATCTATAAACTTTCTCAAAAATAATGCGAAAGTCTTTCGTAGCTACTTGTCATGATTCAATTGAAAATTAGTTGCCAGATAATTAGTTAAATCTTTCCAAACCATGGTTTCATAAGTAGTCACAATATCTTAAGACTATAAATAAAATTCATCACCGTGAACTTTCCATTGATTGTCATGTCGTTTATGATTGGATTCGATATTCGACTCAAACTCAAGCCCATTTTCAGGAAAATTCGATTTTTTTAGGCACTCAATAATATTGTCAAAATCCCTCCAACGAACGGATATTGGCAACGGCCTGCCACGATTGAAACACCGGTTCCTGATTAGTCGCCGATGTTTAAGCAACGTTGGGCTCGGCTCTAATTTGGAGAGGGATGATCTTTCCTTTCGTCCAAGTACCGTTGCCCCTGTCTGCAAGTGGCAGGCAGTGTCTTGCGGAATGACCTTCGCCGTCGAAGCATGTTAAATTTAAATACTACTACTAGCTCATGTGAAGCCATCGGCATCGTGTAAGTACATGGACATGTTTACATCCATTTTCTTATACTCCATTGAACGTATGTATACGTGTACACACACACACACAATAAGCACAAAAAGATTTGAAACAAATTTAAATATCAGGAATGCGTACAAAAATTTCAATTGCCTGCGCCATTTTTTTAACACAGAAACCTATTTCCATTTCCACACCGTCCAGCTCTCTAATACGTTGATTTTTGGCAGATATAAAGTCATCACTCTTTCGCTCGTATGTCGGAGAATATTTTCATTTGGTAACGCCCTTATTACATGTTCCAATGTCTACGAATCTCAAATATGTAGTTGCTGGTATGGAAACTTTAAATTTTTGGAATAAAATATTTCGCTCAGTGACACATGATGGATGGTTCTTGACTGACACCCTTTTTTACCCGAAGAATGTGCTCCCACTGTTTGCAAGAATAAGAGCATCAACGCATTGTTTTGGCGGAGAATTTAGTGGTGCGAGCGAGCAGTTAACGCCTTATGCGATTAATTAGCATCAAACGTCTTTAATTGGCAAAACACTCAATAAACCTGTCGTTACCTATGAATTGGAAGCGGGGACCATGTCAGGTATGTTAGCTGCCAATGATAATGCATTACCTAATCGTATTTGAGTGGATATTTGTAGGTGGTATTTATGGTCCATCAGGCAGTATTTATCTTAAGAGAAGGAGATAGATGGAAATTAAAAACTAATGGAGGAATAGACGACTTACTCAAGCACGAAGACAATCAGTGAAGTCTCGAAGGATGACCTGGTTTGGTACGGTGGACTGAACAAATGATGAAAGGATGCGAAAGAAGTTGCTACAAGTTCCGATAGTCTGCTGATATCGACGTATCTGCTTCTCGACGCGGCATCTGTGCACCACCAACCACCGACTCAGCTCATATGTCACTCATCTACTGGATATCCCTTTGAGTTATCCAAGGCCAGCCGACTAGGTCGCCTTGCCTGTGATGCTAGTGTCTCCCACGTCAAGCACATATTTCCCCGAGAACCGTTATGGCTCTCCACTGCCAAACATTTGGCACGTCCCTATCGCTATTTCATAAACTACTCCATCGCCCTGTAAACCCTAAGGCTGCATTCATTACTGTTAAAAAGCAAGGACCCCTTGTGAAAGAAATGAACTGTGAAGAATCCCATATCAATCCGTTTGGGGTATCATAATATTCCAGGATTTCCTGTCCATTTCCATGGTCGTTGTATGTGGTAAGTTCATTTTTATTTGATTAAATGAATTCATAAGCACCTTGAAGAGGTTTCAAAAGAATCAAAACAGACTCTAAATTCCACATTTTTGTTTGCATTGATCAAAAATACTGCTTTCAGTGCTGTCATGCCAATGCTATTGGGTATAAAATATGCAGATTAGCGAAACGAATTCATTTTTAACTAATGCGCTTTTTCAGATATAGGAGCCAAATGCAAAGCCATTTCTCTATTGCACAAAGGCTCAGGCCTCAGTTCCTGTATTTATTTGATAATAACTCAAGAACTAAGGCGGGTTATTGCTTTATTTTTTAATCACCATCCGATTTTATGGAATAAATGACTTCTTTTAATGACGAGATGTGGAAGGGTTTTATTTGTTCATATTTAGGAGATGACATGCTCTTCTATGATTAGCCAGAATAGGAGTAATATGATAATTTTCATTGGGAGCGTGAACACAATTCCAAATTGTACACACTCCGCCCCTACGAAAAAGTTAAATTACGCACACGCAGATGGGTAATGTGACAAATGTATGATGAAGGGGCTGATAAACTTTTCGTACTGGAGCAGTTGGTTCCGTGAGCAGGTAGACAGCCCGTCGTTACTAAAATCGATTTCAAATTCATCGACCCAATCTTTGGCATAATGGACTTGCTACAATTGACTAATGGACCATTTTCTCTTCCGCAACACTGGCACCGACTTATGCTATTGTTTGTACTTATGGTTAGACAGCATAGTTGACGTAATAGAAGGTGGTGGGCAAAAGTTATCAATGAAGAAATGTAAGTTGGGGTGACATATACATTGTCAGTGACCACCGTGAGGCCACCGCCGAGCATTCTTGTTGATCATTTTGAGGCATCGAAATGTTTCGAACGACTGCTGTTTGTCCAGGTCATTTGTTCTCCTGCTATTTTCGAAGAGAAGTAAATTGATGAGGGGGGGTCTGAGAAGAGACGTAAAGAAAAGGCTGGTGAAAACTTAAATATGGAGCGTGGCGCTATATGGGTCGGAAACTTGGTCATTGCGAAGGGAGGATGTACGTAGACTTGAGGCGTTTGAGATGTGGGTTTGGAGAAGGATGGAGAAGGTTAGCTGGATGGCGAGAAGGACGAACGAGGAGGTATTGGATATGGTCGGAGAGGAGAGGAAGCTTGTGGCAGAGGTTCGGAGAAGGCAGAAGAGATGGATGGAGGAGGTTTTGAGAGGAGAGGGCATGTTGAAGAGAGTGATGGAGGGGAGAACACTGGGGAAGCGTGGAAGAGGAAGGAATAGGATAGGAATTCTGGATGAAATAAGAGGAGGTAGAAGATATGAAGAATTGAAGAGGGATCTAATTACGGGCCATCCTTGGGAGGGAAAGCGAGACAATGTCTATGAGGTTGGGATGCAGAACGGAGACTGTTCAAGAACCTACCAATCAGCTGGTAGAATACTTGAATGAGCCCTCACTGCAGAGCACATCGTCGTCCAAGATTTTTGCCCTTTCACAAGAGCGGGAAGGGGGCTTTCTCGTGCTCCCGGGAATGGGCTTGACATTGTGGTAGAACGAATGTCATTAGAGGAATAGCCACGTTATTGACTACCTTCTGAAGAGGGATACAATTCCCTAGGTAAACATTGTTGAAATGTATAAAGTCTTCACGGGTATTACACCAGGCAATAGGCATCATATCTGGCAGATAGTATGCCTATTATCTGGTGTAATACCCGTGACATATTTGTACACCAGATTCACTGGGAAAATCTTAGATTATTTATTGTTGAAATGGATGAATCACTTGCGAGGTGCGGCAGGGGAAGAACTTGATGTTTGTTTCAACGCCGTGAATGTTTCTTTTTCTCGTAAACGTGCACTCGAGTTGATTCTGCCTTGTTAAGAATTTTTTTTCCACAACGTGATGTCGTGACTTTTATTTCAATTGATTATTTATATTCCAAAAGTTCCAGACCCTTCCTTATTTCAAGCCACGATACATCTCCCATCCTCTCTCTGCATCCTGTCTCTAAACAATTCCCTATTCTTTCTTTTTTTCAACAACATCTTAAAAACCTTATAATTTTAACAACCTTATAACAACCAAAAGTATATCCAACAATTAACAAGACAGTATTTATTTTAAACATAAAGAAAATTTTAATTAATGACTAAAATAAACGAAACTATCATCAGCATAATAAAGAACACCTAAGAATAACGAAGCCTCGAATATTAAAAGAAATCAATGCGATCACTTATTTATTAGGGTATTAGGCACGACGTTACAACCGTTAAACGTACTGCGCTAAGTCGGCAGCGAGATATCACTTCACATAAAATTTGATGAATTTAGCCTCATAATGAAGAAAACTATCTTATCTTTCCAGTGTTAACAAAATATAAGTCACTTACCGCTGCACTTTTTGAATTTTTTTTGCCAAAAAAATACCGTTTTCCTTGGGAAATGGTACGAATATACAATCCAGTGAAACTTGATAAAACAGACGGATTGCTAGCACATTGATCTCGTCAGAAATTTCAGAGCGTAGTTTGTATGTTTTTTTAAAACAATTTTTTTTACGGTGGTTTGAGCGAGATAGTTCTCTAATCACAATGGAGACCATATTCTAATTTAATTTTTTAAATTCAGCATCTGTTTGAAGTATTAAATAAATATTATAATATTAATTGTTCAATGATAGTTATATATGACCAATATTCTCAGTAATTAAAAAAATATAGCTACAATAGTCTCTAACTTGACTCATTTTTTCCCGCCTTACGGCGGAAAACCCTTCAAAAGAGCAGGTTTTGTTTTGCGATTCTGTAAATATTACTGTAGTGAGTAGTAGATAATTTTATACAAATAGTTGAGAAAACATACCAAATATACAAGTTTAGTTTTTTGACGAAATCTAGGTGCAATAAGTTCCTAATTTGTTTAATATTCTCCCTCTGAAGCGCACAGCCATAATCTATCCCATGTAAAACAGCTTATATTTTTTGGCAAATTGCTCGAAAAGTAGTTCGGCAAGGGGTTGAAATTTTGATATCATTGGAAAGGTGAGAGCTTTTTCTTAAAAATAAGGCCTAATTCATCAAATTCCAGGTGAAGTGATTTTTCGCTCAAACTACCTTAAATAAATCAATTAGTCACCGTATTTAATTTTAAAGAATCACAAAATTTTATTTGACTGTGCAAGTGTTTTCGCCGAATGGTATAAAAATAATGCTTTAAGTTAAGACTTATTCATACGTATATAGTAAGTTACTGATAATTTCAGTCATATAAAAATTCATTTCAGTTTATAAGCGTTAGATAACGCGTCGTAGCTTCAATGTGAGAGGACATTATATTAAAAATTATAGAGAAAAAAATCTATTTAAGGGAAATCGTTTGAAAGTTGTAGGAGCCTATAAAGAAAAGTCAAAAATACACAAATTTTGATTTGTAAATACACAGATTAATCGTGGTTTAAATTCAACATTCTATCACACTATCTGTGTGTTAAAATGTTTTTATTTTTATATAAATACCGCATTTTAGTTTTCTCTTACGATAGGTTTCATTTATAGATTATTAAAATTTCAATTATGACAGCGCTTATTGATAGTATTTCATTATGGTACTATTTCCTTGAAAAATTACCATTTAGATACATTACATGAGATAAGTATGCAGATGACGACAGAATATCTTTGCATATCACCTGGGGTTTCCTTAAGACTGTGTAGAATAATTTAGTTGTTCTTTTAATAACGAATGTATACCTGCAGCGGGTAAAATACAGTGAAAAAATGTTTTAAAAACAGAAAACAAATGTTAAGAACAATATATCTGAAAGAAAATTGTCCTCTACTTAAATTATTTACATATTTTAAAAGCATTAACGGATATTTTAAAAAACATATGTATTACGTGGTCGAGTAGTTTTGCGGTATACTCCTTGTCCTTGTTCCTAAATAATGAACTATATTCAAAATATTCATCTACTATAGAATTTTAATTAATTTAACAGATATATTAAGATGTAGAAGCCTTCCCTCAAAGCGGAGAGGCGAATAGATATCATCACACAACCTTTCTAAAGTTTGTTCGCGAAGCGGGAAAGCCAGCCAATCAATCGACTTTTGCAACCTTTCCATCAGTGTTCGCGGAACCGTGCTCATAGGCCGCCCCTCCGATCAAGGATAAACTTGGTACAAAGTCAAACCTCTGTAAAAGCCGATGTTTTAATTTCCAGCCTTATCTGATATTGAGAACATGGGGGCCTCATCTGCCACGCTTCAAAAAAATATAACTTCCCCGCGAAGATTGGCCGCGAGATTGTGTGCCGGAACCCTAAGAAATCCACGCAGACTTAAAATCGTTGAGATATTAAGATGCCTCCCAAAATATTCTCGTGGTTGTGCTCAAAGCCGATGAGTGCTTGTAACTGAATGGCCGATGATTGCTCTCGAGCTTGAGAAACATACTAAGCTTAGCCGCAGGGTGAAGAGTTACTCCGAAGAATAAGCCGTAAGAGACAATAACCAGCGGCCTTCGGAAGATTACAGAGTCTATTCTTGAGTAATATCAACCCGCTAATTCTGCAGAATCTAACAAATAAAGATACTGTGCTTGGCGAATGGGTGCTCCCATGGCAACAACGCTTATAAACCAGTAATGGCGAATGAAGCTGAAGAAGAGGAAGCGGAGGTTATATTTATTTTTAAAATTCACATAATTTAAAAAAATGTTTAGTTAATGTCTCCAAACTGACACAATTACAATGCGCAACGACTTGAGAATAATAAGAGTTAATGGTCGGTTTCCCAAGTACGGCCGGCTATGGTGTCCCAAGAAAATTTGGTCCTCTGAAAATAATCCTTTCAGTTGTGCTGTGACTTTTTTAAGGCATTACTAAGATTTCTCCTCGACTAGGAATGATATCGCTAACAATGTTTCCGTTATACTGCTATGCAATTTTCTAATATTTAGACGAGAAAGAGATGTTTTGATTATCTTTGAAGATTGTAAAACCATCGTTGAAGAAAATGGAGAAGTTCAGGTGATCTCTGTTTTTGGGAAGAAACGGAAATCAAGAAAAAAGTATCAAAACGGTACTAAACGCATTCTACAAGTTAAAAACATTCTTTGGCATTTCTTTGGAAAGAAATACCGTTGAAAATTGACAAGGAAATCCCGGGAAGATTAATACCCGTGTTATGCTAAAGAACGTATGCCAGAGTCAGAGAGGACTTGTGAAATTTAATAACAAACTGGTGCATAAATAAATAAATTAAAATAGTTGACTCGATAGTGAGGAATCACTTTGAAGAACCATAGCCAGTTTTCCTCCAGCACCAAATTCTGAGTTCACAATTGTATTTCGTGGAATACATAAAAAAACCTTATTTAACAAGTATTTGTAGCAAAGATAGAACGAATTGAGAGACGTTTTAAGTCAAAGTAAAAATATGTAAATTTTTCCAAGACATTAAAATTTTCGGTGATTGGTAAACGTATTTGTGACGTTACGGCTTGGTTGCGGGAGTGATCGGAGTGACTCAGTAGTAGGGACTTACGGGTTATCTTTGAGTAGTTCAGTTTACATGCGAGAACGTTCCGAAGTGCCAGATAACAAGGAGATGGAAAGTGAATTTGTCAAAGTATTCACGGTAAATCCTGGATGCCAAGACGGTGGCAGAATTTTTCTCCAAAATCGAAGACTAAGTGAGCGCTGAGAAGAGGAAAATGGAAATATAAGTTTCATTTAATACATTCAGGGCGCCAATGTCGGAAATAATAGTGTGAACTTATTACAATCGGTTTAGTAATTCTGTTTTTATTATAAAAAATACTTACCAGTCATTGAGAGGAACTTATTGACGATTATTTTTCCCAGGAAAATCCGGCCGATTATCCTAAGGCGATGCTGCCATTGGATTCATGCAGGTCAGGTTGAAATTGAGTTGTAAGGGTAAAGTAATGTTAAATGATAAAAATATACTTTTCTTCAAGGAAATTCCATTTTGTTTAAAGTTAAGAAAGGTGTTTGTAAGCTGTAGGAGTTTTATTATGGTCGAAATTAGGGATAAAATATTTCTAGCGACCAATAAAATCAAGGGAAATTCCTCGCTTTGTATTTTATTACTGTTTTCAATTCGTTATTTTGCGTACATTGATGATTTCTACATTCCAATTTACCGTGCTTGATGTTTATCAAGCGTCCATTGTTGGCACCAGAGGAACTTCACGGGAAAATATCCCTCGCAGACTTACTAGGCGAGAAGGGTACACGCTCTAGGTATTTATTATAATCAACGATTTATATTCTACATTCCGCCCAAAATATGAATCCTGACTTGATGTATGAAAGTAATGTTTATGTGTCCTTATGGACAAGACCCAAGAATAATAGTATGGACAATATTCGCCAAAATTAACTCGAACTGAAGAAAAGAGTAGCCGTTATGCAATAAGATGAGATTATAACCGAAAGCACAAACACTGGGTAAACTTTAAACTGAAATTCCCCGACACCGTTTCTCTGAATTTAGTACCTCGTGATGTCCCATTGGTAGATCCTTGGTATCCAATTTCAAAGTTGGCAGACCTCGGAAATCCTTTTCCGAAAGCAGCCTGAAAACCAGGCGCAAATGTGCACAGTCCTTTGTGAAAGAAAGATCGAAAGAAGAACATTTCTTTTCAAGTCAGATTTCATTGCGGAGCTCAGGGAAAAAAATGCAGCGGTAATTATTTAAACAACTGAAATAACTCCAAAAAGAGCTACAACATATAAACAAGCTTATTTTCCCCCGCGTTTGCCATGAATATAATATACATCAGCGGAAGCTTTGCTCTTTTTAATCAAAATAGCCTTACAAAGTAACAGTACATAAACATCAGAAGAGAGGCCTAAGATACACGGTGTTAGTCCCATCCAACGCATACGCAACCTATCCATATAATGCTCCTCACCAGCCTCTTCTTACATCCTTACCCAAGGTCCCCGTCATCAATTCTCTCCAAATGCTGAATACTTCTTTCTCTAGCGCTATTCTCCTGCAAATGTAAATGCTACCATGCACATTATTTTCTAGCTTACTACCCAATTAATTAAAATGCTCTAATTGCTCGTTTGTGCCCTCGCTTTCTTTGTTATAGAAAATCTGACTACTATGTTTTATTTATCTTCATTCTGTATTTCTTGCACTGATTTCCAATGCATCTACTAAAGGTTGCAATCCCTTCGATGACCGTCTAACCAACGCAAGATCGTCCGCAAATTTGACCGAATATATATCAGCTGGCCTTTCACTTTGAGTCTTACATATAGCTCTTCTCATGCCTCTCCTACCATTGCCTCAGCAAAAAAAACAAAATGGGAAAAGAGACAACGGACACCCCTGACTTACCCAGCGATCTATAATTGCCCAACCTGATCCTCCTCCAGCTACCCTCACCCGTGCCTACTGAGCCATTTTTAATTTTCGAATGAGTCTCCAATTTCGCCAATCTATTTCTTTTTTCCTGACTATCTGCATTAGTTTTTTTCCCCAATTAACTCTGCCAAACCCCTTTTTGAAATCCACAAAGCGAGCAAAACATCCTGGTTTTAATCTGTTTCTGTATATAAGTGTTCTCATTACCGCAATCTCATCCCGAATTGCCCTCCCCCACCTGAACCCAAACTGGTCAACGCTCAAGTAGTAATATGCTCTGCTCTCCAACCTTCCATTAATTATTCTAAGAAATATTTTTCCTCTTGTGAAATGAGTCTAATTGTTCTATACTCCTCGCATTCTGACGCTTTCTTCTTCCTTTGTTAGGTATTGAGACTGGTTTCACGAAGTCCTCTTGACTTATTCCTTCGTCGTAGACGAAGCAACTCCAGTTCGAGGTTCTCTCATATCTATTGCTTTCTATGCCTCTATATCTAGGTTCACAAGTCAACTGTCGCTACCATATAGCTCATTCGCATATTATCTCCGCATCTTGGATATCTTCCTGTTCGATTAATATCTTCTCTGTTTTCTCTTTAACCTTGGTATCTTTGTCCCTCTTTTTCAGCCATTTAGTAGCATTTACTCTTTAGCGTATGACACATCTAATTCTGCTTCTTCATGTAGCCTATCTATTTCCTCTCATTTTCCTTTCTACTAGTTTTCATTTGCCTGATTGGTTACTCGTCGTATATTATTTAATCCCTTGTACTTCCTCTTTCCTAGGTCAGTGCTGACGATTTTCTACATCCTTCTCTCCTCCATTTTTCCTAATTATTTCTTCCCTAACTAACAGCTACTTTACCCTCCTCGTTACCACTGATTCTATTGTTTTCTTTGCCGCTCTGTACTATGCCTGTTTTATAGTTTCCCATCTTCCCACGATTGTTCCCTTTTGCTTTAATTCGCCTATGTTATTTTCAACTAGCTCCTGGTATTCTCTCATTTTCAACCCTTTCAATGCTTCTATGTTTCACCTCTTTATTCTCCTACTTGTACACAGCCTTTTGAATGTAAAATTACAGTTCATCTTAACTGAATTCTTACCACGGTCTTTTCTTGTTCTTAGCTCATACCTATTTACTTCAAATCCATGCCTCTCTTTTCCCAACACTGCATTCCAGTCGCCCTAATCCATCAGGTTTTTCTTGCCTGGAACTTATCTAATAATCTCTCCCAGTCGCTCGTGTACCCTGCCAACCTCTTTCTCCCTATGGCTACTTGTAGGAATATAAACCTGTAACAATACGAAATTCATCGGTTGAGATTTTATTTCTACCTTAACTATTTTGTCGCTCACCTCTTTAATGTTCACCACCCTATTCCCCAATTTTGCATGCACTACCATGGTTACCCAACGTTGACTCTCATTTCCCCCAAAATAGATTACAGTAGCTATCATTGCAATAGTCCCTGCTATCCCTCCTTGCTTGCGTTGTATAACACGTATTTTTAACGAATCCTATACTATTAAATGAGCAATTATTGTATAGATATATGTGTGTATTTATGTAAATTTTATTTCAAGAACGGCTCTAACGATTTTTTTGAAAATTACAAATTAACAAATTTAGGGTACGAAAAAGCGATTTACCTAGGTCTTGACTCTGGGAAAACTATTTTTTACCAACCGGGAAAACTCTTTTTTTTTACATTTAAAAAGGCTACTCCATTTTTGTTTTACCCTTGCTTTGGATTCAAATAAATTCACATATTACTAGCAGACCTGCTACCTGCTTTGCAGGCAGTCTCTGTCTGGTGTGCTCTTGAAGGGAACTTGTTTTTTCTTTCTTTTTTTTGCACTACTCAAGTGGAAGCAGTGGGAAATGTGGCTAAATGAGTGTATATGTTTCCCAAATATGAGAAAACATTCAGAATAAATTTTCTTCCCCAAAACAGCAATTGCATTGTTTTAAGCCTTCCCATCCCATGCAAACTTGAGAGAGAAATAAGGTGGCGCGAACTTGAGGCGCGATCGCAGACGGGGCCCGGCATGCGTTGCAATGCCTCTTTTTTTAAGTAGGCACACATATACAAAGCAGACACATTTAAATGTTCAACATTAATGAAAGAAAATTATATTTTGTGTAATAAAATAGAGTTGAAAATTTTATTCGAGTGCTTTCGGATATACAATATGTTTGGTCCTACCACCCTCTCCAAAAACAGATTACTTTTTCGGCTGTCCACTCATGAGCATGCAACATATAATTGAAATGAATTGAAATATTTTTGGTGTCGGCATCAACTGGTACTTTTTCATTACCGATGTCCAACAGCTGTTATGAAAATTTGGTTAACACATTGCGCTTATTTACGCGCATTTTAGTCGTTAACGTGAGTTACTGTACATGTCTCCAAAGATGCGACGCTTTGTGGCAAGCGGTGTGTTCATCAGCTGGCGTTGAATTTGGCATTACTGATCTGTCCCACTCGTGAGCATGCAATTGACCATGCCAAAAGCATGGATTATCCCGATGTAATCCACGCACTTGTAGCGATCGACCCTTGTTGATGTCATTGAGAAGGCAAGGCGAACGGGAAACTATAGTCGTTGGAATACAGCTATCAAGTTAGTCACTGAACCTGGCCTTTAAGGAGGAACCATCATTTTAGGCATGCCCGAAAACCTGCCCTGAAATCGACATGTATTATTTTCCATGATTTCTCCTATCGATTGGTGTAAAAATATTACTATGTCATTGGCGATTAAATTAAAATATATGGATTTGAAAATGATGGAATTTTACGTTGAAATTCATTGTCTTAATGGCAGAACGATGACCTCTCTTCATGTATCATTTTTATCTCAAGTTTGGCCCGAATAATATCGTTAAAAAAACTAGTATACCGTGCAAAAGATATCAAGGCACACAATATATTTTTTTCAGGTAAGGTCATCTACAATTTAGTGTCAGCATTAAAGTTTAAAACACATACTTCCGGTTTTTCTCCAAGCAAGGAGCCGAAATGCTGCGAACAATGCGGCAACGTTGGAAACTGCTTGGAGGTAAAGTATGAAATACGGCGTAGTACTCAAGTTGACTGTATGTAGTTTAATCCTTATGGCGTTTTTATAAATTGAATTACGCATTTTCAAAGCATATATGGTTATGGCATACGCAGAAAATATGGTTAACACATTGCGCTGCAGTTTTACGCGCATATTGGGGGTTAACGTGAGTTTCTGTACATATATCCTAAGATGCGACGCTTTGAGGCAAGCGTTGTGTTCATCAGCTGGTGTTGAATTTGGCATTACTGATCTGTCCCACTCGTGAGCATGCAACATATAATTGACCACGCGAAAAGCATGGATTTTCCAGATTTAATCCACGCACTTGAAGCGATCGACCCTTGTTGATGTCATTGAGAATGCAAGGCGAACGGGGAACTGTAGTCGTTTGACTACAGCTATCAAATTTGTCACTAAAAATGGCCTCTAAAGGCTGCAGGAGTGAATAGGCATTCATAAAGTCGCTATTAAATGGGTATTCAAGCCCGGTCGCCAAGGAAATATCTATTGTTGAAAAGGAAGAAAAATTGATGGATTTCGAGATAAAAACGCAGTAACCGGATAAAAAAAGCGGATATGAAAATTGAAAAAAATAATTAAATACTAAATTTTTTTATACGTTCTATGATGCAAATTTCCATCCAATATCATGAGTGCAAGTAGATTCAAAAAGCAAATGAAGAAAAACCTGCACCGAATTCAATGCTTTTCTTATCGGTGTCAATGCTAACAATATTGGGGTAAAAAAACCCTAAAATTTGCCACCTACCAAACCAAATTTACTACCAAAACATACAGACAGAGAATCCACGTTTAATGCACCGAATCTCATTTCTCTAGCTCAAAATTTGAGAGAGATATAAACAAAATGGATACAGAATGACTGACTGACACGATGCAAAATTAATATATATAGATAGATAAAGAAAAAATACATCTGTCCCCTAGGGCAGGGAGGAATTATAAGGATTTTCTTTATTGCTGTTGCGACTTCGTTTACAGAAACATACTGATTCTCCCGTAAATTAAAAATAAGTCTGATGATTTATTACTTGCTTACCGGGTGTTGATTATGTGTGATGTGAGTGTGTTTTGTCCGTGTGTATTCTGATTTGTATACCTCGTGTCTTTTCAGTAAGTAAGTGATTTATATAATTTTTGCTGTATTATGAAATTAAAATTTTCTGTATGCTTTGCATACCACATTTTAAGAGTAATGTTACGTAATAATTGTTTTTCTATGCATTTTCAATTATGTATTATATGGAGGGAGAATTTACATCTTTACCTGCAACTTATAGCATGTTGAATTTCACTTAAAAAGTCGGGATAGCGAGGCTATTGTGTACGTAGGTACTTTGGAAACCAAAATTTTGAAAGATATGGCATTGACCGACGCACACCGGTGTTTATGCATGGAATTGCTGCTATTTTGAGAATCAAGTGTCAGAGCAGATTATATGGATGTCTTATTTATTTTCTTTCTCTAATTTAACATTTTATTCCGTATTAGCGGCAGTTATAAATATATATATATATATATACGTTATACATATATTGGGGAGCGTGGTGGCCTAATGGATAGAGCGCTTAGCTACTGATCGAAGGGTCCTGGGTTCAAAGCCGGGTGAAATTTGGACGCCCCCGAAACCCTCGGAGTGCGAGGTGGCCCATGGGAAAGAAGCTGCACCCCCCCACCCTGAATGTGTGAAATTCACACGCCTATGGCTTATTCCAGGGTGTGCTCTACCCTCAACTATCCAAACCAACCTTCGGGTTGAATCACTGAGTATTATACATATATTATACGTGGCCTAGCATGGCATAAGCGCTGGTATAGGATGCAAATACATGGGTTCCTTGAAGTCCGTTGCTCCCTTTCGTTGCCACCTTTGATGGACCGCAAGGGCTTAGCATCCAGTTTCCTTGTATCCTCCTGTATTGCCACGGGAATTAGGAAGCCAGGGTAGCGTAGTGTTCTGCGCATTACTCTGGTAAGATAGAGGTCCGCGATTCCAATCCATATGAAATCCGATTTTTTTCTCGTGGCGAGTTCTACGTATTCCCCCATCTTCATCGAAACCGCCGCTCAGTCGACTGGTGTGCTCACACTGCTGATCACAGAGCACTGCACAATTGGCCCTTGGAGCGACCAATTAGAGAGCCGCTAAAAACCTCGGAGGTCGCGCGAGGGCAAAGAGAGCTTGTTAGGAAAATTCACTGAACAAGATTCACACAATTGACAAGTGCGGAAACCCTACTTGCAACGCAGAACTAACCGCACTTAGTAAGCTTGTGTCCTAAGAACCCCTGCCACACACCCTGGCTGCGCCCTGCAGGATAGTATTCACGTGAATATCCTTCCCTTAAATGGTCAGTCAGCAACAACAGTCATCATTTCTAATGCCCCCTTTCCTCATACCTCGCCCGTACCGCACGCAGCTATCACCACAAAAACTGGTTGACTTAAATATTTCCCTTCTCTCTCTCCCAGACCTCTATCGTTTCACAGCTCACTAAATTACTCAATAATATATCTACATACCCCTCCAGTAATATCGAAACGTCCTGTTACTCTTTCACCAATTACCTCAGAAAGATAATTTTCCAATTACTCCTTTAGTTATTACGTTTTTGTTTACCTGTTTATATTGCATTATAATGAGTTAATTTCCAGATACTTGTTTCTTCCCGAATCACTCGACATAAAAGCCGATCTTGGCTGTTTGTGCATACTTACCAGCCAAAATACAGGAACTCCATGCCAGGTCTTGAGGAGGAAATGGACCTCGACGGTAGTGGAGGAAAATTTCAGCAGATAAACTATCCGTAGTCGGTATTAGGTATTCGATTATCTTCTTTGCCTCGGTGGCGGCGGGATAAAGACCTCATTTTCTCCCCTTGAGGTCACGAGTGCAATTTCGAACTGAGAGGAATTATTTCTACGCAGGGCACGGGTTTTTATGCGATTGATATTGAGTTGAGCGTAATAAAGGTATTTGCAGACCAATTTCCCCTCAGTACAAAAACGCCATTTATTTATTTATTTTTCTTCACTGATGCATCCGCTTTGCCCCCTTACTCTTCTTTGTTTTTATTCACCTCTCTGTACATTTCTTTCTCAGAGCAGTGTCCTCTCAACAGCGGGAAAGGTAGCGAGCGTCTTCCTCACTTTTTATGTGCGGCCGACGAGTCAGCATTCTTAAGGGTCGACCCTTTCTGGAAATGGCAGCCACTGCCCTTTTCGAATGGGATGGAAGGGACCTCAGAGAGCTGAAGAGAATGGCCAGGGGGGTTGGGGGCACAGGGGTGCTCAAGGGAAGGAGATCTGAAACTGTCTTTCTCTAGCGGGAGGCCTGCGCCTCTATGATTAGGGACACACACTCTCGCGGGGGCGTTTCTCAGGGTATGGTATCGATCTCATCTCGTTCCCCTCCTCCCCAACCCACCTGCCCCCTCCCCTCCACTCCCTGCCGTGCCGCGCTTTGGACGCCGCTTTTATTCTTGGAGTCGCGTGACCAACTCGTGGCACGAAAGAAACTTGTGTTCCCTTCCCCCCTTACCACCCTCACCTCTCGGCATTTAGGCAAGGGTTCACGCGACCCTTTTCTCCCCGAGCACTGATTCCAGGCTACCTCGAAGGTCGGGGGAGCCCTATCCCCCCCTTTCCCTTCCCCCAACGCCCTTTTGGGCCCTTTTCAGGGTTGCATCCAGGACGCTCGCGGGAGTGCGTCACGAGGTATGGCGTGGCCCAATTAAAGAGAGGATCCTAGGGTCGTGGGAGGACTAGGGGTTGCACGCGATGCTGATGGAGAAGCGCTTGTTGCGAGATCGCTTTTCTTGCACGAAGTGCGAGAGACACGTGCCGGAGAATACGTTTCTCAGGGGAAGGAGTATTCGCTCTCTTCTCAGGGAATTTCGCAAGTTAAGGTGATTGGAGCGATATCTATAATAACAAGGACCTTTCAATTCCCAGACTAGTCGAATTTTTTTCGCTTGGAATCGGCCATCATTCCATCTTCACACCACTATTGTGTCAACACATCTTATGTGTTTCCTATCGTCTTTCTTTCACCCTCTGTTTGAAAGGAATATACGATATGTTACGATAAACGTAGCAGTGTTACCGAATTGATGAAGGAATTAGGGTGGGAATCTCTAACTGATAAGACCAAAATAGAGGTTGAATCTTTTGCGCAAGTTTGGAGCAAACAATTTTATGCCGGACGTTCAACATATAATGCTATAAACAACGTGCTACGGTAGAAGCGATCACAGGAATAAAATAAAGGCAATTGACTACAGAACCGATGGGTTTAAAATGTAATTTTTCCCACGTACAATAAGGGATCATTATAGTTGCGATAGATCAATCACATGAAACTCCCACCCTCAATGGGTAGAGTAGAATTTTCACTTGTGTTTGATAACATAACATCATTACTAACACTTCACACCGCTTGATATGACCGGCATTATTTTATTTTGTTCTATGCATGAAGTAGCATCTCGTAGCATTCAAAAATTAACAGTATTGGTAATGCTAACCGCTATATGTGTCTATAGCATTGGTCTGCATGTTTGCATGTTCATTTACGTATCACTCTCCCAGTTTCTGGTTGGACTGCGCACTGATCTCCTAACTGCTTTTTGGCCTGCGCTTAGCGGCCGGGGGAGCGTGCGATGTTCTGATTTGTGCTGGGACGAGTGCTACATGCCTGGTGTGGAATCACCCCGTGCCACACATCGTAGTGGTGGCTTGCACGGTACTTCGTAGATGTAGAATATGTATTATATATATATATATATATATATATATATATATATATATATATATATATATATATATATATATATATATATAATAATTTGAACAGAAGGTGAAAGAAAGAGATAGGAAACATGTAACTAAAATTGGACGAAGATATATCTATATAAGTGAGAAAAACTGCATGTTACCGATTTAGTTTAATGGCAATTCAATGCTATTTTAAAGCCTTCGTAGCCTTTACCGTAGCCTTATAGCACGTGACATGTATCTTGAAATGATAAGATTACATATGTACAGAATTTCTCTCAAACGCAAAATAATACGTTTCATATTATTATACTGGTTGGTAACAAAAATATCAAGGTATCGTGCCGAGTTAAAATGCGTATGAAGATACGATGGTTGCTTAAATTTCGAATTCCACGCCGAAAACCCAAGTCCTAACAATACTTTAATAAAGGTGAAATATTTAAAATGTAATTGTTGTATCAATTACATTTAACTACATGCATGGTGATTTCCACCGTGTAACACAGACCTATTTTTGTGAAATATGGTCCAAGAAATGTATCCGACTAGAAAAGCTATTAAAATGTGCACTTAAATATTTTACGAATGTTCAGTTACATTGGCATGGTTTGAATGATTTATTAATGTTAACCGAATTTTTTTCAATGTATAAACTACAATTCAAATACGTAATTATGATAAATATTCAGTTCTTCCTTCATAATTTTTACAATGCAAATTATGAAACAATAATAGGAAGCTTTGAGTGGCCTTGGTGAATGAATCTGATTTTAGACTTCATTCTTAGTTTCGTCCAATGCGCGGATTCGTGCTGGTGGAATGAAAAAGTATGAAATATTAAATAAAAATGATTCACAAATGATGTACGTTGACGAAAGTAGAGTCTACTTGCACATTAAATGAATTGTTCTTACAAGTATGACAAAGAAAGTTTCGACACCTTGCCTTTTTTTAACAAACATAAATCTACGAAAGTTATTTTCATTTCTTATATTTTTTGGTAACGAATGGAAAACATTTGCCCCCGTAAGCATGAATAATTGGTCTAAATTGGGTTTGGGCAACTATATCTGCCTTTTGATTTTCGTACAACATGCATGCCTTTCATATATTAATGACAGCAAATGAAAACATTTCAATTCTTCTACAAGTTACTTTTAGAAACATATTTAGTTTCAAAACAAATAGCATGAGTGTTCGTGATTTTTTAAACTATTATTGATTTAACAACCTTTTTTTACCCCGTAATTTAAAAAATCTTCGTAGGAATTTCCCCAAAATTCTAAAGCTTGGTTGAATGCTGACAGAACTAAGGCAAAATAAATTGATCTTATGAAAATACCGAGGATATTTGGTTCTCATGAAATAAATTGTCCATGAGTCGAGTGCAAGTTTGCATAGAACTACAGTTAAGGTGGTTCCACCGTAAAATGAATTAAAATGTCATTTTATTCATATTCTGTCTAGTTGTAGAAAATGTTGTCCTCTATCTGATATGGACAACAAAATAATACCTTTCCACGCTATTTTATTCTATAATTGAACTTGAAATTACGTGTTGTTCAATGGGGAACGAGAGAAACACGGGGAAAAATAGTATTTTTCCACAAAATACAAATGCCATTTTCGTGGAAAACTGTCTCTTAGAAGGAAATAATCCGGAGAAATTGAATAAAAATAAAATACAGGAATCTTATTACCTTATTTTTCTAGTTATTGAAGAATTAATGCCGTAATTGAAGTCAAAATGCGGTAATTCGTAGAAAATGGCGCTGCAGTCGGCTCCTATGGCTGAAAAATAGTGCTAATTTAAAATACCTTCGTGGAATAATCTGCATATTTTGTACCTTACTTTTGGGTTTCTATAGATAACGCATTGCATCAGTGAAAGCAGGATTTTTTTGACAAAATATAAAAAATGTGGAATTTAGTATTTGTTTTGACTCACACAGTCGCGGCGGAACCTCCGTAATGGGAGCGACCGGCCGAACTCTAAGGCCATCTGCGACATTACGTGGCGAGGAGGATGTTGGTGGGAGGATTAGTTATTTGGGGAACGAAGTGGAGGTGAAGAGGAACCCAGACTTGGAAATGGTTAGCAGAAGAAGCCATGGGATCTTCAGTTTCACGACCATTGCAAAGGTCGGAGCAGTAAACTTCCATTCTCTCTCTCTCTCTCTCTGAAGCCATCCACAAACAACCCTAGTGGGAAGATTCTGGGATTCCACGGGAAGATTTCTGTCTCTTGATATTAGTCGTTGGAGGTTCCTTGTAGACACAGGATGGCTCTTCATTCAATTTCGGCATAATGGATTGTCATCTTTTAAATATTACTATGTACATGGAAATAAATATTTTCTTTAAGGAGACGAAGAGTGATGTATTTCCTGATTTGCCAAAATCCTTCTTAAACCTTTTTCTTGTGATGTTTCTCCTTCCTGCCATAGTATATTTACGTGTCGTTAATCAGCAGCGAGCTGCTGTTTTTCAGGTCTTAGAATCAATTTTTGTTTTAAGACCATCAATTGGTGTTAATGGACAATTATTCATGAGTTCACTGGTCACTGGCTGTGGATTTCTTGGTCTATCCTGAGGAATGTTCTTAGCTAAGCTGTTCTTCAGTTAATTCATGCAATTTTTATAGCCAACTGCCATTTTAATGGCTTGAACTCCTTTTTGTGGATTTAGGTGGTTGGTGTGAAGTATTCTCGATTTAGGCATAACGAGCACTTTTGTGTAATATATTCCCTAAATATTAATACATTTCCACGCTATTTTATTCTATAATTGAACTTGAAATTACTTTGGTGTTCAAAGGGGGAATGAGAGAAACACGGGGAAAATAGTATTTTTCCATAAAATATAAATGCCATTTTTGCGGAAAGCTATTTATAAGAAGGAAATAATCCAGAGAAATTGAATAAAAATGTAATATAGGCACCTTACCACCTTATTTTTTTAGTTATTAGAGAATTACTGCCGTAATCGAAGTCAAAATGCGGTAATTCGTAGAAAATGGCGCTGCAGTCGGCTCCTATGGCTGGAAAAAAGTGCTCATTTATAATACATTCGTGGAATAATCTGTATATGCTGTACCTTACTTTTGGGTTTCTATAGGTAACGCATTTCATCAGTAAAAGCAGGATTTTTTGGACAAAATATAAAAAATGTGGAATTTAGTATTTGTTTTCACTCACACAGTCGCGGCGAAACCTCCTTAAGTTATTTAATGGAGAAAGGAATACCTTTTTACAGTTGCATGATTTCATTGTTCAGCGCGGTAAACGTCCTACTTCTCTTAATCCCATCTTCAATGCCTGTTCTCATTCTTTCCCTTCCCCGGTTACTCAAACATTCTCACCTCTATCAAGGTCTTCTAAGTCGCTTTCATCACCCACCCCTCCCATCGACTAAAACCTTGACGCTGTGCTTGGGATTGCGCCTTCCAATGACCCCTAAGGGCTGGGAGCAATAATAATAGCTCCCTGTATTGCTCTGTCAAAATAATAGCTCCGAATATGCCAGATAGGCCAAAGGGTAGGAGCCAAACAAAGGTTGGTCACATGATGGTGTCACATAAAAAATACTTGTGGGAACAGCAATGGCAACGCCACCCCAACTGCTTATTTTCCTAGACAAAATTGAAGTCAATCATAGAATAGAGATGTAATTTAATCATGATTATCGAAAATGGCTGATCTCTGGTTTAAAAAAAAACGGAATTGCTGTAATTTAAAGTAAGAGCCCAGCTTTTTTCTGAAACTCCCGCTGAAAGCTTTATGAAAGGCAGATATGACATATTCTCGCTCATAAAACATCCGTCTATACGATAACACGAAGAATGAAGGAAAATGTCCATTTTCAAAAGGTTCTGAATTGAGCCATCTCCGAAACTCATGATTAGATTATTGCCATACATTTCTACTTGTAATACTACCAAAAATTTACCTTTCTCTTAAATTTATACATGTACTAGCTGTGCCCGGCAAGCGTTGCAATACCACTTTTTTCTAAGTAGGCACACATTAAAAAAGCAGACACATTTACATGTACAAAATAAATAAAAGACAATTATTTTTTGTGTCTTAAATTGAAGTAGAAAATTTTTTTTCGAGTGCTTTGAGATATATGAACAATATTTTTTGTATTACCGCCCTCTGCAAAAACAAATAAATTTTTCGGTTGTCCCACTCGTGAGCATGCAACACATAATTTAACCATGTGAAATGCATGCATTTTCCAGATTTAATCCGCACATTTTGAAGCGATTGACCTTAAGCTTTGTTGATGGTCATTGAGAAGGCAAGGCGAACGGGGGAACTCTATTCGTTTGACTACAACTATTAAATTAGTCACTGAACCTTGCCTTTAAATGCTGCAGGCGGGAAAAGCTATTCATGAAATCGCTATTGAATGGATATTCACGCCTGGTTGCCAAGGTAATTTATTTTCTTGAAAAGGAAGACAAATTGATGCATTTAGCGAAAAAATTGCAATTATTGAACAGAAACGAAGCGTATAAGAAATTTAAATGTAGGAGTTAAATACTGCACTTTTTTACGTTCTATGATGAAAATTTCCATCCAATATCTTGAGTGCAAGTAATTTAAAAAAGAAAATAAAGAAATATCTGTACCAAATTCAGCTATTTCTTATGGGAGTAAAAGTTAACAATAATGGGGTAAAAACAACCTCAAAAATTGCTATTTTATAATTCATAAACCTTTGTGGGCGCAAGTACATACAACAACTCACCAAAGTTTCATCGTAATCTGATGAATGGTATTGGAACGCATATATGACAAATAAACAAACAAAGATTCATTTGTATGCATTAGATATAGATTATATGACTCTCGATTAATGTTTAAATTGTTTTGAAGGATCGGTTTGGCTCTACCACCCTTGACAAGTTCACCACACCTTGGACTCGGGAGCGAAATGCTCTGATGGGTTGTACCATCTTCTCCAATGGTCGTGTGTCTCGCCTCTTCAATCGCAGTCCTATATGCAACCGACAAAAGGGTTCGCTTTCCCCAATCGGCTCTGGTTCCGCGAGACTCAGCCTCGACAGTATCCCAGGAGCAAGCGTCGCGCACCCTAGTGTCTCCGGCAGGGACCGCGACGCATCGTGGGGACTTCATGGGAAATGTGGTAACCATTCATCCTTAGGATGGTTTATGATTGAGTGGGATTATTCTATTCTATTCTATCCTTCCGGAATCACTCACTTGTGTCAGAATTTAACCATATTAAATGTAGGAATGGAGAAAAAAACTCTAATAAATCTTTTGAGTTTCGTATATAATTTTTATTACGTGGCGTGCAGATCAAGTGACCGACCAAAAGATAGCACCAAGTATGGAAACCAGGGTCGTGTGATGGTAACTTCGAGAGAAATTAAAAATAAAAATTTGAGTATGTTCTCTCTTTTCCGCTGGAAAAGTTCCTTGAAGTCAAGCTCAATATTGCGACTCCTCAAAGCTCGCGTGTCTATTTTGCCTTTTCCAAACACTTTAGGCTGTAACCTGCCGGAATTATCTTTTTCTTCTAAGTCTGGGAATCAACGGTGACTTTTCAATGCATGAACTTCATTCATCGAGACGTTTTTCTCTGTTCTGAGACTTACGTAAGACAGGTTTGTTATTTTTTCTAGAAGCTTAAACACCGAGTTTTAATTGGTCTTCTTAATAGAGGATAAGACGCCTCCTTCATAGTGGATACGTATTTTTGCGACTTGAAGGGTGATTTTTATTAGGTAATCGTTGGAGCAATGAAACTGTTTGCGTGTGAGTTGGGTATTATCAGAAATTACTTGAATGGGGAAGCCATTGTCATTCTCCTTTTCACTGCAATAGCGGAGAGCAGAGCAAATCATCGTGTGTCATTAAAATGATTGGATCTGCCACTGCCAAGGTCATAATGTGATTGTCAGTGGAAGAGAAACTTGCATCACGGCATGGGAATGGAGGTGGGGGGTGATGCCGAGCAAACAAAGAGGGTGAGCTTGAGAGAGGAGAGGGGTAAGTACCTCTCTCGCCGAAGGAGAGCGTCGCGGGCAAGGTTCTTATGTTAAAATCCTATCCATTTCAAATAAAACAAAATTGGTAAAATTTCCACACAGTATATTACAAACCACAGAATACACAACCGACCAAGGTTTCGGCACGTAATGCCATTATCAAGGTACATCTTTCTCAAAAACTCCACCATATATACCCCGGGAGGGTGGCAAGGGGGTGGGGGGGGGGGTTTATCAAGTCACAGAGGGGGAACATAAGAGTAAAAAGGGGGGGGGGGTAGAACACAGAAAAGCCGTTGGTGGTGAAGGTCAGGAGGCATGGTCATCATATTGTCTGACTGGAGGGAGAACAAGGTTTACCAATTTTGTTTTATTTGAAATGGACATCAAGTATTTCCATAAATTTTATGCCTGATACACTTTTATACGTTAAAATCCTATGTTATGGGAGAGCTGAAAGCATAGGTTTCCTGTTTCAATTTGTGGAATTGATCCGCGTTAATAATAAATTTGATGAGACGCGTTAATAATAAATAATTAATACGCGAAAGAAAATTTCACTGTCAAAGTTCAAAAAGGGCAAATACTGTCAAAGCCGTGGCCGGTAATATAAGACAGCACCTTTATTGAGTTTTTGAAAAGCTTTTATCCCGAATATAGGGAATGAATTTGTTTTACGTTAATGATTTGTTCTCATGAAAGACAAGACTCGTAACAATGATGGAAATAAGATCCTTGCAGGATTTTTCACTTCGTTTGTTATCTGATACATGAATTTTAAAGAAGAGAGTTTAAAAAGGGATCGGGTTGGTTTGGTGAATGAAGTACAGGCTCCTTGTCCCGAGGTCCCGGGTTCGATATCCGAAAGAGGTGGAGATTTTTCAGAGGAATCACTATCCCAAATCGGGTACCCAGGAGAGATTATTTCGAATACAGTGGGTGCCTTGCCTGTCGTATGGGACCTAGGACTGTCGAACCTAAGGTGCATCACGTTTAAAGTAGGTTAATGTCGACTTAGGTTTCTTTGCACCCAACCTTCCACTCTATGACCAATCCACCCATCACCAACCTACTCACCTATCCTAAATAGTGCAAACGACAGGAGCAGTAGGTCAACCCTTCCCAAATATCGCCTACGACTGTGAATATACCATCGCCATCCACCATCGTCATTTCCAGCAGTCATCAATCCAAAGATTGTTTCGATGGAGCTTTGCACCTCACTCTCCTCTCTGCTATCCGTTTAATTCCGATGCGTTTCTTCGTTTTTAAGTTTCTTATAATTTGCATCGAGAAAACTATCCTTGGTCTTCCATGATAAATCTTCCCACTTCACTTCTATTTCTATTATTGTTTCCAAGAGGCTGCTGTGATGCAAAACGTGTCCAATAAGTTTGTCTCTTTCTCGGAGTTTTTCGTAATACGTTTACTCTCCCCAACTATCCCTAGGATTCTCCTCTTCCTTCATAAGTGATTCCCTCCGTCTGTTTGAACTTCACCATTCCTCGATAACGCCACATTCCTGTTGCCTTCAGTCTTCTTTGCTCGGCAGAGGTTATTGTGTAGACTATACTTTTAAGTGAGGGCATGTTTAAATTGTATGCTTCAATGGAGTGCTTCCTTACCAACACATTGCACAAGCTTGTAAGTAAACTCTATTCATGGTAGAATGCCTTCTTTACTTGGGATCCTCTCTCCTCCCAATATCTTCTTCCGTAAATGGTCATCCTACTTTCAAGAAAGCAAAATTCTTCAATTTGCGCTGAGTTTGATTGTGACTGTCTCCTAGACTTCTTACACAAAACCAAAATTTTGGTTTCCTCAGCATTATTATTTAGGATGCCTATTTGGAGATTTTATTATTTTCTTCCATACCGTTTAACATTTTTGTCAGATCTTCTTTCTTCTCTGTCAGAATGGCTACCATATTATCACAGTGCAGCATACTGATTTCGTCTACATGAACTTCTTTTCCTGTTTTTATTCGCGCACCCTCTCTGGGATGCGGAAAGTCTTAGAAATGTGACACTCTGAGATTGGCACAGAAGATTAAAGAGACTGATGAAATAATAGAAGAGTAAAGAAGTAAGAGTTAACGAAAGAGTAAATGAAATAATAGAAGAACGAGACCTAGAATGAACTTTCCACCAAATTTAATAATATCTAGGCTTCATTATGCTTCCAATAGATATCAAAGTGTCACAGGCTTTTTATTACAAGCGTGAGAGTAGCAGCTTCCAAACAGTCACCATAGTTGAATAGTTTTCTGCAGGCTTAGCTATCCTCAGGATAACTAAGATACAAGCAGATAACAGGCTGTAATTAGGTGGCTTGGGAAAAACTTGGGACCGATTAAAACATTATTGAGAGGCCGGAATAGCCTTGTAAAATACGTATTAATGTACTTTAGAACAAAAGAAAGCAAACTCCAATGCAATATGGATGTAGTGGAAGTATCTTGATATTAACAATTGGTAATTGAGATTTATCTACTGAAGGTTGACTATAATTTTCCCTAAAAATTAGGGGCGGAAACGCTGTGCAATTGAGAATGTTGGCGAATTTGACGGATTAGCTAGATACGAATCAAATAATTTTATAATAAAGATGTGTTACGTGATGAGGGAAAGGAGAGACCATTGGGGAAAGCGACCCTCGACACGCACTCCCTATGTCAAATTGTCTGTTTATACCAAGGATGTTTGGAAAAAATGGAGGTGACATTCCACTTGTTTTTAGAAGCCTTTTCCGCTATTATAGTCGGCACAGTTTTGCTTTCTCTCTGGCTTCCCAGTTATTTACAGAGGTCGCTATTGACTTACGTTAAATCTAAGTTAAAATGCACGATGATGTTTTGTGACTGCTAGGCCACTCCTACGCGGTACAAAACCATTCCTATGCATCCCCATTCTTGTTTCAATTTTGAAACAGAAAGTTCACGGCCATGTCCCCTACATTTCAATTTAGCCTCCTTGGTTTATACCAAGTGCCAATTGAACCATTGGATTCTTCTGCCAACATATTGCAAACCAAGCAAAGGTTGATGAAAACTGAAGTCAAAGACCCTATTAATTGTAAAATTTGTTTACACTCTTGATTTTTAAAGCTAAGTTTTCCTTTTTCTCACCATGAAATTATTTAAGTTGAATTCATAGCACACGATACTATGCACCTGCTTTTAGTACGCCAATTGTAATTTCGGTTGCATAATTAGATGCGTAAAGAGCGTTTTCTTTTGTCCTTGCTCAGAACTGAAATATACTCAGTATTCAGTTGATTTTGAAATGGTTCTTCAACTAGATAAGAAAGCATACGGAAAAGCGCGAACAGCAAAGAATATCCAGTCTTATTTAATGAGAAGGTGTTATGATTGAATAAGCATAGGACAACCTAGCATCGATGAATGAAGGAAAACGCTTCAAAGGGCAGTTTGAACGAGCTTGCCAGAAGTATTACGAAGCATGTAATTTACTCGCCAGTGTTTTCATCTCTGGAGACCACTGTGCTGAGATAAACTGCACGTAAAAACCTCGTGCGTATTGTTGGCTAGGCGGCAGATGGGGATAGGCGATAGACCGGAGTAGGTAGGGGAGGTATAGGTGGGGGTGGTCGGTTTATCTCGCGATTGGAGTTAATTGGCCGGGGATGTGATTAGAGAAGCAGAGGAGGGGGTTGACAGAGCGCCGGGAGGGGAGGGGGGACCGGATGAATGGATACCGACTGGGAGGGCTTAATTTAGTGGGATGATATCGGGTGAAGAGTTAAAAAGGTATCGGGGGCGTGGAGCGCGTTAAAGTGTGATGCATGTCTTTATGGAAGGTTTCAAAGGAAAATGTTGTTACCGGGAGTCTCGTGAAATTTAATTGCTCCCCTAGCAAAGCTCGAAGTCTTAGTTTACGGCGTGATCAACATCTACGGTGCGTGGGCCGCTGAAAGGACAGGAACGGATATTGTCGATAGGACATATATATAGGAGAAAGGGACTGGGATTTATTCCCTCGTGGCAGAAAGAAAGGGTACAAAGGAATCATTGGGCGGGCAATTAGCCGTGGCACTGCCTTGCTCCAAATGCAGACTCGTGGCGAAGAATAGGAGATTGAAGCTGGCTCGTTTGAGAGTTGAACTGGGAGAAGAGTGAGGAGAGAGTAGCCGAGCGAAGTGGGGGACGGGTGAGGGGGGAAGGCGAAGTTGGTGGGGATGGGGTGCTTTTGGTTTTGGTCGATATGAATACTGGGCGGGAGCGGAGGGTATTTTGGGTCAGAGTTTGGCTCTGTAGGCATTGGAGAGAAGGAGATAAGTTGGCTTCAAGGAGGAGGAAAGTCATGAGAGTTAAAAAGAAAATGCACCCATCGCATGAAATACGCACTTGATAGACCTAGGGCCCGATTCTGATGCTTTCCCGATGTTCAACTTTTCCACCAAAACGTCATTAGTTTCCACCAAAACGTCATGACTTTCCGACACTACGTCATCATGTTCCACCTTCCACCATAGAATCGTTCACTACATCGTTCATCGTTCAATGACTGGTGGAAAGTCAAGCTTCCCTTCCACCCGTCATCCACTTGGTGGAACAGCGCTAGTGTCGCGGTGGAAACTTCCCGACGGAAGTAAGCGTGCGGAAGGTAGACATTGTTTTGTTCGCGTTTTCGAGGTAAGTTGGACATTGGCATAAGTTTGTGATGTTAGACTCTCCAGAGGGGGTCATTGAGCCGTTCATTGAACGGATCAAGAGTCGTTAAATGAACTAATGGTGGAACTTTCCACCAGTCATTGACTGGTGGAAGATCAGAATCCTAGTCATGTCATCCACGGATGTTGGCCTTTGCGTGTGACTCAAAGACTGCATTTATTGGGTCCGATACTATGACTAGGTGACTCAAATTTTATCGGTTTTGTGAAATCTACTTCTATGAGTTACCCAAGAAGTAAGCTTTCAAATGCTACAAGGCGGATAAGAGAACGATGCACCTTGAGTCACTTACCCACCAACTTCCTGTATTTGCGCGACGATGAACACACGGATCAAAGGCGGGATAAAAGTTTTTGAGGACATATTTTGATTTCTGCGCGCAATCGTCTTTGAATGAGGCCACGGTTTAGAACTAATGCATTGAATAAAGATCGTAGCAGACATTAGTAGTAAAAACAGTAATTCGTTGACTGGCACTTGGGGATTCTCTCTGAGTGAGAGTTTCCGGTTTTATCGACTCTTTTGACAAATTTCGAAAATAGTCATATGAGAGATCATATTATTCAAATTGCATGTATATTTTAAATTTAGAAAAAATGTAATAATCATTACGCATGCGTATTAATAATAATGACGAAAGGATTTGTTTTGATCACTGCATTTCATATTGTAGACATTAATTTTACTTACTTTTTTCAAGCCGAGCGCTGAAAACGCCTACACAACTGGAGTTTTTTTTTGCGATTTTATGAAAAGTATTACAGTGAGTCATTAATTAATCATGAGAAAATATTGAGTAAATATACGAACTCACCAATACATTTTAGACGCGTTCTATGGGACATAGCTTCCTGATTTTTCAATAATAATGTCTCCCTGGAGCACAGAACTGTACGCAATCCCACGTGGAAAAAAAGTTCTATTTTTTTGGGAAACATCTCGTAAAGGAGTGAGGTGCGTTGCTCATATTTTCGTGTCATAAGTGAGGTAAGATCTATGTGCAGTGTCATATCTCCCTCCAACTGCCCAAGCACTCCTCTCATGGGTTGTGTGGAGGCCAGACGACGTGCCCTGGGCTTCGGAGATGTCACGCCCTCTGTTCGATCACATACGCGATCAAATATTATATGAAAATATTTCGACACCTGATTGATATGTGCTGCATAAATTCATTAGTAATTTACAAAAAGAATGGTGGAAAATTGTTGACGAAAAATTTTCTTATCACTCTTGCAGAAAATTTAATCTCCAAGTATTGGCAACCTCACGTAGGAAAAATAGTTCCTTCCCACACTCATTCCCCTGCTAGGCTGGCTGAGAGGCACTTTGTTGAGTCAATTCTGCCCACACAGAAAAAAGCCTTCCCCACAAAGAGATGTGTTGTGTGCTTCAAAACAGGGCAGAGAAAGGAAACAGGGTTCTGCTGCCCAGATTGTGAGGTGGCTTTGTGTCCAACTAAATGCTTTGAAAACTATCACACTAAAGCTTAGTTTTAGAAATTTCTTTTTATAATAACGAGGATATTTATTGAAAATGTATTGTTTAAAATTGACTTATAACATCACACAATTATAATAAATGTATTCCCATAACTGTGACTTAAACATTTTATTGAAATTAAAAATAAAAATATTCCCCAAACTAAATGCACTTTTTAAATAAATCGTTCGCCAGTCAAGTGGTTAAATTCACACTTCATTCGTTTTCAGTTTTCAAAGTTTCCTGCTTTCTTTTATTTCAAACGGGAAATCTGTATTTTCCTTCCATTTTATATTCCTAGAATTCTGAATATATTACTGCCTCACATAGATGTGTACGTTATATTCAAAAGTGCATCCAATAATTTAACCAAGGAAGGAAATGCGGAATGTATCATTGACAGGGCTGGGTATTATTAGTATTTATAATATATTTACATATTTGAAACACTAATTTGAAATACTTTTAGGAAGTATTTGTATTTAAAATGTTCAAAAAAGAACTATGCATTTAAAATAAAAAATGGAGGTATTTTCAGTAATTTAAAATACTCAAAATACTTCTGAAATAAATTTACTGGAGCCCATATTTCACTTTTTTAATTTTTCACACCCAGTGCTGCTAAGTTGAACCAAAGTGAACGGACATTAATTTTGAATCATGACATTACGCCATTACAGTCCATTCACATAATAAAGAAACTTTTGACGCAAATAATCAGATACGGTCTCTTCCATACTGCTGCAGTCTGCATTTCAGAACTGAATCAAACATCTTCAGCAAGGACCCCATCAGTATAAAATCAATGGTCTGCGAGTTTACTTCGTAGAATGAATGCATTTTAGTTAAAATGAAAACTTGGTTATATTCTACACAATTTTATTAAGAACACGACCGGTTTCGACCTTTTCAGGTCATTCTCAAGTGTTACAATATTTGAAAACAGACAGGGCGGTATATATATATGTGTTGGTATCACATTGGTTGAACGGGGGGGGGAACTTCAAGGACAGTGGTGGTTAGAAGGCTATGAAAATCTGGGGGGGAGAGGGAAGGGAAGGTCAAAAAAGGAAGGTTGGCCGGCAAACAACTGGTGGCGAGGGTACAATGACAGCATATCTGACTATGGGGATGGGGGTAGGGGGACTGGTACTGAGTAGAAGGGGGAGGAGTTGGAAGGGACTAGGTCATTTAATACATCATTCTTATATATATTAAAATACGCTAAAATTTCAAAATTCTCTATAAAATCCAGCTTCTTCCCCTTGTCACAAACATGTAAAAGTTTAGGTATAAAATCCGAGTTGTGGTCATTTTCAATTAAATGAGTAGCAAACATAGATTTGTTGTTACAATTTAAAAACGATTTAAAATGTTCAGATTTACGTATGCCTCGAGCGATCATCAGCCAATAGAATCGCGAATATAAGTTCTGCGATAATAGCTACACGGAATCACCTGTCTCTCTGATTACAAATGGAGAACTAGACGAATCTCTTCTCTATGCACTAGGGAAATTCAGTTTATTCTAAAAAAGGACATGCGTAATGGTCCTATGTCGCCTAAACTCGCCATTTTGGATACCTTAGCTTAAAAACCTATAAAGAAAAAAATGAAATGGTACTTTTTTCACAGTTTATTTCTATTTGTCGACCAGTTTCGTCGCTTAGGCGACATCATCAGGTACATGAGTATGGCAAGTGGCAGAATATATACAATTTTTAAGAGGGGGGGGGGGAAGTGGTGATGTCGCCTATGCGACGAAACCGGTCGACTTATAGAAATAAACTGTGAAAAAAGTACCATTTCATTTAATTCTTTAGAATGGATTTTCACAAAGTGAAGCCAGAAACCATCGAGTTTATTAAAAACCTATGGTTGTCCCACTTAATAATTTAGTTCCTTGAACTTGTCATGTTTTGAGAAATCGAGCTCGTCATAAAACATGTAAAACTGAGAATAGCTGGGTCTTGTGAATGAATACAATAATCTTTTTAATTTAATTCCACGTCATAGTTTTATTAAATACAATTTCTCTAAACTCCATACAATTTGTGGGGTGATAGTGCTTTTTGCATGTTTTACATGCATTTTTTTCATTTCGTCCATCTTTTTCATCATTTTAAATTCATAAAAATATAGGTATATTTATGACATTGTCCTACTCAGTGGTGCCCAGACAATGGGGTCATAACGTGCAAAGTGCATCATGCAATTAATTCATAGGGGGTTGGGGAGGGGCAAATGGGGAGATTAAAATAATATTGTGTATGGAGAGGGGGATGAGGCAGTGAGCTGGGGTGACTGTGAGTTCACCACTAGTCCTACTCATGTCTGTGACTGCGCAAATGGCCAAAAATGTACATTACTGGCAATAAAAATAGCAAATAAATTTATTATTATAAACTGGGAAAATATATAACACCTGATTAACCTTCGAAAATTCACATATTTTAACGAGATGAATGTTCAGTAACGTTTTGGTCTGAAGTGGGATTAGGAGGGTACTCGGCGTGAGAATAGGTTGCGTGTAACTTTGAAATTTGGGATAATCTGACATCATGTTAGAGAGAATGTGAGAATAAGTCTTTCTGTTGTTGGGTTTCTGTAGGTAGTTTTGAGTCTTAGAATTTTCCAGTTGTAATTTTTTGTTGCCTGCCTAAATATTATGGGTTATTTTCTATTGTTATGAAATACTTTTCCTCTTTCACTTAAACTTCATTCTCATTTTTCATCGGTCTGGTTTCAAGTTCATTTTGAGAAGAGCTTTTTTGAAAGTTCTCGAAGTAGTTCCAATGGAGACGCTACAGGATGTTTTACCCTAGCAGAAGTATTCTAGTCTCATATTTAATCATGCATGAATAAAATTTACTTACGGATTATTTAAAATGATTTGTTTCAAATAGAGATGGTTTCACAATTTCAAATCTCATTAAAAAACATTAACACATTTTTACATTAAATATATATTTCATTGTTCTTTTTTCTATTCTTTTCCTTGAGATCTTAATTGGATTTTTATTCTGGTTTGAGTGTATTTCAGTCCTTTGAGTATTCTAAAATACATATTTTTGTATTTAAAATTTTTAATACTTTTTTTAGTATTTTGTGTTTCAAACACAACCCATTGTTTTAGTATATTTCCCAGCTCTGATCATTGCTCTTTCATAGCAAGTTGCATCATTACATCTCCTAATGAAGTTTACACTCATCAATGGCATGAAAAATATTGGTCCCTGGGGCAAAGACCTGAAAACACGATATATAATCCCGCGTGGATTCATGCATGAATCCATGTACATTCAAACATTCACCATGTAAACACCAAAACCTGCGCCAATGCTTCATTGCATGCCAATAAAAAAAGCCCCTGCTCTATTTTCGTGAATGCGATCCGGAATGTATTCATGCAAAATTCCGCTCGGGATCATTCATCGTATGTGGCTCGTAAACATCGTACGAAAAACTACGACTTCTTACGACTAAAGCCATTGCGGAAATGCAACAAAATTTGGAGGAATTTTCAAACTCAAAATATGGCGTGGATTTGGATGGTAGTTTTGCCTGCATCCTGAGCAGTCTAAGTTTTGCTAAATGTTTAACATTGCACTGCATGACCTCTATCGATTTTTCCCTGTAGTACACGTGAAAAGAACTAAAACAAAAGTCCATTAGTATCCCTGAGAAGCTGGAGGTAGTGATATTATCGATCAGCATTTAAGGGATGACCGGAACTGCTGGTGCACTAGTGACGAATGTGGTGTGGCTTTAGGTGTTCATGGAGATTTTCTATGAGGGTGCTTCAATCTCTTCTAAGCCTGGGATTCCCGGAGTAGTCGTCTCTGTTTGAGCGGGTGCTCGGTGAGATATAGACCTGGGGGGAATTCCAAGGTGTTCAATGATGGCGAAGTTACAAAATGGATTTCAGTATAAGATGTAATAAATCCAATCGGGTAATTTTTATAGAAATGAAATATTTTCAGAATATTATAATCCAGCGATTCGTCTTAGCTAAAATAAGCCATTTTTCTTAGTTATGGATACTTTCAATTGAATAACATGCGCTGTAAAGGCTTGGTTTCACGATGCATTAGTCTAAATAACTTCAATAATGAATACATCTCCCATAAAATAAATCATCTTGTTACCACAGCAACTTGAGCGAGTGCGTTGATTCATGGCCAGAACATGGCCCCCGTTTCGATTCCGATCATTCACGCATCTGACTGCATCGACCCATGAACTCGTACGCGTTCGTGCAACGTGTTCATCAGGTCTTCAGAATAGAAATATTTGCGTGAAAAACCATTACGGCCGTTTTACACGATGAATGATTTTCTACAAACGAATGTACGTGAGATCGTACGTTTGTCTCAACGATATTAGAACAGCTTCTATTTTCCGTTCAGGCATTGAGACATTCGCACAAGCGTTCATACAATTTGCCGCTTTACACGATACATTTTGCCTCATGCAAGAGTTCACGGAGGAGTTTGTACAAACAAATGTACCGTGTAAAACGACCTTTATGCCTGTTGCTCACGGTAAAATTTTCGGTAAAAGGTTTTATAAAATGGACTAATTTTATAAAAATGAGCTTGCTAACGATAAAACCGTTTTATAAAACCTAGTTTTATATAACGTTTTACGGAATAGGACAGGTTCTATTTCTATTAAACAGTTTTATGAAACAACCAATAAAACGTTCCGCTCATCGCATTGATAATAAACTCGTATCCATGGGAAGCCAAACAAGGAAAGCGGAAACAAACATGGCTGGAAGTTCATGGAACGTCGAGGCAGTATCCTTCTTGTTAGAAGAATGCGTTAGAGCCTTATCACCGTTGAGTGTGATCAGAAAGTAAGTAAATAAACAATAAATATAGTTTTTAACCTAACGGTCATTACAAAGAGAGTGCATTTATCACTTCACGTGTTCGCAAAGCATCTCATAGATGGCAGGTTTTATGAATAGTTTTATCGTGAGCAAGCAAGTGCGTTTTACGTACAATTCATAAAAAGTTTTATAAAAACATTTATAAAACTCTTTTATGGAAAATTTTACCGTGAGCAATCGGCATAAGAGAGATAACATTAATGAACAAAGTAATCAAAGTCAGTAAAAAAGCGTGGGGGGAAAACACTGCTAATGTTGCTAGTAGCAGGTACAAATTCTAGAAACATGCAAAACGCAGAAAAACTAATGAAAAAATAGTTCAGTATTCTCCCAATCTAATAACCATTGTTAAACCAATCTATGAAAAACCTGAATCCCCAAAAATGTACAGCCTTACAGCTGCCGCTGACACAAAACTTTATTGTGCACGCTTTAAAGTATGAGTTGGGTTATCGCTAAATCTTTGGCTCATTTAAACGTTAACTGAGCGGAATGAGAATTCCACTTAATTGAGCCTTAAGGAATTGAGTATTCATACCGGAATTAATTATAATTATAAAACAACAACTGTGCGATGAAAAATATGCTAATGCCATTTTTCATACCTTAAACTCCTTTAAATTGCGGGGATTTCAATCAGTTGATTATTAATTGCTTTATTTATCTGCTATGCAATTAACAAATCAAAATGTTTCATAAGCGATGGAGGGAGATTTTAATCTGTGTTGCTGCATAAAATGTACCAAAATGATTGAATGTCAGCCTCTAAAGATACAAAGAGGTCCTCGTGCAAACTCGCAAATTCTTGCTAAGTTTCTTTCTGAACCTTTGGAACTCCAGGAAAAAGTTCTAGGTATGATTAATATCCCTCAGTTCACACTTATAGCATGTTTAATCATTACATGGTTTTATTTTTTATCTACTCAACCAATGCTGCAATAACATATCTAAAGAATAAATTGGGAATGAATCTTTTGGAGTTTTGAAAATAACATTTCAGGCATAGAAATGGAATAATAAAATATATTTTATCATATATCATTGTTATATGATATATATTTGATAATAATAACATCATATAGTGTGTAACATATGCAAAATGACTGAATGATCCATTTTATTACACCACCCTACGTCTCTCTGTCTCTAAACGGTCTTTTATCTACAGACTCCCATATACGTGCAATGCTACGTTGAAAAGTGTCCCTGAATTCGATTCATTCCATTCATTCCGTATCTGTCGCATTCCTCCATCATACCCTGCTCTCGTCTTTCACTCCTTGTCTGTCTGGTTCTAATTTGTTCTCGATGTTTAATGCTACTTGTTATTATTTTATATAATGCTGTTATTTGTAATGTAGTTCTTTTTTATGTTTTGGATTGATGTTGTTATTTATCCATTGTAATTGGCCTTGATCTGTTTTTGAATGTGAATAATAAATAAATAAATAATATAATATAGCATATAATATATAATGATAGTACTACCTAGAGTATGATATAACATTTTCGCGGTGGAGGCGATTGAAGATGGAGGGGATCAGGACAGCGTAATTCGATGATCGAGAAGAAGCCCTTGGGTCGTACGAGAAACTTCTTCGCCGAAGAGCAATGGTTTGGACGGGTTGCCATAGAAATCATTGCCGAGTGAAACAAATAGGCCGTTGTTGCTGACGCCGCCCCTGATGGCCGGTTGTCAGGGCGGTATGTGCCGCGCCCATCGGAGTCAGTTTGTGAAAATCAGGGCCAGCTGCCGCAATTCAAGGAAGGGCCGGGCCGCGTACAATTAGTGGACATTACAATTTGTGGACCGGGCTGCGCTGCGACAGTTCAGGGTCAGGCGCCACAATTCACGGCCGGGGGCTACAAACGGTGGCAACATGCCAGGGCGTGTGTGGCCGCCTGCCAAGGGCCGAAATTAATTAGACATTGTACATTGCTCCAGTTTCTCACCAGTTAATGGGTTCCTCGACAAGTGTACTGATAATCTCAATGCCATTGAAAATGAAATATTATGCACGGAGAATTAAATGACGATTGTCCTTAATTTGCCGAAAACAGAAGTTATATTCAGATCAAATGAATCATATAGAATGAATTAAACGAGCTTCATGCGAAATGTGTCTGTACTTCGACAAACTATATTTATCATGCCGGAGTATGCACGTCGAAAATTTTCATGTGTCAACCCTGCCGGGGTGAATTGGCGTATGAAAAGGTTGACACTATTAATATTAGGTACTATTTATTGGTTAATACATAAAAGATTTTGATCATATTCCAGTACTATTCGTCCAACTAGAACGCAGGATTATCTAGCAGTATATCTTGCTTGATTGCAAATATTTTGATTCCTGTGCGGCGTAACTTAACTAAGGATGATTTAAAAATAAAATGTGTCTGAACAGTTGAACAGATAACTATGGATGTCTGTTGATTGGCTGCAGAGAATTTCCATTCATTAGGATTGGGAGGTCTTGCAGACTAATTAAAGTAGTAATAAACTCCATACGATTAAGCCCGTAGGTATTAGTGTGGTCCACTCCCGTCAAGAATAATCATCCTGAGGAGTTCTCAAAGTTTTAGGATAGGGCTTGGTTCCCTAGCACTCTCCTGCCTTTCCTCGGTAGAGATAATCCACTTTCACCGTGACATCTGTGCCTCTTCCCTCGGCGTTAAACACATCCTTACGTAATTGCGTAGTAAGTATTGGGCGGCAATTTAGACCTTTACTCATGTGGTTCGAGCGAGATCAGTCGCAGTGTATTTCGAGTGCTAATTTCGATAAAATCGAGTAATTTCGAGTATTCGAATATTTGTAATTAAATTTAAGCAGTTATAAGGAGCATGATAGTCAACATAATGAAAATGATGAAAAACTGTTAATGTGACTGAAATTACAAGTAATAAACTAAATATAAATATTTGGGACTTTAATTTGACTTATTTGTTTTACATCGTGCGTAGAAAACGCCTTCTCAAAAGGTATTTAATTTGTATAAAATGCATTACGGTGAGTAATAAATTAAAAAAAAATAATTGAGTCAAAATTCGATCTAGATACGGTTTTACATATTTCGGTAAGAAGCTGATATTTTGGTAGGCATCATTAGAAAAGTGAGATATAGAGATTCCTTCATAATGAGGCCAAAGTCTTTTAATTTTTATGAGTATTGATATTTTTTGCAAACTTCATTAAATATTTTTGATGATTTAAAACATATACAATTGTTATTTTTATTCCCTTCTCCTAAATTTACCGATAGTTTTACTTTTTGCCGGATTTCTAAAAAATTATGACATAATCGTGTCGTTTAATATCGTTGTTTTAATGTTGAACCTTCTTCAAAATGTCTTTAAAAAAATAAACTTTCAATTTTCAATTTAATTCAGTTATTATCGATGTACTGTGCGTCTTGTCTGATGTCATTGAAATAATGTTGTGCTGTCGAAATGTGCAAAATCCAACACAAGATGGAATGAACCACAATTACTCCAAAATAATGGAAAAGAGAGGGATTGTGATCGCATGTACATCAGTCTGTTAACGCTATGATCCCGAGTTCAAGCAGATGATCATTGCCTTGCGGACATTGGGCCCCGATTTTGCACCAAATTAAAATGCATTTAGCTGTTTTCGCGCTAAGGTACTTCTTCAAAATTGAAATCTTCTAGCGTGTAACTGTAAACTTTCTTATCGTAATATATATGCTACTGCATTTAAAAATTACACAGTGGTATTATTTTATTACATAATTTTAAATTGTTCACATCCATAATTTGCGATAACTGTTATCCTTTTTAATGATAAATTTTCGGATGGTAATAATAATTCGTCGCTTACCATTGTAATGTGAACTTGTACTTTTCCAAAACGGGAATTTCCAATTAGGTTTTTTACATTGATCTAAATGACAATGAAAGAATTTGTTGAATCACAGAGTGGTCGGAAAATACGCGGAGAAACACACAGCGAAATGTGCAGAAGAAACTATCTATTTAATGTGGTCCCAAAGGTAGCCGACAAACCTCAGACATTTTAATTGAAATATTTAAACATCTATTTCATGACTTCTTACCAGGCCTGAAGGCTGAAATAATATGCCATACATTCAATGAGATCTGAATGTGTTGTCATGCAGGAAAGAATCATGCAAAAACATTTTTGAATTATTGGATGAACGATGCTAAAGAAATTTCGAAAAACAACCCATCAGGGATAAGACACGACCCATGCATTTCTCGAGTGAAGGTCGAACTTTCTATTTCTCTGTACTTCTTTCAAGTGCCTCTCGATGGGCTAACAAAGAAAAGATTGATTGCGCCCATTCATTTCAAGTGTCTTTCTTTTACGACTCATGGCTGCGAAATGGGAACTCTCTCATTGTCATTGAACGGATTTGGCATTCGGAACGGGCAAAAGCCAAAAGGGTTCCTATAAATCCATTATCTAGCTCTTATCTAATGTAAATAATACGTGGAAAACAACCAAATAGCGCAATATAATGCAGTAAAAGTGGAAATCAATATGTATATTTCAAATGACAGTTTCTTTTTTCGAGATTCATTCCGCTATGTAAAAATTGTAAAAAACAATATTTCGCTGGTCCTCCTGCCAGCTTCATCAGGTTAACTAAACTGATTCCTTAGTTTTGCTCGTCTTTATATATATGAGTGAGGACTCCCATTGTTGCCGAAATTTTTAAATTTGAAAAATTCGTTTAAGATTTCTATTCAACGTGTAACCGCCTTCTCGGTTGACGTTCTCCGGTCTCTTCGCAATTTCTATAGCCTCCCTGATTTATCTTGGGCAATAGCGTACCTCCTTTGATATTAATTTTGTCTCCTCAAAGTTGAAATGAGTGGGGCCGCTGAGATGGTGTTCGGCTATTGCAGAAATGCGGTAATTATTATTTTTAATTGCCCGTTGATGCTCTTGGAGGCGTAGTTTTGGGGCTCTGCATGTCTGGCCTACATATGGATGTCCACAGCTGCACAAAACTTCATATGTTCCTCCGTAGAGGTTCCGTGGAAGCGGGTCTTTGACTTTCAGAAGTACGTCCTCAGTCTTTGTCGCGCATGTGAATCTGCTAACTATGTTGTACTTCGATAGAATTCTGGAGATTTTCTCCGTAGTTCCAGAAACATAAGGGAGAGTGGCATATGCCTTTGGCTTCTCTCTTTTTTCTGTCGGGTCAGTGGAATTTTTATTTCGGATCATTTTGCAGACTAATAGTTATTTGAAGGATTTTCATTTAATTTCAGCATCTATACGAAATCCCATGAAGTAAACTCGTGAACTTTGCAAGAAGAGTGACATCTGGAAGAAAGATTTTACGGCTTTTGTTGAAATTGCCTCAACCGATCTAATCTCTCCAACCTCACAAAGAGAAAGCGGCCTTGCAATCGAGAGCCTGATATTCATTTACACATCATGGTGACGAATTGCTTAGTCAACTCCATTAATTAATTTATGGATTTATTTAACCAGTTACATTACATTGGCCATTTCACGCTACATTACACCTGGTGGTAATGGTCCTGGATATCACTCAAAATGCTCAATTCACATACAATGATCATTACTTTTCACATAAAAATTATGAATTGGTTCGGTTCGGAGCATTGTGTTGTATGGATGCGAAACGTGGAAGTTGAAGAAGAGAGAAGAAAAGTACTCAGAAAGCTTTGAAATGTGGTTATGGTGACGAATGGAGAAGATTGGATGGAAAGATAAGATCACGAATGAAGAAGTGCTAAGCAGGATTGGAGAAGAAAGAAGTATACTGGGAGAAATTAAAAAGAGAAAGGCAAAATGGATTGGACATATTTTAAGGAATAACAGCCTACAGAAATTTATAATAGAAGGGAAAATAGAAGGAAGGAGAGGAAGAGGAAGGATGAGGCACGGAATGCTAAGGGATATAAAAGAAGGAAGGAGTTATGCAGAGATGAAGAGAGAGGCCCAGGACAGAATGCTGTGGAGACAACGCTACCGTGGAAACCTGTCTGCGGACAGAAGCACCAATGATGATGATTTTTGTGAGGCGAAGTTTCTTCTTGAACTCCTTATAACATTTTGGGAAAGGATTAAAGTCTTCTACAGTTCCACTCCTCGATCGTCCGGTTAACGAAGGAAAATTTCCGTTTCGGTTTTTTGCGGTCGTGCCCTTATTTTAAAACTACGGTCATTTCTTCCGGTTCGGCTTGGCTCGAGCAATCCTTTACTGATTTCCTACCATCCCTTACATCCATTCTGAAAAACTTGTACAGGTTGCCTAGCCTGTATGCTGCCCGCCTTTCCTTAAGACTTTCCCAGCTCAATCCAGTCATCATATCACACACTCGATCACATGTCTTTGGTTAAGGCGATATTCTGTCCTAACACGCCGTGCTGGCCGCGAAACGAAGACCGAAAACTTAGAACAAAGAGAAGTTGCCTGTGCTTTCCTTTCGTCCTTCAACCTGATACATTCTTCCCTATGCATTCAATCATGTACACTCATTCCTTCAACGACAACGGCTTCCACAACGGCCTGCCCAAAGGTCGGAAAAACCTTTTTTTGCCTGAACTAAAGAGACTATATGGAAATTTATACAATGGGTGGATGTATTATGTGTTTTGTTACATGCATATGATAATGTAACTTGATGAGTTAAGCTTATATGCCTGATATGACAGCAATCAATTTTTTTATCGGCTCCAATACATCTGATCAAGGGCTTCGTACTTATAGAGTCTCACGAAAAAAACAATACGCACTACATGCACAGTATAATATAGTAACTGTGAACGCAGATATTTGCAAACTTCAGCGGAAATAGTGAAGATATTTACTAAAGGCGCTCTACTTTGATCTATTCCTTGGTCCTGAGAGAGACAATAATAACTCATGTACTCATTTTGTTCAAATTGCATTTTTTTAAGGAATGTTTTATTCCATTCGAATCGGGTCGTCAGAAAAGAAACTCATGATGCTCGCTTGGTCAGACATTTCCGTCGACCGATTTGAATGTGGTGCGCCCAACTTGCTTCGCCTCCCGGGGAATGCATTCGCGAAGCAATGAAGAATAAAAAAAAACAAGGAAATGGCTGATGGACCACCCGTTGCTCCCTCTGCGGTCGGGAGCGGAAGTAACTCGGTGCTTATCGCGGGGGGGTGGGAAGGGGGGGGGTTTCGCAAGGGTAAGGGAGGGACTACGAGAAGATCCGTTTGGGGAGGAGGTGGGTGTGGCCTTTTTATCCGACGCTTTATACCTCCGTTATATCTCTAGAATCCATGGGAAGCCACGAAATAAGATAAATACACCCCTTCGAACAGATGTGTTGTAACGATTAATGTTACATTTTAATTTTACATTTAATTTCACAAATAAAATTTGTGACGGCTTTGTTTGGGTTTTATCACTTAGTAACGGTTGTTGATAAGTAAATGGTGGGGGATTGTCAACCTTGTTCTAATAAGACATGTTCTGATTCTGAGAGAAATTTTGAAGAATTATAAGGTTATTTTGTGACATTTACGTTGATTTAGTTTAATTGTCTACTTTTATCATCCTTAGTGCCCTGTAGACTTTGGTGGTGATTTTTCCAAAATTACCTGGCGCCCTGAATAATAAAAAAAAGCCGAAGTACCCCCATTTGCTCTACCATCGAGGCACTAAGCTGGCTTGGGACGTTTTAGGCATTTGGTGCTATAAATGGTGAATAAAAATTCCTTCTTAACACACACCCAGGGCCGGATTCAAGAGTATATCCTATACGATAAAGTCCATTTGCCGACCCCTCTATAGTTCATATTTGCCTAATACATGTTTTATACAACAAAAGTATGGAGTTCATTAGTGTTTTCATCTTTTTGAAACATAAAGCTCATTTAGTTTAGATAAAACTACAATTTTAATGGTTTACATAATACATTATTTAATCAAATTAGTTATTTACATACTTGTTTTACTTACTTCTTTTAAGATTCGTTAAAAATTAAATGGGTTTCGAACGTAATTTATTAATTTGTTCCTGGAGATCAGTGATCACTATTTTAAAGTTATTTTTATATTTTAATGCTATCTTTTGCGTAATTGCAGAACTGTGTTCAATTTGAATTAAGTTGCCCGACACGGTGAAATGAATTAAAACAAAATGTAGTTAATTACTGGTTTATTTGTTGAAAAATATACAAACTTCTCTAAAACAACTCACCCCACGTAATTTTCATGTTCAAATTTACATAGCTTTCTTACGAGATTTCTTAATGGCAAACTCGTTAATAATGTTCTCATAAGAAAGTGTTTATGTTCTATTTGCCTCAATACAAAGTAATGAAAGTGAGTTTTACCGTATTTAAAAAATACTAGTACGTGGATAGTTCTTAACTCTTCTAAGGAAGGAAAAACTACGTTCTCCCGTTACACACCATTAATGACTATAATATAAGCAGAGCAGGCACTATGGCACTCCGCTAGCATACAATTCACTCTCGTTCTTTTCATCCCTCAACTGATTTTTTGTTTGATAAATTTGTGTTAAATTGGTTTAATTTGTTTTCATTTAATGCATGTATTAAGATTATTTGAGCAGAATGTATAAATTGTTCATAGTTAAGTGCTCAAATAGGTTACCATTGATAAAAGCTGGCTGTTGAAGGTTTATTTAGGAATAATTAGACGCCGTTGCCATCGTTTCGATTTATTTATAAATCTTCATCAGGGCTAAAGAAAGGAACATACCAAGAATATACACTTCATACTAGGATTCAGTATGCAAATCAACATGTCAATTATACAACCATAACTTTAAATACAGCAGCTATACCTGTGCAGGGATGATATTGTGTGATATGGTGAATACCATGTACATAATAGTAAGGACTTCTCATATCCTTTCTTTGCAATAATAAACCAATTTGTTTTTTCACGTCCATATTGAAGCACGGACGTGGAAATTTTATGGACGTAAAAAAAGCAAATTGGAGCAAACCCTCAGCAACCAGCTATTATCAATGGATTTTACTGTGGTCGAAAACTATGATGACAAATAGGTTACCCAATAATAATAATAAAGCTTTTATTCATTCCGTTTCCTTTCCCTATTTCCTTCCTTCTACATGGCTGGTGTCCTAACACCACACAGGCCCTGTGGTGGCCCTCAGTATGGTATGTAGATGTAATCTGCGAGCCGCAACCAGGGGGGTTATTTTGTAATCTCACCTTTTTAATGACTCTATGCGGGAAGGCGAGAGATCCGTTTCGCTCTCTTAATGATCGGCTCACGATCGGCCAAGGTCCGTTGATGGCTCCATTTCACGTTCCTTAACGACAGGTGAGATGGAACTAATGAAATGCGGAGCCAAATGAAACGGATCAAGATCCAAAAGATACGGATCAAGAGTTGAAAGAGCGGATGAATCATATAAATAGACCGGCAGTTCACCACTTGAGAGCCGATGATGGTCACGCCACCTGGGTGGCGGAGTTGAACCACGAAAAATGACGTAATTTTCCATATTTTATGACGTAATCTCACTTAAGTGAGATTACAAAATAACCCCCCAGGGCGTGATAGCATTGGAAGCTTTAGGACACCAGCCTTGAAGAAGAGAGGGAATAGGAAGAGAGCAAGGACAAAAGTGATGGAATAGTGACTTACCCTGTCTTTGCTGCAGCCAGTAATCATACTACATCTCGAGAAAGAAATATTTTACCTCTTCAGTCCGAAAGTGCATACATTTAACTTTTTTCGTTTTTGTCTGTCAGATACATGTAGTGTTGGGATAAATAATCATTAGCAGTGTCAGATGAAACTCGCGAGAGATTTCAGTTTTCCGTAAACCAAGCCTTGCGTGTGTGTGTGTGTGACCTCCAAGTACTTTCTCTCAATTGCTGCAAATGGTTGCGTTCTCTTCGCTTAAAAAAACAGTCTGAAGCGACACGCACTTCCTTTTCTTCCGTGTGCCGTTCGCGTATCGCGCGATCAATCTCACAGTTATGGCTCCCAAATTCTTGTTGCGCACTCGAGATGAGGCTATTCCAGACGATAAAAGCGATAAACTACAAATATCGTGTTTGCTAATGGCAAAAAAATATTAGTACGATGATAAAAAACGGGAGTAAGCAATAATTTGGGTGTGCCGGGGTTGAAGAGAGACTGCATACAGTTTCTGGCGAAAACAGCCACATGATTCTTAAGGTAGTTCCACCGTAAAATGACTTAAATGCTATTTTATTAATATTCTGTCTACTTGTAGAAAAAGTTGCCCTCTATCTGATATGAACAATAAAATATTACCTTTCTACGCTATATTTCTCTCTAAATGAACTTGAAATTAGATGGTGTTCAATGGGAGCATGAGAGAAACACGGGGAAAATAGTATTTTTCCATAAAATATAAATGCCATTTTTGCGGAAAACGATTTATAAGAAGGAAATCATCCAGAGAAATTGAATAAAAATGTAATATAGGCATCTTACCACCTTATTTTTTTAGTTATTAGGGGATTACTGCCGTAATAGAAGTCTAAATGCGGTAATTCGTAGGAAATGGCGCTGCAGTCGGCTCCTATGGCTGGAAAAAAGTGCTCATTTAAAATACATTCGTGGAATAATCAGCAAATTTTGTTCCTTACTTTTGGGTTTCTATAGGTAACGTATTTCATCAGTGAAAGAAGAATTTTTGGACCAAATATAAAAAATGGGGAATTTAGTATTTGTTTTGACTCACACAGTCGCGGCGGAACCGCCTTGAAGTATTTCTGTCCAAACTCATTGTTATGTCCCGATCAGGCCCTGATGAGTTTCCAGTGCCGAATAGGTAATGTATTTGAGGTTGCTTCTGACGCGAAAGCAATGATCCCGTGAATAACTACGGGGAACGATCGAGGTTTTTGTTGATTGATTGCTTGCTTCTTACTTGCGTCAGATACCTGTATTTATCTGGGATATAAATTCACATGTGCTTTCATTTGTTCTGTTGTGGTGCCGAACAGAGCGAGAGAATCTGGAAAGTTTAAACTGACGAGTCTACGTAACTATCTCTCTTCTATGTCCTGATTAGTTGAGCCTGTCGATGTCTTGAGAGAATTTGAGAATCTCCTCTTTGTCAGAAAACATCTTTAGGTTCCCGTACTCTTCTATAAATCTCATTCTCGTTTATTTTCTTTGCGTTTGGAGAAATCCCAATCATATTCAATCCAACAACTCAGATTCACTTCGCATTCTTCAAAGAAAAACATTTTTACAAATCTTTCGGATATTCTTTGAACTAGATGTAATTGTTTTACCAGACTTCTCTCTGATGGGTACCATATTTTAATGCGGTATTACGTATGTAATATAACATCATTGTGTAATTTTCTCATTATATTAAATCGTCAATTTTCCGAAAAATTAACGAACGAATTAACTAAATACCATCAATTAATAATTACTATTATTGATGTACCAGTACCAGTTCACGTAGGTTTAGATTGAAAATAGATACTACTACATTTCTATTCACTACACTTCTAGCTGCCCAAGCTCCCTACATGAGTTCATTCTCCATCTTGGAATACACCCTACCTGTCTTTTTCCCATTCATGCAACCTATTCCTCCATTCTCAGCTTACCCAAGACTTACCCCCCTATCACCGCCTTCAGCATCCCCTTCGACCTGCAAAAGCTCATAATACCCCCTGCTTTGCTGAGATCTCCTCCTGTAGCTTCCACTCCACGTTTAAAGCATCCCGAGAACTTTCTCATTTGTCTTCATTTCCATCCATCGCACCTTATCCATTCCTTCAAACACCCACATCCTGGTATATTAAGTTATAAGCTCCTTCCAATTGCTGAACGCTTCTTTTGCAAATCTCCTTCTATAGACCGTCCTTGTTTCTGGTTGTGATGTGGTTGGGTAATGTGTGTTGTGCTGAGGGTGGGGGGGAAAGATTGATTATTAGATCAATGGCACTCACCGTCCTCCCTGGCGTGCTCCGCGTGATCGGACGGTGAGTTGACGTTGAGGGACCGGTGCCTTTCGACGGCCTTCTGGTAGCGGCGGATGGCGCAGGCGGCGGCTGCAGAGGCCCTGGGGACTCCGAGGAGGGCGTGGCTGGGCGTGCGGCTGAGGGCCCGCCTCTGACGCAGGGCCTCGCGGAAGATTCGCGCGTACATGCAGAGCATGACGAGGGCCGGCACCCAGAAGGAGACGGCGGAGGAGATGAGGGCGTAGGCGGTGTTGACGACGAAGGCGCACTCTTGCGGATGTTGACGGCGGAAGTCGAGGTGCTCCTGCGTCGTGTACCAGCCAAGGAAAATGGGCGTGAAGGATATGAGGGCCGGTAGGGCCCACACGTGGCCCAGGGCCAGCACGACCGTCCTCCGCGTCATGCACAGCGGGTACTCCAGTGGGCGCACGATGGCGTAGTACCTGTCCACGGAGATGCAGCACAGGTGCAGGATGGAGGCCGTCGAAAAGTACACGTCCAGGGAGTTCCAGAGGTCGCAGAGGATAGGCCCGAACATCCAGCGACCGGTGAGCTCGACGGAGGCGTTGAAGGTCATGGCGCAGAGTGCGACCAGGAGGTCGGCCAGAGCCAGGGACACCACGAAATAGTTGGTGATGATCCTCAGCTTGCGGTGCCGCACCACGCTGACGATGACGAGGATGTTGCCCAGCACCGCGGCCAGGATGATGGTGCACATGGCGACCCCCTTGGCGACGGCCGGCACCAGGGCCCACGGAGGTGGCGGTGACACGGGTGTCGCATCGGTGGTCGCCGAGGGGGGGGAGGAGTCGCTGGTCGCGGCGGCGGAGGATCCGGTGGCGGCGTCCGGTGAGGCCGTCGTCGACGCCGTGGGCTGCGGTGGGTGCGCCACCTGGGACGAAGACGGGGCCGCCCGTCGGTCACCGCCGGCCAGGTCCCGGGCGGCGGCCGCCCGGTGGGCCATGGCGGCCAGGGCGAGGATCATGGCCGCCCGGCCCTGCGGAGGTGCCGCCACCGCCCCTTTGCCCCTCGCTGGAGACGGAGGAGGCCCGCTAGCAGTCCATTGCACGGCTAGAGAACGGTCGATCGATCAGCTTGCAAAGAGTCGAGAGCAGTTGGGCGGGCGCCAACCCTAACAGGGGACGCCCTCTGTATTAGGCGCGGGCGGCGCCTAAAAGAACTGTCGCATGCGTCATTTCCGGACGTCCGACGAGTACCCGTCGAGCAGTCTGCACCACAATTCCGCGCGACGGAGAAGAGAAGATTTGCGCGCACAACGAGTGTTGTCTGCGGTACGTCTTCCGCCCCCTCTCCTCACTGGAGCTGCTGCCGGTCTCTTTTCAAGCGTCCCACCTTCTCCCGGAGAAGTCCCTCCTCATCTCTGTTTGCGCTGGTCGTGTCTCTGGGAGGCGGCGAGCGGAGAAGAGGCGGGGGTGGCGCCTGCCTTTGTCGGCGAGCGCCTGGCGCCGGCCACCCGCGCATCCACGACCCCTTTATGGCGACGCGCGGCCCGCAACGATCTCCGCCAACAACTGGAACATTGCGTGCGGGCGAGCCGGGCGTGAGGCTCTCCCCCTGCCCCCTCCGCCCCCGCAGAGGTGGCCTTCCGCCCCCGCCGCCCCCGCCACTGGCGCATGCGCACAAGGTCGAGGCGGAGGTTTCTCATACCACTCGGTAGGGAATCGATTGTATCATTATCGTAGCCTATTTTTGAAACTATTCCTCCTGTGCACTCCGACTGCAATTATTATGGCGGGGATGGGGGTGAGTCCCCTGGCAGCGCCCCTTGGATGATGTTGGTGCCCTTGGCGGCGGCTGCGGGTGCCTTTGGCCTGCACAGCTGATGCGAGTGAGTGAATGGACGGCCGAATGAATGAGAGAGCACCGCTCCGGGAGCCGCGGCGGCGGGATGTCGGGAAACCAGTCCCAATGTTTATTGATTGACCGAGGAGGGACTCTCCAATGCCAACTTCAACCAGAACGCGCAACCTTCATAGCCGAAACATTTAAGAGGATGAAATCGAGTGATAAGTCTTAAATACCTAGTACCGCGTGAAGTTTTAGGTGAAAATACCTACTACGCTGTTAAAGCTCTCGATCTCAGCTTCACATTCCACTCAGTCAAATGCCAATCTCCCTCTTTCGTCGTTTGATTGTCTTCCTACTTCTTGAATGGACCGTTAATTTTGTTGTCCAGATTTTGGTTTTGCATCTGAAGAATTGGAAATTAGTTATGCTTTCGTGGCATCATAGCAATTTTATTCTGGAAATCCTATCGCGGCAGCCGCTGGGTCCGAATCCCGCTGGGATGTTGTGTCTGTCTCAGGGTTGATACAAGCGAGAGAGACACGCTGCGTTGAAACATTTTTTTTTGGTCTCCGACGATTCTGGTGGTCCATGTGTCCCTGCGATCCCGAAAGCTATTGGCTTGTCTTTAGGTATCTCAGGGGCCGAACCACTTGGCAGAAACACAATTGTAATTGCATGATTATTTCTATTAGGTAAACCTATACTCATGCACCTTATTTCCGAATTTATGAATCATTCCTTAAATGCATACATCTTCAATATTAGCAGTTGATTTTTAAATCGCTGGTTTTGGATATATATTTGAACTTGTGCAATTTAGTACCGATGAAAAGCTTCAAATTACTACCGTAAGTTGTCCGTGATATAAGTTATAATTTTACTTTCTCTTTGTCATCCAAATATTGGCCATTCTTCGTTAGCTTATATTATGATATTTTTTAATTCTGAGTTCTACTAATAGTAATGTTTTACAGACAGTTTTAATTTCATCTATGCTATCTAAAATTTTCTCTTGTATCAAGAGCGATTTTAAGTTTATTTGTAATGCTATTTTTAGAATCCTTCAAGAATAGAAGATTATTTTCAAAATACATTTGGTGGCATTAGTTTTTAACTGACATTTGTAAATGAATTTTTTTGTAAAAGGGTAGAGCTATATTTGCGTAAAATCAAAAAGAACACGGTAGGTAATCATTGAGTTCCGAGTTCTTAAAAGGAAAATATATCTACACGACTGTGGAAAAGGTAGATGAAGATTACAAAGAATGAAGAATAGTGGCTATTCGTCGGTAGAAAGTATTTTGATATTATTTAATACTGAACTTATTAATGCTCAACAGGAAATTTGGTAAAATTGTTTACCGCCGGTACATTATTGAATGAATATTAATTTGAGAAGTACACTGTTTGTTTTAAAGTTTATTTTAATGCTATTATTGGAGATCATCGTTAACTGAAAGAAATGTAAAAACCATCGCATTTCTTTTGATTCAATTTGTCTAACTACCCAAAAGTGATTTAACTTTCGATAGCAAGTACTAGCGTTCGAAGTTGATGAATGACATTGTATTGGGGGAGAAATATCTCGAACACGAATGTAAAATGACAAAATATATAGCTGTCATGAACTTAGTAAATTAAGGTTATAACTCCATAATAATGGTAATTGCTTATTGAACGCACCTTCAATGAATGTCATGTACTTTAAAAGCAAAAAACCTTCGCTTTCCATGATTTACGCTGCATTATGATACTTATAAACCCTCCCACTTGCAAACTAAAAGCACCCCTACACTAGCTTTTTTTATATAAAAAGCTTCTCTGGGTTCACTAACTCACTGATAGTCAAGTCAATGAATGGGTTGTAGAGGACATGGAAGAGGACAGAGACCAAACTTCAGGGATGTGTTTGGAGTTGATAGGAGGTAAACATACTAAAAGTCCCCGGACCTACGAGGTGTGCGGGGGAGATGGGTGGGGGCGCAGAAGGTCCCTTTTTTTGGTTTTTCGCTTATATCATGAAAACGGTCCGTAGAAGAGAATATAATACTGGATTTTAAATTAAAGCTAATAAAATTTACTAAAAAATAGTATTTTGTACATTTATTTCTATTCCTCATATTTATCGAGATATTTGGTAGCGAAAATTGTAAAATTTTGAAAAACACTAAATTTCCTCGCGTTTTTTTTTGGCAAAGTGGCCCAGCCTTTAGTTTTACAGCAAAGTCCTGGGAAAATTAGTTGTAGAAAAATACATTACCTTTAAAATGAGACGTGATTAAATATTATATCTTTTACTGGTCAATAGTTACAGCAATTTGAAATGTCTAGGTGAATTCCGGAATTTCGTAAGAAAACCGCACATCGCTCTTTCCCGTTTTTCTAGGGTTGTATATTATAAATTCAGCTGAATTATGTGCCAATATACATAAATGGTAAGACATTGTGAGTAATGAACTAAATATACTGTACGCTTATTTACCTACACTCTTTTTTTCACTCCAAGTGCAATTGTGCATGCATGTTGTAGTTACATGCTGCCGCACCGAATCGAAAACTGTTGGTGTCGTCATTTTTTCAACTTTTCAAGAGGAAGTTCGGTAAACTATTTTCTTATTTTACAGTATATGGCCCACAATATAGGATACTACGATGGTCATTGTACTGTTTTTAGTAATCCGTGGAACGCGTCAAACATGGGTCATTCGGGGTAATTACTTCTTTCGCGCGAACTCCGTCGATTTTAGAAAAAAAAGATTGTTTCATGGAAGAAAACTCTCGGACAAAACATGTAATTACAAATATTACTTTACGTTAATTGGTACAAAACACTTTAAGTATTATAACCCTATGATTTGCTTTCCTCTAAGTTTTATTAACATTAATATAAATGCTTTTTAAGCTTTTTTTAAAAACTTTAATCTTATTTGTACTTGCACTTCGAACTATAAAGAGCAATATAATTTTTTGCGCCGCTTTTCTCCCCGGATTTTTCAGCATTCACTGCAAGATTATGATACACAAATTATATATCAAAAGAAAAATCTTGCTGTAATTTCCATGTTTGACCTCAAGGTTTAAGTCCACAGGTCCAGTACACTGTGCGGTTGGCTGCCGGTCCGGCGTGTGGTATAACCTAAGGAAATCCCATTTTTGTGGCTTAGTTGTCGTGATGTTTTAGGCGTTGTTTCATTTTTCATATCGGACACATATGTATCATAAATTATTCTCTCGTCTCGCGTACTAGAGATTCTCCAGTTATTCCAGCGAATATAATTCTGGCTTGACTAAAATACTTTCAGTGAAGCTCTTATTTTCATCAGTAACATTCTGAGAGCTGCAACGGTAGCGAATGAACGTGATAGTGGAACATGTATGATGTGCAAATAGTTTTTAATTATTCCTGAATAGTAAAGTTCCTTAAATAGGCAGGCCACCCTTTCGACCGCAAAGCGGTCTGCTCGCAGGCCTCTCATAGCACAATTATTCACAAATACCCTTCCTGCCGCCGCGCGGCCCGCAATGGAAATTGCTACCGAAAAGGGCAGCGCCATGTCACAGTTTTATTGCCTTCCAACGAGAAAAACCCAACCGTCTCTCAATGTATAAAGAATTAATTGCACTCTGGCCACCGGGAGCGAATATTGTCACTTAACGCGTATAACATTCTTTGAAAAATACGAACGGAGGATTAGAACCTCCTCGACACAAACCATGTTGCAGTTATTTTTAAGCACCACTACTTCGAACTTTCATTGTCATTTGACGGGAGATGCTGGCGGAGTTGGGTCCCGGTACCCCGACAGAAGATCACGACGACAGCAGATCACGCGACAACAGATCACGAAGAACAGATCACGAAGGCAATAGATCACGACGACAATAGATCACGAGATCAAAAAACGCTGTATTTAAATAAGTGAAAGATAGAATAAACCTAATAACACGGGTTTCACTTCATCAGATATATTTCACTATTATAATTCCTAATAGCATGATACAAATCACACTTACACACTTTATTATCATTTAGGGTTATTTGGTTGGGCAACTCGCCGTAGTTTTACGCAAAACAATCACCATTGGGGTGGGTTGGGTAATGACCGGGAGGGGGCCGGGGGGTTGGTTCAAAAGGGTATTCGTGAACAAAGAAACGTAACTATCCGCCAAATAACCTCTTCCCCAGGTAGCCTTGAACTTTACTTCTCTACGACCGTGGCCTTGAAGGTTACCCGTGCCTCCAGTCTCAAGGAGTTCGTGCGTTTCCCCGCTTGGTGGCGCTGTCATCAGGTATGCCAGTAATGTTATCTCTCTCTACATTCGGAACGACTCCGCAGCGCCCCCTCCCAATTACACATCTGCGGCAAAATATCCGCAAAATATTGTAGGAAAATATATTACAAAGTAATTTTCCCATTTTAATCGTGATTTTAGTGTCGCGTGATCTGTTTTCGTCGTGATCTGCTGTCGTCGTGATCTGCTGTCGTCGTGATCTGTTGTCGTCGTGATCTATTGTCTTCGTGATCTGTTGTCGCGTGATCTGTTGTCGCGTGATCTAATGTCATGGATCCGTTGGGTCCCTTTCAAGCGACCTCCCTTCAATTCAATTACCTTCCAACGTGGGTCAAGTGGTGTTGAGTTGTATATCTGTTTGAACGATTGAGTTGATTTTATATATTGTGAGCGTGATTATCTTTCGTGATGTCTTGCAAGTGTTTGGTGTTTGATGTGTTGTAAGTCGACGAATCCAGTGATGATGTTTCAAGAGTGACAGAAAAAGGAATATTGTCGCTTGTAGCTGCAAGTAAGGAAAGGAGGGACAACAAATGCTCCCAGCTACGTAGCTTTAAATCCCTCCTAGTTCACAAATCATGCTGTAAATAACTGCACCAGATCACAGAGCAATAAGGCGGATTTGCAGTGGCAGGCTATATCAACATCATCTGAACCAGCTGAAATGGTGAGCTCAAGGTCTTAACTAACAAAATTTGGATTTAAAGAATCACTGCTTTCTCTGAGCAGACTCTGTGAAGAACAAGAAAAAAGAAGGATGTTGAAAGGCGGAGAGTGATGTATAACGCTTGAACATTAGCTACTGTACAACAAACATGTATGCAGGCTGGTCTTGTGAGGAGTGACAAGTGGAGTGAAGAAGTTGTTGGTCGCTAGTCCTCCATAAATGATTTAGTCACCAAAGAAGCTATTTACGATGATAAATGCCATTTGAATTTCATTAGGCCTCCATATCTAAGTAAATAAACCAAATCTGATAACTACATTTCCAGAGGAATGGAAGAAATGAATAGTGTTCCTCCATCCCTTATACAGTTCCTATGGGAGGTGTTCTTGAAAAACACAAAGAGTTGAGGAAAGGAGAAAGAAATGAGTCGCTATTGCAACCGTCATAACCTATATACTGTATGTGCTTCGACCGCGGAAGTTTCTGTCCTCAGTATTGACTAGCCTATCCCTCCTACTACACGGAAGATTTGCATATAAAAACATGGTTCACCGTCTCGCAAGTTAAGGATTTAGTTCATCTTACTACGAAGTCCAAGATTTAGAAATGTCCTTAATGGTTCATGCTCAACCAGTATTCAAAACACGATCATTCATTCAATTTGTTTTTGACAATGCTGATTTAAATGCATTTACCGCTGACGGTCTGAATAATTTCCACCCCATGGGTGGTGGTATTATTAGAAGCGAACTATTAATAAACTAATGGAGTAAACTAAGTTATTTTACTTCTTCCGTAATACCGAACATTAACTTTTATACTGAGAAAAATCATTGGAGAAATATTAATAAACAACTTTTATCGTATTTTTACTATAACTTTTTATAACATTGGAGAAATGTTCAAAAACATGTTTGCTGCATTGGATGTTACGTTGACAACCTCCGTTCGATTCCAATAACCTTCGAATAATTCCTCATTAATGTATGTGCTGGACTTCGTCCACTAAAACTTGCATTGGCAGAGTTTTAAGTTCTTTTATTTTCTGAAATATTATAATTGTCACTCACACACCCAGAACGGTTAACACTTGAAAGACTCCATTTGTCGTACATTTCGGCGTTTCGTGTCATCTTTTCCAACGAGAGATATGACCACTTCACTTTTTTATTTGCATTTCATATTTTTTAGGTTTCATACATATATGTTTCAACAAATAGCATGATTTTTCTCATCGGCGACAGCTTTTAAAGCATGTTCATAAAACACTATATCTTTAGATTTAAGAAGCTCTATGCTAACTTTTTTGAGGCATATTGTTTTCTGAGTTAGAGTTAGATCGGGTGGTATTGCCTCGGGGAAGAGGAAAAGCGATGGGGACATACTCGTAATTAGGGTGTAACTCCTAACGGAGGTTTGGGATCGAGGCATATCCAGGGCGATATATCCTCCGCCTGGATGCCTTCCATGTCATAAAATGAAAAATGCGTGTCCAATCTTACCCCCCTAATTCACATACGATGGATATATCCATTTTCACCTAAAATTATTCAAAATTCTCCCGTTCCCTTTCCACTTGCCCCTTGCCGACAAGTGAGACGTCTTCGCTACCCCTAGCTCTAGGGGTCTAATGAGGAGTTTTTCATCGTGTGTGGGTCAGGGGGTTGGGACTGGACATGTTCTTTCATTTTGTGAAGCATTTTTAATGTGTCAACACTTAAAAAGCGGGACAATATTCTGTTGTGTGAGGCCCCAGGAACTATATGGCACCCAAGGGAAACTGAGGGGTCCAGGGGCCTGGTCTTGGGTATTTAAAAGTCAACCTCTACATTTTTGTTGCCCGGCGACGACAGGTCTCCCGAAGCTAACGGGAACCATTGAAGTGCCCGAAGCTCATGGGCACTTTTCATCGTACGAGGGCACAGTGGATGAAATAGTAATGTACGTAGAAAATCAGACCTTCGTCAAATTTCTAGGCATCCAAATGTAAGGATTGAGAGAGGGGGAAAGGGAAGGGATATTCCAGTCTGGAGGGTCCACTGCGTGTCTGACAGACGATCGCATGGCATCGCCCCATAACTTTTTTTAAATCGAGACATTCAATATACGAGATGGTTGACTACTTCTACTAATACTGAAGACTACTTCTTCCTGGATCACTTTCACCGTTTCCGCTTTGAGGTCCAATTTGAACCCAAGGGCAGTCATGACGCCCATTCCGAGTATTACGTCCTCCTGTATCTTGGTGAGCAATGACCGATTAATAAAGTTAGTGTCGCTAATCCGGAAGCTGGCCACGGTTTCCCCCAAGGTTTTCCGTGGACTCTCCAGTGGCGGTTTACGCAGCGTACATCTCCCCGGGGAAACCCGTTCCTCTTCAACTATTTCGGGTCGGATTATCGTTATTGTCGCGCCGGTATCCAGAAACAGTTCTCGGTGCCTGCCGTAGACGAGTCCGTGAATGAACAGACAGTTTGCTCGGTCTTTGAGAGATCCAACGGTGGCAGCGGTCGCAGATGTGTAAGCAGCATAGGTCACCAGTTTTCCTTTTCCGCCAACCCGTTCTATTTTCCTTGCTGCTCATTGGGTTGCCAGCGAGGTGGAGAGCAACGGATTCGCAAGTGTCCCATTTTGCCACAATTCCAACTGCGGCGCTCGGTTCGCCAGGACTTCATGGTTTCTAGGACTTCCTCGGCTATGTCCTATATGAAGTATCGATTCCAGTGAGCTTTCTCTTCCACACCTTCAATCGAGCATGCACACGAGTCGACTATTTGACGGTCTAAAACTCTAACGCCCGAGTTAGTGCTTCACGAAGGGTCTTCGGACGGGCCAGTTTTACGGCCTGCTGCGTCAAGCTTTCACGCAGGCCATCGAGGAACTTGTCCACGGCCATGCTCTTGCACACGTCTTCCAGTACGGAAGGGTACGCGCATCTGGCCAGACGCACGATGTCGGCCTCGAACTCCTACAGACTCTCGTTTGGTCCTTGTCGACGGGTCTTTAGTTGTGAACGGTTGAATTGTTCCATATGGCCGCTTCCAAATCTCATCTTCAGTTGTTGGACCACTACGTCGTAATTTTGCCTGTCGGCAGAAGGGATGATTTGTTATACCCTCAAGAGCATCATCACGAAGGGCCAGACACAGCGTAGATACTTCGGTGGTTTCTGAACAGCTGTTAATCATCACCGCCGTTTCGAAGTGTCAAATATTCCTCTAAAGGCGTCTTTCCGTCAAACGTTGGCAGCTCACTCCGTCTTTAAGTTTGGCATGGCATCGGCTTACGTACTTCTTCAGTACCGTCAGATCTACTCTTCTCATTCGTCTGATTTTATAGGAATTCAACGACACTTGAATTCCTCCAATCCCTTCTCATGGTTCAGTTTCAGTTCTGTTCTCACTTCGGCAGAATGTTCCTGAAACTTCTCTTAGATCCTTTCTCTATTTCTTATAAACTCTTCCTCCATTCTATTTTCCATCCCTCTATAATTTTTGTCAATTTTTTCTTCGTTTCTTGCTAACTTTACGGATACATTTTCGTCCAAACTTCTTTCCAAATGTTCATTCAACTTTTCATCTGATAAACAGATAAGATATTTCTCCAATGGCCGTAAAATATATGCACCACTCGTCAAAAAATATCAAACACTTACTGTGTTGGTTTGCGGGAATGGGGACTCCGCAACAGGGACCAACCACAGCCTCTCCACCAGAATACCCTCCTGTGGTGGTTTACGGGAAAGTAATTTCCTCGCCAGGGACCACCACAGACACACACACACATACACAACCCAATTGGAATCCTCTGTAGGCTAATTAGACCCAGCTAAGGATTCCTGGGTTATAACCTGGTATCCTTCGGAGAGCTGTAGTGACTCTACTAAGGCTGCCAAGTTATTAACACAACCACACACGCAATCACACAAAACAATCACTCACACACACAGCAGAGCCCCAGATTTCTGGGAGAACAGCTCAAAAAGTGCGTGGTCAAATAGAACAAAAACAACAAACAGGGAACGAGGGTGAAATTCGTATACGCGTATTTCGACCACAAAGTGGTCCTCTTCAGCGAGCTGAAGGGAAAAACACTAGCAACACGAGGTTGAAAGAAAGCTACGATCTGAGCGAATGAAGAAATACTGGGCTGACAGAAAACAGAAGAAATTCAGAAGATGACTAAAGTGGTCCAATGAAGGCCATAACATTAAAAATAAATAAATAAATTGTTCGAAAAGTAGTTCAGCAAGGTGTTATAATATTTTGAAAGATGAGTTGTTTCTTTAAAATGAGGGTCAAATTCTATGTGAAATAATATCTCGCTCAATCTGCCTTAAGCAACCCTTCGCCCCTCATTTCCTCCACATACTACCTACGATAACCCTCTTCCTAACTTTATCCATAAATTTCCTCGCCACCCTTTCTCCACTCATTCTATGTCGGGAGACCTCCGGTGTCCACTGCCCAGGGTTGGTGGGTCAGTTGGTCCTCTGGTGGTCACTGGCGGAGCAGTGTTTCAGGGGGGTGGGAGGGAGGCGGATTGAAAGATGCCATGGCATTTCACCCAATTAGAAGTTACCTTTGTCAGCCTCGCTCCGCTTATATACCCTTCACAGATTGGTTTTCAATCATGGGTTGACCTTATAAATCTGGCCGATCAGGTCACTCACTAGTGATGTAGCCAGGGATCCAGGTCCCCCTTCCCAATACTTTTTATTTATTAAAATGAAAGGCATACAAGGAAAAATTTATATTTTTTTTAAACAAAAAATGTTAATTTCATTAATTTTTTTCTGAACAACATTTTTCTAAATAATTTGTGCAATTTTCAAAAAAAAACCATGGACATTGTTTCCTTTCAGAAATATACACAATAAAAGTCTTCAAGATTGGCTGATTACATTGCATTTGCAATTTCATGCACCATTGCCTAAAAACAGTTTTGCATGAGAAGATATTTCACCTCTGCCAAAATCGGTGATGAAATTAAGTTAAACTTACCTTAGGATAAAATTCACTAGTACCCTAAATTACAAAATTTTGGACCTAATTTTTCTAAACATTAACCTCCACTTATTTGTAATAAATAAAACCCCCTTTCCCTCCCCCTGAAACAAAAATAATTCCTGGCGACTTCATTGCCTGGCACCCAAGAGAGTACGTCCGGCAACATAAACCATCAGTCTTCTCCTCTTGATGAGGGAGTTAGCCTTCGCTGCTTGGAAGGAGACTTTCTCAATCTCCTCAAATTAGTTCACTGCACCCAAGACCAAGTCGACAGACGTCATTGGCACAGAGTATATCCATTTCCCCATTTAGCAGATGTATCCCCTCAAGGAAGAGCCAGTAGCATAGCCAGGGGGGGGGGAATGCCCCCCCCCACCCCTGTATTCTGGCACCCCTAAGCCAGTGAATGTTTCCATTCTAAAGTCCCAAAAACGAACGTGAATCAATGTCATAACTTAATTATCAACAAATCAACAAGTAAATTCTATAAGTTTGGATCATAGTATACTACAAACAAAATAATACAGTAGAAGTATATGACAGTATGTTAAGTTTAGTAAACTGGTGAATTTATAAGTCGGTGCCCCCTAAAAATTTTGCCCCCCCTCCCCTCCCGGTGCCCCTTAGACCCAAGCATGTCCTTCCCTCTCGTAAAGGGCATCCGAGGCCCCAGATCTAAGTTATTTTGGCTTTTTTACCCATGAAAGTCTTCCCTCACCTTACACCTATGTTACTGTAGTAGTACACAGCATGACATTATAGGTGTATAATAGGTATGGGAGGGGTACTCAAATATTTTTGAGTTTTAATACCATAAGGATCTTGCATCCTCAAATCTCTTGAAATGTGTAATGACGAGAAAATTACTTGAAGGAACATTAAAAATCTTCATTCACTAAAACACAAATGTAAGAATGATTTAAAAAAAATACAAATCCATTTTTTGACAAGAGACAAAAAATTAGTACATAATTGACGTAGGCAAATCACCGTTATTATAATGAATGTTTTTTTGGACACCAATAAAACATATATTTTCAGAGTTTCAAGCTAGAAAATTAAAAGGTTGGGATTCAACAGATCTTATGTCCTGAAAGTCATATTTATATGGCCACTCCTGTGGATTAATGTGACTTCGAGAACTAATTTTTAAATTACGATTACGTGATTACAGTTAGAGGAAATACCATCCACTCACTATAACAGTTATCAGGCACTAATTAATTGAAACCAATATTGCCACATAGTATGAATGTAAATGCAATATTACTGAGAATAAAAACGGTTTTATCCTATTCCAACATGTTTGTTCACATTCACATTCACAAGCAGACAACTAACTAGTAGAATACATTATTCAAAATAAATATATATATTTATACGTGAAGAAAATGTTCACGGGCACGAATGCAAAGTGCCGCAGTTTTCCAACCCCTGTGGAATAATTATAGATAAAGTATAATTAAAATCATAGCTGACGTCAACGTTGAATGCACGTTGATTCAACATCGACTGATAACGTTGTGTTTGAATGTTGATGTAACGTTGTGGCAACGTGCACGTTGTCATCTACATCTACAAAATACCCTATAAGCCACCTCAGGGGTGTGTGGCAGGGGGTGAGTATTAACCAACATGCATTACACTATACCCTAAAGTAAGTGTAACTACGACTATTTATGAGTTAGCATAAATCGCTAATGCTTGTCAAGTTGCGAAACCTCACAAGCATGACTCATGACACAATGTTACATGACATGAGTCATGTAACATTTTGCACGTTGATGAAACATTGTGACAACGTCCTCTGCTACTAGGGTAATGATTTGAGGAGATGAATGTCCTTTCAGTAAGTTATCTCTCTCATAACTCATGCATAGAATTCTCATAGCGTTCTCTAATGTAAGAACTCATGCATAGCATTCACATTACTCTCTCATCACTTGCAGGGCGTTATCCTGAGGGATTGAGGGGCGCAGTTCAAATGATAGTTGGGGGACCAACTTTGCATTCCTTTATTTATATAATACCATTTTATAAGTATCTTTCATGGAAAAAAGGAAATTGACCGACAAACTGGCTAATGATTTCGAAAAATTTAGATATGAACGAAGTAGTATGCCACTTAAAATGCGTATTCAAGAAAATAATGCATAGATTGTTGATGATGCAATGTTTGTCAGAGTAAAAAGTTTAACGTAGATATCCAATTTTTCCAAAATATCCAACCGGCATCTATTCTCTTCCCTGAGCTTTTCTGGGGCAAAGATGTGGTCCTATTTGGATTTCCTCTGGGATTGAGTCTGGGATATAAATTATATGTAATACATTCATATCTGTGCCCTTTAATCCTTATTTCAAATAAGCATTATCATAAGAAAAAGGTAAATCTTTTTTTTTTTTGAGGAAACCGGGACTAGCCACGGTAGTTACCTTTATTCCACAGGAGATTTAGATTAAGTATTTCCTTGGAAATTATAAGTGAATCTGATATCTGATAACACTGATATGTTATGAAATGTACTGATTAATATCGATAAATTGTAATTTTTATAATTTATTTGATAAGCTGACACTCTTAAATAGGTGTAAGGATAGAAATAGATTTCTAGCATTGATTTTAGTATGAGTAAATAGTTACATATGTACTTTGATATTGAAATGATGACCTAACAGTTAAAAGTGAAAGCAATGATAGACAATGTCTACCTATGAGATGGGATTAATTTAAATCTCCTCCGGGCTTGAAGGGTTAAATCTTTGTTTTCACTTGTAGTTTTTATGCTGAGGATGAGGAGTTGATCCTTCAACCTTGTCATCTCTAACCGGTGGCAGATCTAACAGGTGGAAGAAGTGGGAAATTCCCCCCCACCCTAAATCTAAGAGAAAAAGTTTTTTGCTGAGGCTAAGTTCTGATGGCCAATGGGGCTTAGCAGAGTCTAAGTTGCTAAGTGTATGAGGAGCTTTTCGGGTGGTACACCGGGTCGCAGTGTTCATTGTAGCCGACATTTCAACACTAATCTATCATTGTCCTCATGGTAGAGCTACTCACTGATGAGGATGCTCCATTAGAGTGTTGACACGTCTGCTACAATGAACACTGCTACTCGGTGTACCACCCAAGAAGCTCCTTGTCCACACATACACCAGGAAACATAGATTATAAGATTATAAGTTTCTGAGTGCTAATTTTGGGGGGAGGGAAGTTCCCCCTTAAAATTTATGTCCGAATCTGCCTCTGTCTCTTATGTTAATTAACTTATCAGAGTATTGAATATTAACTACTGTGAATACTGTTATCATGGCATAGGCACTGCAGTATATAGTCACCGCATACTCACAAATTTTGCCATTACTTGTCAAAAATACATTGTCCAGGTTTCTAATAAAATAAATCACAAATTGTACTTTTCACATTTAATTTTCAACATCTATGATACTTATAAGATCAATAATCTTTTTTCTGTACAAAATTTGCAAATATTCTTCATATGGTTCCTGCGGTTCTTGCACATCCACTTATTGATTGATCAACAGAACATTTATGTTTTAATTTGTTTATTCCTCGGACATAAAACACGTCTACCACTTTTTCCATTTCTCTTTTTATTTGCATTTTCACATGTTGATGAATCACTGAAATAATCTGTCTTTTCAGTTCTTTTGGGATCATTTTAATTTCTGATCTTCTCCTTTTTCTTTGTCAATTCCCTTGCAATTTCTCATGGGAATTTTTATCTATACATCTTGTTTATTGGATTTATGTTAATGTATATGACAAAAAAATTAATGTGCGATATTCCAAAGAGGAAAAATCATTCGCCTTGACCAGGAATATCGTTCTTATGTGTACTTGCGGGTGACTCCGTAAAGGTAACTACCGCGGCTAGTCCCGGTATCCTCAAAATTAAAAAAATTAATGCCTGCCATGTTTATCAAGTGGGAAAAAATTACCATTGGCCACTTATTTGTGCTCCTTGAAACATTATATGTTATGCACATCTCATCCACTGTGTCAATGCCACCCTTAGTAATGTTATAAAAATATATTATCTTTGGTTTCTTCTTGTCACCTGTCAACCTGTCTGTGCTCATACTGCTAAGCATCATTGTCAAAAAATTACAGTTTACCTACCTTTCTTGGTAACACAAGATAGTCATGTTCTTTCTAAATCCAAAGAGTCTACTATTCTCCTTCCTCTGTTTTGTACAAACTATCTGAGGTGGTAATGCCCTTTTGTTTTTTTTTCTCCTGAGTTCCCACTAGTGTCAATTTATTATGTAACAAATCCTCTGCCAGGGTAACACTTGCAAACCAATTGTCAGGCGTGACGTTTCTCCACGTTCCTACAATTGGTTCCTCTGAGCGCTTCACCACCTCTTTAGGAGTATTGACTGCTTTTTAGGGTGCTTCAGGTTGACTCCCTACATGTACCTCCAAATTGTAGGCATAGAATACATTAGCAACCAATGCAAATATATGAATCCATATCTTGCAGTCTAATTTGGGAGCTATTGCCTGAATGAACATCCTCCCCTAAGGATGACTGATTGCTCGTCTGCTGTGGTGTATTCTGATATATGGCATAGTTATCCTGAAACTTTCTCACCAGCATTTCAAATAGTTGATGAATCAGAGCTAATTTGTCTATCATTTTTCTTTATGTCCTACTAAATATGATCAAATCTGAAACGGAATGCAAAATAAAACACAATCTTTGATAATTCATGGATGCATAAAGTATGCCAAACCCCAAGCCATCTCGATCCCATAAATCCTTTATATTTTGTCGCCCAGATATATTTGTTCTCTCAATGAGCAGAAGCCCAAGGAAGCATACAATTTCTTCCTCATCACTTGGCCTGGGATCTCTAGCACCTGAACTTTTTGAAATTGAATATTTGAAAATACAGTAATTGTATTTATCACTTTCCTATAAAAAAACAATTGAAAGTAATCAATAAGGCTCTTGATATTTTCTTTGCTACTTTTGATACCAGGATTTCCAGAAGTTATATTCCTCTATGGTGTTCTTACATTGGGGCGCGGTTCCTTTTTGCTCCATGTAGTTGTGTTGTCTTTCCCCAATAAAATAATGTCATTTTCAATGGGCAGTTCATCTTTGGAAATGTCAGCCTCCTCCTCTGTTTTGGTGTCATGTTCAGAGGATTCAATGCAACCATCAGAAGAAACATCATCCCGGTCAGTCAAATCATCATTGAACGATTCATTCCAAAGTCTTATTACTCTATCCCTTCCCTTCTCTAAATTTTCCATCATCTATGGATAAAAAATAGCATAATTTTAATTTTGCAAGAAATTTCATTAGCTAAGGAATAGTAGATATGTATTAAAAATATACAAACACATTCTTCCATTGCACTGACAAAAGAATGAATTGTAAGCAATTAGCATGCAAAGATATTCCTTCCAACATGAAGTTATGCCATGCAAAGGAGGTAAATCATTCAAAATTAAACTTTCAGTATTAGGAACGTACCTTGTCCTGGGTGACCTACTACACTCCATATGAAGTTATTTTTGGTAAAATGATTATGAATAAAATAATATTTTTGGAGAAGTTGTAGGTAATCAAATCGAGAAAAAAATCTGAATTATGATATGAGATTATGGCCATAAAACCATGAATATATTTACTCTTTCATCAATATTGTTCAATGGTAGGATAAGACCAAGAAAAACCATCCTCTCATAAAGCACATGCCGAGGAGTCAATGGTGCGGAAACAATTGGGGTGATCAGGACACCCCGTGCGAGTAACGCAGGAGAATACTGCGAATGATTCGATTGGCGTTCTTCAGCAGATAAAAGTGAAATACGAGAATGCATGCTATATTGAAACAAAAATGTTGAGACTTATGGTACTAGCAGAGTTGTTAATGGGATAATGATCGCCTCACAGAAATAATGCCATCCCGACATGTTGAAGAATACACGGGAAGTGATTTTTTAATCGATACTCACCACAGAAGAAATAAAGAGACCAAAAAAAAAAGACACACGACATGTACTTTGGCGGGATTAACTCAAAAAATAAAAACATCACACCCCCTTTAACACATTCAATACGGAGCACGTCAATAGACGTGCTCCTGGCTACACCCACTGACGGAGCACGTCAATTGACGTGGTCGTTCCATTCTGAAGCCCTTTAAATTTTTTAAAGCCGATTTTGACGACTTTCAAGAAAATCCGGCCCGCGTTGAATGTGTTCATCCCGCACAGAAACAATACCAAGTATTTCAACAAGTTTCTTCAATCTAGGACAGGGTAAAGGTTTAGTGAAAATATCAGCATGTATCCTCTGACGACACATTTTTCACTGAAATCTGACCTGTTTCTTCAAGATTTCGTACATGGTGATATACAATATCAATATACTTGGTTCTTTTCTGAAAAGCAGCATTCTTGGAAAAGATAATAGCTGCTTTGTTATCACAATAAAGAGTCAGAGGATTCAATTTACCAGTAAGTTCCTTCAAAAGGTTCTTCAAATAAATAGCCTCATTCCCAGTCTTTGCTAGAGAAACATATTCAGCCTCTGTAGAGGACTGAGCCACCAAACTTTGCTTCTTTGACTACCAAGATATGACACCCCCTCCAAAAGTAAATACTCACCCAGAATAAGATTTCCTATCGAGTGAATCACTGCCTCAGTCCGCATCGGAGTACCCACACAGTCCCTCATCACTTTTTTGTACACAATACAGTGGTCTGCAGTCCCTTTAAGATATCTTAATATGTACTCTCTTTGCACAGGCCCAATGTTCATCACCATAACAACTGTTGAACTGATTAAGATTGTACACCGCTTGTGTTATGTCAGCCCTGGACTACAGGCTCAAATACATCAGAGACCCAATCAATCTTTGGTATGGTACATTTGGAGTCTCACCCTCATTTCTTTTCAAATAAATTCCATTTTCAAATGGAGTATTCACTGAGTTACACTCTAACATACCAAATCTGGAAAGAATCTTATTCACGTACACTTTGTGAGATAAAAAAATTTCACCCTTCTTTCTATCACGAATAACACACACCTAATTCAATGAGCCAAGATCTCTGAAATCAAAGTTCTTGTTTTAGCTCCTTTTTAACACACTCTTATCATAATCACTGTTTGACATAATGAAAATATCGTCAACATGAATAGCCACTGTAGTCAGATCATCAGTACCCTTTTGTTTAGCATAAACACATGGATCACACTTTGACCTTGCATACCCTAAAGAAATTAGCAACATTGTCAAGCTTCATATTCCATGACCTAGAGGCCTGTTTCAGTCCATATATGGCCTTTTTAACAAACACACCTTACTAGCATTCATTACATCTACACAGCCTTCAGGCTCATCCATATACACTTCTTCATTTAGGTCACCATTGAGGAAAGCAATAAAGACATTAAGATACTCAATTTCTAAGTTTAAATTGTTGGTCATCTCAGACTCCATGTTCTTACCACTGGAGAGAATGTGTCAAAGTAATCCTGAACAAAATCGCTGAATATACCCTTTAGACACTAATTGAGCCTTGTACTGGTCAATCTCACCATTGGAACCTCTTTTCATTTAAAAAACCCATCTGCATTTCACCACATTTTGCCAGCAGGTCTCGGGACAAGAATCCAAACGTCATTATGTTTTAACGACAAAATCTCATCTTTCATTGATCTTTCCCACAGCTGCCCATCACTTCTAGAAAGTGCCGGCTCTCTTGTTTCTGGCTCATCATCAAAATTGACTAACGATGCCTTGTGAGCAACAAAATCAGGGAAGTCTCGAGGTTTTCTTTCTGTGACAGGATACCGGCGCTCCTCCTCATGTCCCTGGACATTTATTACCTCATCTGTCTGTCGACTAATGCCATGACCCCCAATGCTCACAGAGTTATCTCTTTCTATTCCTGTGTTGAAAATAATGGGCACATTAACCTGAAAAACTTCGTCCCTTTTTTCTTCATCATATCCAACAAAAATGCAGAGAGTACCTCTATCTCCCAGTTTCTTGCTTTCAATTTTAGGGACATGCACATAAAAACACCCACAAACTTTAAATGCCCAACATGAAATTTTCTCCCAGTCCATGCCTCGTAAGGTACCATGTCTTTTAAAGCTACAGTTGGAGAGATATTTTTAAGATAAATAGTGGTGTTCACGGCATCCCCCCATAATTTAGTGCCTAGACCAGTTTCCTTTAGCATAGCCCTAGATCTCCCCAGAGTTGTTCTATTGGCCCTCTCTGTAACCCCATTCTGTTCAGGAGTTCCGACAATAGTGAATTGACGTTGAATACCTTCCCTGGAAGCTCCAGAAGGCCCTTGCCCACCCATACAATCTACAATCTAGGGCATGCTAATGGAAGTTATAACTCAAGATTATAATTACACACTTATTTCTTCATTTGAGACCTTAACACAGTTTAAACTGTTTGTTATTATGAATGCACACAACTGGACTATTTTAGGAAAATAAAATCCTTTAATTATTTAATAATCGGTTTTTATTTATCTTTTTATGACAGTTTTGATTACAAATTAGTGACTGATGGTATTACACGATGAATGTGGCTTGTAACAAGTTGAAATAGATCGCCTCAATGCTAGTAATAGCGAAACTAGCATACTCCTTTTCACTTACCCAGCATTAATATGCATCTCCTCCAGCACAAATGCAAATTAGACATTGTCTTTCTGCTTTCTGTATACTTCCAATATAAAACCCCTTATGATGCTCAAATTTTCGTAAATTACTGTGGTATTTTTTGTAATTTACCACGCCCCTTGAAAATTATCATAATTTTTGATAATTTTCTAGATAATTCACCTATGTTTGTGATAATTTTTAATACAGATATATTTCCAACATGTTCTTTTAAGCCAAGTCCACATTTCCACCGTGTTTAATTATAAATTGTGGCATGCACAACTCATTTTTGGCTTACTTTACTTAAATTAAAACCTTATTGAGTAATTATTAGTAGAATATTCTTCTTGAAAATTTCTCACACTTTGACAAAAGAAAGCCAGATTGCATGTTGCTGCTGTATTTATTTTTACAATTATTAAAATTTCTTCGATTAATGTTGAATTAGGTATGGTTTAAACATCGTTATTCCATTTCCTTTACTATTGGCATTCTTATTTAACGATACATTATTTGTTTAATGCTTAAAACTAAAAAAAATACAGGAAGATTATGGTAATTTTTGAAAATTACCGTAATTTACCACGGTAATTTACCTCAGATGAAAATAATGGTAATTTTCCTATCTCTATCTATATCTCATGAAATAAGAAAAAAAAATATATTTCATTTATTTATTATATTGATTTTTTCACTTTGACAATGGTTAATACATTATTGGTATTGAATGTTTAATTAGCCATGTTAAATTATGGAAATATTTTCACTAGTTTTCTCTTATGACCTTGAGTTATATTTCACACATGGTTCCAAGTTTCTTATTATAGATCCCATAAAGTCCATGGAACCCATGAAATCTGGTGAGCAATTTTTCATTCTCTTCTCTGTACAGTGATGAAAGTCAATCAGTTGCCTATTTTGATAAAGAAATGGAAAGGCCACCGTTAGATCCTTAATATTAGAAGTAATAGTGAATGTTGTTTATGTTAGACTGGAGAACATTCATAATATATTTTGTTTGATGACATTTACCTAAATAAAACTAATTGAGGTGTTAGAGAAGTGCCCACCCACATTCAAAACCTTTGCATGAAATTGATGAGAGGTCAATTCTTGACATTGCGAACTCCACGGGAAACCACGCACTCGGGTTTATCTGACCACTTTCCGCTTAATGTCCAGGTTTTTATCATTAGTGTATCAATTTCTTTCTAACACCGTTTATGTATCAACCTGAGCATTAATTAGGTCCATTTGATGTAGACCTTCCAATCATTGCCACATGAATCCTGGTGTGAGGTTCCAGGCTCCTATGATGTTGGTCTCGCATGTAGTTCTTTTATGAAAACTTGAAGATGTAATATTACGGAAGGGAGGAGGAGGTCTATATTTGGACAAAAACGATATATATATATATATATTCAAACTTACAGGAGGTAGGAAAAAGAGGAAAAGATAAAGAGTTCGTTCTTACGGAACGTTTTGAACCAGTTGGTCTTTCGTCAGCTCTAGAAGTGAGCAGTTAGTACTGCCCTGGGGAAGGGGAAGGTAGGGGAGGAAAAGAAGTAGGGGAGGGGAACTAGGAGGGGAGGGGAACTAGGAGGGGAGGGGAACTAAGAGGGAACAATGTTGCACCTGGCTGTTTTCGGATGAGAGAAGTTTCAAGCAGGGAGAATTATAACAATGTTGCAATACTGAGGGCACTAAATATTGAGGGTCAGTGACTAAGGGGGGGGAGAAATGGAGTGTGGGGAGGGGAACTGGAAGGGGTATTCAATGTGACAATGTTGTGTCAGCTAATCAAAGGAAAATTTTGAAGTAGGGAGGAGTTCTTGAAGAGTGAGAAATGCAACAGTGTTGCAAGGCAGAGGAAAATTATAATTGTTACAATAGGGGGCAGAGGTATTCATGGGATTAATGCAATACATTGATTCCGGGTGGGGAAAAAGCTTTACAAAACCAGATCACGGACATCTCAGTATTTCTCAGCTGTGTGTTCGAAGTATTGGCGGGAAGGGTATTGAGGACGGAAAGAGAAAAGCATGAGTCCAATTGGAGTCCATGTTTTGAGGCGTGCCTAGGGACAGGGAAGTGGGGAGGGGAAGCTCGGTGGCCGTTCATACGGATAGATAGGGGCGTGGATGTTTCACCGATGTAGAAGGCGGGGCACTTATTACACTGCAAAAGGTAAACTACATTGGAGGATATGCAGCTGCCATGGGAGGAAATGGGAAACGGGATTGGGGTATTGGGACTTTGGAACACTGAAATATTTCGAATTAAAGGGCAAGTTTTGCACCTGGGTCTGTGGCAGGGAAATGAACCGGGATCTTTGGGAGGAATCAAAGTGGGAGTGGGTTTGGAGGGACGTAGAATACATTTTAGGTTTGCTGGTCTTTTGAAAGTGATAGTGGGACATTTGGGAATTAAGTCAGCAGTAAGGGGACTGTCGTGCAGAATGGGGAAAAGAGACTTAAGGACAAGGTTTGCCTTATGAAGTCCCGGAACGAAGGTAGTGCAAAGGTTCAAGGGCGATTTAGTTGTAGTTTTAGGGGGTGGAGCATAGGGCGTGGTGGAAGGTAAGATGCGTCGCTCAAGGAGAGAGGAGGGATATCCACGTTTAAGGAGGGCAGTTTTAATATTGGCTAGGTGATGGTCAAGGGAGTTTTGGGAGTTACAGATGCGGTGCACGCGAATAGACAGGGAAAATGGAATGGCACTTTTAGTATGATAGGGATGGCAGCTGTCAAAATGGAGATATTGTTGATTATTGGTTGGTTTAATGTGCAAGGACGTCAAAAACTTGTTATTAGACAGGGAAATTTCAGTATCTAGGAAAGTTATGTGGGTGCAGGAGGAGGTAGAAGTGAAATAAATAGAGGATGTGGAATTTAGGTCGGAAATGAAGGAAGAGAGGGATTCGGGTCCGTGAGTCCAAATTAGGAAGATATCATCAATGAATCGGACCCAGAATATCGGTTTGAGGGGTTGTGAGGAGAGAAATCTTTCCTCCAACTGGCCCATGAACAAATTGGCGTATGAAGGAGCCATTCTTGTGCCCATAGCTGTACCCTGGATTTGCAAAAAGATTTGATCTCTGAAGGAGAAGGCATTTTTTTCAAGGACAAATCGGGCAAAGTTTGTGAGGAAATCCGTAGAGGGGGCATGGGGCATGGGATGGAGGGAGAGGAAATGTTTCAATGCACTGAGGCCTTCACAGTGTGGAATTGAGGTATAAAGGGAGGTGGCATCAATTCATTTCATTCAAGTATTCTACCAGCTGATTGGTAGGTTCTTGGACAGTCCCCATTTTGTATCCCAACCTAATAGAAATTGTCTCGCATTCCCTCCTAAGGATGGCCCGTTATTAGATCCCTCTTCAATTCTTCATATCTTCTACCTCCTCTTATTTCGTCCAGAATTCCTATCCTCTTCCTTCCTCTCCCACGCTTCCCCAGTGTTCTCCCCTCTATCACTCTCTTCAACATGCCCTCTCCTCTCAAAACCTCCTCCATCCATCTCTTCTGCCTTCTCCGAACCTCTGCCACAAGCTTCCTCTCCTCTCCGACCATATCCAATACCTCCTCGTTCGTCTTTCTCGCCATCCAGCTAACCTTCTCCATCCTTCTCCAAACCCACATCTCAAACGCCTCAAGTCTACGCACATCCTCCCTTCGCAATGACCACGTTTCCGACCCATATAGTGCCACGCTCCATATTAAAGTTTTCACCAGCCTCTTCTTAATGTCTCTTCTCAGACCCCCCCTCATCAATTCCCTTCTCTTCGAAAATGCTTCTTTAGCGAGCGCAATTCTGCATCTGATGTCCTTACCACTAAACCCATTCGCCTCCAAAATACTACCCAGATATGTAAACTGCTCGACCTGCTCTATCTTCTGCCCTCCCACCCTTATATTCAGCCCCGCCTTCTTACTTCTACAAAATCTCATTACTTTCGTTTTCTTGTGATTGATCTTCATCCCATACTTTTCGCACTGCACCTCTAATGCATTCACCATTGACTGTAACCCCTTGGCCGACTGACTAACTAATGCTTGATCATCTGCAAATCTCACTGATTTTATCAGCTCCCCTCCTACCTTTATTCCTACTTCCTCCTCCCCCCATGCCTCCCTTACCATTTCCTCTGAATACACGTTAAAAAGCAACGGCGATAGTGGGCACCCTTGCCGCACTCCCCGTCCTATCGTGGCCCATCCCGATTCTCCATTGGCTACCCTAACCTGCGCCGTCTGGTTCATATACAAATTCCGAATCACACGCCTGTCCCTCCAATCGACTCCTAATTTCTTCAACACTCCCATTAATTTCGTCCATTCCACCCGATCAAACGCCTTCTCGAAATCTACGAAGCATGCAAAAACATCCTGCCCATACTCTAGGTTTCTTTCTACTAGCGTCCTCATCACCGCTATAGCGTCTCGCGTTCCCGTCCCTCTCCTAAACCCGAACTGGTCGTCACCCAGGTATTCATTTGCCTTCTTCTCTAGCCTTCTGTTTAGAATCCTCAGAACTACTTTGGCTGCGTGGGATATTAAGCTTATTGTCCTATAATCTTCGCAAGTTTTTGCCTTACTCTTTTTCGGTATAGGAATAAGTACAGTCTTCGCGAAGTCTTCCGGCCACACTCCATCCTCATAAATCCTACGAATAAGCGAAAAAAGTTTTCCTCTTCCGTTCTTCCCCATGCTCTTTAAAAACTCTGCAGGTATGTCATCTATTCCTACCGCCTTATTCCTTTTCATGTCTCTTAGAGCTCTTTCGATTTCGCTATCTAGGATACTTGGTCCGATGCCATCGCTGTCGATGTCGTCTTCCCTTTCTATATCTAACCTATTGGGCCTTGTTTCTTTACTATAGAGCTCTTCAACATACTCCTTCCACCTCTCCTGGATCTCTCTCGGTTCTACGATCATCTTTCCCGTCTTGTCTGTTATCGTTGTAATTCCCCTTCCCTTGTTACCACCCGTCAGTTCCTTTACTTTCCGATATAATGCATCTGCTCTTCCCTCTTTTTGGTATTTCTCTAACGCGTCGATTTGTTCTCTCCACCACGCCTCTCTTGCTTTCTTTGTTTCTCTTCTAAGCCTGTTATTAAATTCTCGGTATTTTCTCTTACCTAGCTCTGAGTTTACGCTCTTCCATTTCCTTCTCTCCTCCATCTCCCTGATCATCTCCTTCGTGATCCACGGTTTTCTAATTTTAGTTGCACTCACTACGCCTACCGTTGCTTTCGCCGCTTCTATAATTCCGTTTCTCAAACTTCCCCATTCATCTTCGACTGATCTAACTCCATGGTCCTCACCCATTCTCTCATCCACCTTCTCCCGATACTTCTTCTTCATTTCCCCAGTTAATGCCTCCGTATTCCACTTTCGTACCCTCCTTCCCATTCTCATCTTTTTCAGTTTTACCCGACATTTCATGACTAATAAGTTGTGGTCTGTGTCTGCATCAGCTCCTGGATAAGTATGCGAGTTTTTAACACTATTCCTGTATCTGTGACGTACCATTATATAATCTATCTGGAACCTGTCTGTGTCTCCCGGCTTCTTCCAAGTGTACCTACGTCGAGGATGATGTCTGAACCATGTATTCGTAATTACTAGGTTATTTCTGCGGCAAAACTCCACAGCTTTCTCGCCCCGGTCGTTTCTCCTTCCTAGCCCGTAATCGCCCACCTCCCGCCCATCTCTTCCTTCACCCACCACTGCGTTCCAATCCCCCATTACTACCAGGTGCTTACTTCCTGGTATCCTACCAATTATTTCCTCTAGCTGATCGTACACCCCATCTACCTCCTCCTCTTTATGATTAGAGGTAGGCATATAGACCTGGATTATAACTAAATTCGTTGGTTCTGCTTTTAGCTCCACGACTATTATCCTATCACTCACCTGTTCTGCATACACTACTTTTCTACCTAGTTTCCTATTCATTACGAATGCAACCCCGCGCTGACTTTCATTCCCTCCACTATAGATTACTCTATAGTCGCCGCTCCAGTAATCTCCGTCATCCTTCCATCTTACTTCACCCAGACCCATGATGTCTACACCCACCCTCTCCATTTCTTGCTTTATATTCTCTAGCTTCCCCGCCCTCAGCATAGTCCTAACATTCCACGTGCCTATTCTGATAGTTTCGTTCCTCTTCTTTATCTTCTTTTCCTCTGCTGCTGCTACGTCTGAGCAAGGATTTCGTGTGATGACGACCGCAGGGGCCTTGCTCCCACCGCTGCCGGGCACGACACCCGGCCCTCTTGGCCGAGTCCCGTAGTTGCCAGGATTCATTATCAATTGAGAACTGTCCATAATTTCAAGGTTTTTGTTTTAATTTTGATAGTCTTCCGTGGCCTTACTCAATAGTGTTTTTTACGTGACACCATCACTTCAGAGGCCGCCCCACTGGGGTCAGACGCCTTTTGCAGCCGCCTCACTGAGGTACAGACGCTGCGCGGACTACCATTCGTCTGTCTCCTAACCTTCGACCAATCTGGCATGGGTGACCCTACCAGGAGCAATGCTCCCGCCAGTGCAGCTCTAGGGGTCATCGGAGCACGCAAGCCCTTCAACCACG